>CM042432.1:19124378-19596878 GCA_023631565.1 Gymnocephalus cernua
TGTTTGGACTGTGCTGAAGGGAAAATGCACTCTATCTGTTGTATTTAGAAGAAGAAACTGGGACTGGGGCCCCCCAGCTAAGGCATGGAGGGTGTTTGTGCAGTGAAACGAATAATTTGCTCCAACCAACCTGTTATTGAGGGAGGGGGTCTGCATGCAGAGAGTGCAAAGCCACTCCAACAAGGGCAATGTGTTGGGGATTGAAAATACGTGTGTGTGTGTGTGTGTGTGTGTGTGTGTGTGTGTGTGTGTGTGTGTGTGTGTGTGTGTGTGTGTGTGTGTGTGTGTGTGTGTGTGTGTGTAGATGGGATTACAACTGGTTTTGGGTCTTGACACTTTTCAGACAGTTGCAGACTCTTGATTGTATTGTGAGTCAAAATTACATATCTGGGTCGACATCAAACTCCCCACAGAGATCTAAGGACATCCACAGACAGACACCACCTATACACACATAGATGCATCACACACACATACACACACCCTAGGCAATCATTCAGTGTCTGGAGTCACTGATAGTGGGAGAGTATTATAAATATAGCAGTGGGAGCAGCACAGCCTGGCACTGGTAATATCACCTGTATGCACGTGTGCACGTGCACACACACACACACACACACACACACACACACACACACACACACACACACACACACACACACACACACACACACACACACACACACACACGCACACTTGCACACCTCAGAACCTGATGGAGTGTGAAGCTCAGAGCACAGTTCAGAATGCCAATGTAGCTCTCTATTAAGGTTGAGAATAATTCATGTGAAGAGTCTGTGGGTCTTTGCTGTCGGATCACTCAATCCAAGCTTGCCTTTTTCAACTTTGAAAAACCTAGTTGGACACAAATATGTCCTGGTCAATATAATGCAAACCAACACAACAACCCTGCAATACATACTACCTTGACAAAGCTTATGTGTTTGTGCATTTCTTGTTTTATCGAGGAGGACATTGCTCTGAGGTTGTGTTTGACTGAACTGTATACCGCCTTATGTGTATTCATGGTGTTCCTAAAAATTCTAAGTACTGCACAGAACAGCCTCTGCTCTACTGTCAACCTGCAGTGCATTTGAATAATATGATGCCTGACAGAACAGCCCATTACCAGTCTAGCTGCTCGAATCTGTGTGCCAGTTACACTTTTCTCAGGTCCGGTGTGGCTGCTGCAGATGCCAGCATGATCATGGTTTTAAAAAGCAGAATATTAACTTTAAGTTGGGACTGTTTTCAGTGTGTGTGTGTGTGTGTGAGTGTGTGTGTGTGTGTGTGTGATGAAAACTACATTACGTAACATGTGAATGTAAATCTAAAAAGTTTTGTTATCCGAGATGCTTTATATCCAGCTTGCTTGTCCACGTGCTGTTGTACAGAGTGTGCTGAACTAGGGCTGTGCAGTTATTTAAATTTTGTAATCGCGATTTTGATTTTGGCACCAAACGATCACAAAAACAACAATTATTTTACACATTACAAGTAAAATCTCGTTTTGTCCTGTGTTCTGAATGAAAATAAAAGTTATGATAGTAAAAGTATTAAGGGCAATTTCACAGTTTAAAGTATTTCACTGTCGATTTGTTTAACTGTTTCTCTATTTTTTGAATTCCATAATTGCAACATCTTGTCAATGATTAATCGTGTTAAATAATCGTGATTTCAGTATTGATTCAGTAGTGAATCGTGATTATGATTTTTCCCATAATCGAGCAGCACTACGCTGAACTCTTTCTGGGTCATTGTTTTTTTTTCTTCCTCTCTGCAAGTAGACTTGATCTTGATGGATACAGGGTGCAGATTTATCCCTTCTGTCTGTGCTGCTTGATCTTTTCCAGCAATGCTAGCGGGTGGTTCTACACATGGCAATGTCAGTCTGTCAGACTTTGGTGATCCCCTGACTTTTCCTTTAGCATCAACTGAGGTTGACATTTGAGTGAAATGTCTCAGCTTATCTCAGTTTTGTATGGATTTCCATAACGTTTTGTACAGACATTCGTGTTCCCCTAGCGATGAATTATAACTCTCTTTTTCACTCCCTTTTCTTTTAGTGCAATTAGCAGGTGAAATATTTCATTTAGTTTATTTCATTTAGTTTATGGCCAAATACTTGCCATATCAATTATATTCCCATGAGCCTTAGCTGTATTTTGTGTTTAGTGCTATCTGTTAGCATGCTAATACGCTTAACTAAGATAGTGAACACAGTGAACACTGTACCTGCTAAACATCAGTCTGTTAGCATTGTCATTGAGCATGTTAGCATGTAGTCTTATCTTAGTCTTGTTCAGACACCCTCAAATTTTTATTTCCTCTGAGAGTAGTTACATACGGTAATCTTTTAAAGTTTATTAGAGGCAGAAAAATAGAAATGCTTAATACGACTACTCTGGATTGAAAATAATCTTCAATATTCTCTGAATGAAACTCTAATTATTTTTGACCTTTAACCTTTGGCCTCCACAGCCTCTGAAGATGCACTGCAGGACTTGTGCCCTGGTGACCAGCTCTGGCCAGCTAACTGGGAGCAAGAGAGGCGAAGAAATCGACCGCTCTGAGTGCATAATCCGAATGAATGATGCTCCGAGCATAAACTATCAGCAGGACGTTGGCCGACGCACAAACCTGCGTGTTGTAGCTCACTCCAGCCTGCAGAGGGTGCTGCGGAGCCGGCAGGAGCTTCTCAACGGGAGCCAAGACACAGTGTTCATCTTCTGGGGACCCAGCAGCTGCATGAGACGGGATGGAAAAGGCCACGTTTACAACAACCTCAGGCTGTTGAACCAGCTTTTGCCCAAACTTAAAGTCTACGTCATTTCTCGAATCAAAATGCTGAAGTTTGATGAACTATTTAAAAAGGAAACGGGGATTGATAGGTAAATGTCCTGTCTCTGTGAGGTTTGTTTTCGAGACCTTTTGTGTGTGTGTGTGTGTGTGTGTGTGAAAAGAAAAAAACATCTTGAGCCACTTGAAATGAAATTTACAGCGAAATATACCAAAATAATAAGTCAGAGCTCTAAACACTCACGCAGCAATATTAATAGGTTTTAGATTCACACTTGTCTCTTATCTCTGAAAGGATTTTAAGGGATTTGATTTATGCCAGTCACAATTGTTCTTATGTAGTGGTGTAGCATGCAGAAAGACCTTTACAGAAGTGGCTCAACAACAGGAATGAAACGTTTCTTCAATGATATTTAAGTTTCCTCCCCTGTCATTACAAACAGAAAACAACATGGTGAGTAAGCAGAAATCAGTATCTTGGAGTGAGAACTGACACATTGTGACAAATTAAAACCCTCAAATAAGAACACAGATAAATAACACATGACAAACACAAATGTTGTGTCAACTTGATGTTAATGAGCAGTGGCTGGATGTTGCATCCTAACATACTCTGCCCGCCCTCATCCTGCCGCTCTGTTCGGCAGCATCCGGATCTTTATGTAAGTAAGTGCCACAACTATCAAACTGCTCTTGCTTCAGCGGGAAATTAGTACTACTCCTTTGTTATTTTTTTCCTGACAGAATTTAGCTTTGTTACACCCTCACAAAGTTTTTGTTTTATTATTAGAGTAAGGAACTGTTTTCCAAATCAGGATTTGTGTGTTCTTGATGCAAAAAAAGTTAAACATGTATGTAAATGTAAAACAACACCCTGCGAAAACTGTTCTCCTGCATCTTAACTAAGAGAAGTACTATGTGTATGTACATTTATAAAAGGAAGTTGTGCTTAGTTTGGAACAAACAGAACAAATGTCATCAACATAAATGGAATGAAGTTGGCATACCAATCAAGGTTTTGATATAGTGAGATCACCCTAAATATGCACAATTCTTTGTTTTAATGCTGAATATGAAACAGATGCAAGTTCCACATGATAGTCACATGTCTCTTTTCATATTATGTGGCGCAGGTATCTACTGTAGAAAAATGGCTGACTGAATATGAGCAGAGCTAATAGATAAAGATGTTTTGAACTCATTTGCATGTGAACAGTAAACCAACAGGAAGATAAGAGTTCATTGCATTTGAATAGAGAATCCAATCACTTCTGCCTTCATGCAAGCATAGTCAGTGTCAGAGTAAACGTCTTGCTCATTGATATTTCCTTTATTTTTGTGTACGAGGCATAAAAACAAGAAAGTCTTTCTTCAATCAGTCTTTTTGCTTCGTCTGTGTTTATCTCTGGAAAGGTGACTGATCAGATAACATCTAGAATTATTCACATCTTTAATCCTGTCTGATTTGATCAGGCAGTCTTTTGGAAAGAGCCAGTACTCTACCCTATTTACACTATATGAGTGTGGATTTACTAAACATGTTGATTTTCTCTCATCTTCCAGGAAGAGTTCCAACTCCTGGCTGAGTACTGGCTGGTTCACCATGGCCATAGCTGTGGAGCTGTGTGACAGGATCAACGTGTATGGCATGGTGCCACCTGATTTCTGCAGGTCGACCATTTTTTTTATTCAGAAATGTAGCTGCCTAGCATTTTAATTCAACTTTGCATACTAGTGGGAAGCTATAAATATCAACACAGTGGAGCATGCTTTGCAGGCCAGTCTGTCACTTTATAGCAAAGGGATGAGATTAAATCGGTTCATTTACTTAAATGTATGTACACAACTTTCTACTTTAACATCAACAATGTCGACTTTAAAACACAGTAGACGCACAGCAAAATTTGTATTCATTTGGAGCCTTGCCACCTGGTAAATGTAGTCAAATATTTGCTTTCCTTTCATCTCTGTGTTTGGTCTCCACCAACAAGGGAAATGTCTGGCTCTTTAGCTGCTCCACTATGTTCACCAGCTAGTCTCTAACATTGTCTGTCTGCCATTTGGTGCTGGGCAGGTATAGTGTACAGTGTGTTTATCAGAGCTTTTTTGCTGAAAACAGCTGCTAACTATGTCTGAAAACAATGTTGATGAGAGCTGTGAGACACTGAAGTTGAGTCGTATGATAAATCTCTGTGGGTTCATCACTACAAAGGACACCTTTCACATACACAAAGACATTTCATTAATTAGTAATATAAAAATGGTGATTATTGCAGCTTTAACGTTCTTATTCCCAAAGGGAAATTTGTCTTGTACCCAGGTGAAACATAAAATACAAAAAAAACGTCCAGCCATTAACATCCAAATATATGAACAGATTACTGTACTCAAATCAATGTTGTGTTGTCTTATTGGTGCCTTCAAGTAGACAGTGTTTAGCGTTTTCCAAAGAAGAGTCCATTGCAATGTCCCACGATGAGACTAAATGTTCGGAGTTCACAAGTTGAGATGTATGGTCATTTTTTTAAAGATGTTGGAGCCTATGAAACTTCTTTTTATTATTTTATTATCAATTATGTTTAACATTAAAACACAGAAAACACAAAACCATTAACCACCTTTGAAAAAGAACAAGGCAATTTCCATTTTTTGTCAGTAGCCTAGCAACAGTATTCAAATGACCACCTCAACGCCAAGAATACTGTTTTCTTGACTTTTCAGGTCAAAATCCATTTCATTTGAAGGCATCATGATATAATATATAACTCAATTTCATGTACTATTTTTTAACAAATAGCAAAAAAGCAATACTTTTCACACATTTAATTTAAAATACCATTATTAATTTAGTCAAGAACATATACCAGGAAAACTCTAACAAAGTAACCGAATAATAGTAGGCTAAATAATTATTACCAAATAATACTAAAACAGATTTTTGACTTTTTTTTTTAATATATTTGAAAGCCTCCAAAGTTTTAACATTAAATGCAGAAACTTTGGACTACATTCTGTTTCATCTGTTCAATTATAGATCCAAGACACCATCAAACTTCCTTATCCTCAGGACTTTGTCACTTCCTGTTTGAGGAAGTGGGGCAAATAGTGCATTAGGTGGATGGGACGCTCTCTTCTGTTGCAGCTCCGCTCTGGGATTTACTGTGTGCTGACAACATGGGTGTGTTTCTACATAAAAATCTTGTCTAGTAACCTACATATTTAATGATGTCTTTAAATTGTAATGAACATCTAACATTTACTCCCTGCAGTGACAACTTCAAGAGTCTTTTATTGCCTACGAGGCTCGTTAATGACTGGTGATTTCAGCACCGGTGGACATTTTACATTTTTACAAACAAAATAACACATTTTATTGAATAGGTGGCAAAGTACAGCTGTTTAATATGGCTTCAGGTTTACTGGAAATAGCAGAATAATTCAGCTAATGCTGAATTATGCTCTCACATGAATATACGAGACACATTCATAGAGAAATGCAGGCTATAGATTGAAGTGACTGTAGCTGGTTTTTTTTCTGAGCGATAAGATGGTGAATAATGAGCACAGCCCAGATTGTTCTGATCTTTCTGTTTTTCTTTGTTCCTCTTTCCATTTCTCCCCCACTATGTCTCTCTTCCTCTCTCCTCTCCCCCACCCTCATGTCATAATTATCACCATTTTCCACAACTCCCTCACACTTTGATTTTCATGCCTTTTCACGCTTCACACCTCTCTCTTCTGCTCTGCTCGGCTTTCCCGTGTAGAGCCTCCTCTCATCCCTCTCTGCCTTATCATTACTATGAGCCCTCGGGGCTCGACGAGTGCTCCATGTATCTCTCCCACGAGAGGAGCCGACGAGGAAGCCACCACCGCTTCATCACGGAGAAGGCAGTGTTTGCAAACTGGGCTCGAACCCTCAACATCCACTTTCACCAGCCAGACTGGAAGCCAGCTGCTCTCACCACCAGCATGAACAGCTCATACACTCCAGTTCCAGCTGGATCCTGAGGTTCTCTCAAGAGACGGCCCCCAGAAGTGTGGAATATGTGTGTGGAGGGTTTCCAGCATGCTCCCTTTCTCTGGACAATATGAATGCATGAGACAGCAGTAGGACATAACAGAACACAACAGACAACTCTTGTGGCTGTTAGCCCACTGCCTGAGCAGCTTGGCAGAATGAGATCATTGCGTAATAACAGAAAGAAGCCCCAACAATTTTTTGGAAGAGTAACTATAAAAGGATGAATTTCATACTAGAATCAAAGCCATGGAGGTTGGCTCAAGTGTTTGTTTTTCTAAAGCTCTGTGTAGAGCTGCTTTAACAACACTCGAGCTGTCAGAGAGGAGACAAACAATGAGGCAGTACACCACTGCAATAACCGCAGTATGACTGAGTCATTTCCATAAACTGAATACAGATTCATTGAGGACAGTGAGGTCGTGTCCTCATTATTCTGGGAATTTGGCAGTTTTAATGACCTGAGGAGGAGTTTATAACTTTACAATCACACACACATTAAACATAGTGTGTTGTTTTTTTCAAATCTAATTGTAATATTGTTAGAGTCACTTTTTTCAACAATTGTATCCCTTTTCAACAATACAATATTCACAATGCAAACAGCAATGACAATACTGAGAAAGAAAAGTGTGACTTAAAAAAAGTGTAAGTTCAAATATTTAGGTTTACAGTTGTAACAGAACCTATTCATACTGCTACTCTATATGTCAATGACAGAGCACAGCCATCACGTTGCAGTGGGCCACTTATACAACAAAGATATAGGAGTATAGTGCAATACATTCAAGGGTTAGGGTAAAAGAATAACTTAACAAGACAAACAAGCAAAAATGGAGAGGTAGAAGTATTGCTTATATTGTCGTCATGACCACCTTGATCTATCGTATTACAGGCTGACTCCAAGCTAACAATGAAGCAAATGCTATGGCATTCAAATGCTAGGAAGTAATGCTGTGCTGTGAATGTACACCAGATATTGCCATAAATGGATTTTGGGGTATATTGTAATAGTATTTCAATTATCAATTAATATATTAATGATTTTTGTTGATGACTTGATTGTTTTGTCTATTAAATGTCAGAAAATGCCCTTTACAATTCATTCTTAGTGCCTATATGTGAGGTCTTCACATGTCTTGTTTTGATCTGACAAACTGTATTATACTAAATTATTATTATGTCACATTGGCGAGAGAAGCTGAATGTTTTCCATTTTTGCTTAATAAATTACCGAAACATTTACATTGATTTTTAAAATTGTTGCCAATTGATTTTCTGTCTATCGACTAGTCAATAATCGATTACTTGTTTAGTTTTGTTACAAATATATCAAAACACAAGTATGAATGTGCAGCAATGATTTAAAGAGATGCATGACCAGAACATGTGGTCCACTGTTTCTCATGACTGGTGACATGTAGGTCAGCTGGCATCAGCGTTGGAATTACTCTGGACAAACCTGTAAAATAAAGATACTATCACATTACTAGACTTTCAACAGCATTTATACCGTCGCCTAGGCAAATAAATTACAATTAGACAATAAAATATCAAAAATAATTTTAAAAATACTCGGAATATTTTTTGGGTTGTTGGTCGGATCATTTAGACTCTTGACATCAATATCTCTAAAATCCTGGTGACAGCCCAAGTGTATCTTGGTAAAATGTGGCAAAAAAACATTAAATCCTAGAATAATTAAGCAAGTGATTCAAATCAATGAGGTTCATATCAGACACACATTTGGCATCTTTAAGTAAAAACCAATGTGTTAAATATGTGCATGTACACGTAATGCATCTTTACACCACAGCTAGACATTTTGTTCACAGAAACAAGATGTGTGACACACATGGGACAAGAGTAGTCATTTGATCTGATTTCATTTTGCATATAAAAATCATGTGTAGATGTGATCCTCCTAAATCATATCTAGACTCAATCCAGAAATAAAGAGGCATGTTAATAAAACCTTATTTTGTTTTCTTGCTCTGTAACAGATGGCCCCTCAGAAATAACCCGGCAGCATGTGTCTGCTGATTCTCGAGGGCATGATTTGTTCTGATATTAAAGCCAAATGTCAGAACAAGCCCTCACAGGCTTTCCCACTGTAATACTGATACAACTGATTTCATCAAAGTGTCCTGCATCCTCTTCAATCTTGACCCACAGGCTTCTGTCTCAGCCTCTTCGACATACAGAGGAGAGCTGCTTGTTAGCAAGGGATTATACTGTGCTATCCAACCGTATCTCCCAGGGTGAGGGGAGCAGCAAGACTGTTGCAGAATTCAGGATGTCTGGGGCTTCAAAAAATACATTGACTGCTGCCTGTTCCTGCACTCAGGTGGAATCTTAATGTTGTAATGCTCTCAGGTGCTCTGAGAAAAGCCCTTGCAGTGTATTAGCTGCTTCTGAGATATGTGCTGTGTGCTCTGCACAACAATTGCTGGCCCCTCAGGTAGAAAGGTTGGATTTTAAAGGCTTCAAAGGACAAGCTGGCTGCAAATAAGCATGCTTTCGCTGTCTTTAACACATGCTCGAGGCGACATCATGATTTTCATTGACCTTGCAGACCTGAGCAGACAAACAATGATACGGAGGTGCTTAGAGCCAGACATTTTAAAGAAGTCTGCCTACTATAGCACCTCTTCATGCTAAGCTAAGCTAACCAGCGGCTGGCATCAATTTTCTCTTCTAACTCTCAGACACAGACATATTTCTCAAAATGTTGGACGGTTCCTCTAAGCTTCAGCCCCTCGATACAAAACTGTGTGATGTTTTAGAAAATATCTGAGAAACAAAGGTGTGATGATTCATAAAATCCACATTTTCAATTGATATCAAATTATGTTTTTTTTAATGATTTAATATGTTTTTGTACAGCTTAAATCAATATGCCTTCTATTTCTTTTTAGATCATTTTAACATTCAATGTATTCAGTGAATGAATGAACTTGAATCTTGCCAGATTACGTTTAGTGGTTTTCCAGCAGCATTTAATACAAGACAACACAACACTAATTTAGCACTTTACAATATGACAACAATCAGATGTGGTGACAAAACATAAGGCAACTTCCATTGTGTGTGGTAATTTCTTCATCAGACTATTGTACTACATTGCGAGCCTTGTACTAAACAGCACAACATAATATAAGATATAATTTACCGGTGCAGAATTAAAGGTCCCAGATGATGCTTATTTCCAGTTCATACATAAACATGACTTGATGGTTTCTACTAGAACATGTTTACATGCTTTAATGTTCAAAAACACATTCTTTTGTATCTTACTGTCCATCTTAATATATCTGTATTCACCCTGAAACCCGTCTGAAACGCTAAAAAAGCCCAGTCTGCTCTGATTGGTCAGCGTTTCCTGCGCATCTGGAATATTGGCGTTTCTGCACCATCATTGCAGCCGAGGAATGACTGTAACAGCACTGTAGCTGCACTTTCTACCTGTTTAGCATAGTGACATCCCAACCGTCCTGACAACTTGTTCAAGCACAGTTTCTGAATATGGGCTGTGTCCATTTCTCTGGGGATTGAGAGTTTTGATACTTTCACAGTATTTACATAGCCCTTCAACCTGCTTTATAATCAATACAGACATGGAAATCTCACTTTTTACAATATGGGACCTTTAATGCAATTCTCATTAATTGGAATCACTTCGGCTTGCAGACAGTGAAGACTGAATGCAGGTTTACAACAGTTTTAGGACTGTTTAATCTCAAACACCATCAGAAAATCCCTGTATTTTTTTCCCAATATCTTGATTTGCATTGGCAATGTTCCAGTCTTATGTGTGTTTAATAGTCCTACTCATTCCTGTGTGTTTGGCTGTGACACCTTTGTAAATAGAGCAGCAGTGTTATCTCCTCAGCAAGCAATTTTGATTGTGACACACATCAGTATTGCACATTCAGTAGCCGCATACCAGCTGTTGATAAGCACAGTGTGTGAAACTGCCTGCCCGGTTCATGATAGCGAGCTGTAAAGTATAATTCTTTATCATTAAGCCTGCAAAATACCATCATCTTCTAGAGATAATAATTCATGAATGAGCACTTTCTCATTTACAACATTTAATCAAGTAACAACATTTCATCAAGTAATTTTTACAGCTGGAATAGCCCTTTTTAAATTTACTTTAAATACAGGGCTGTGTGTTATGAGTCTGCACTGACACCTGGTGGCCTTGTGTGTCTCAGCATTTTCTGTTCAGGCTCCACAATCTGAAACCACTGTTTACAAGATCCCAATTTTTTTTTGATAAAATGTTATATAAATGGTAGATGTGTAACATGGTAGATGTGTAACATGTTAAGAGGTGCAGCAAGGTGTTAAGAGGTGCAGCATTGAAAAAAATGTGTTATAATGTTTTATTGTAATGAAATATCATTAAAAAAAGATGTTTTGGCTTTGAAACTTGATCAGAAAAGACCATTTTTTAGAAACAGATCGAATTGTTCAGGGCTGTCTTTTGCCCTTGTGGGCTTAATAGTGTTGCTGCTTTCTTAATCTGTATTCATGAGTCATAAAGATTATGTTTTATCAATATAGACCATTTTCGAATCACAACTCACTAGTGTCAATATTGAGTATTGTATTGTATGTTACAACCATTGAATTACATCAATGTAATAAAACACCAGTGTAAATGTCTAGTTTTAATGATTTTCTCTTTTTTACCAGATTTTTACCAGACAAGATTGACATTTAACTTGCGTTTAGTTTCATGATCCTTACACTTTAAATAAAATTGATATTTAAAAGAAAATTAAAGGTTAAATGACCACTTGTTTTTAAGTAATACGTCTCCATAACAGCAGGCAGCGCTACTCTGTGTTGTCGCCCAAAAAAAAGAAAACCGGGAGATGATTGGACAAACGCGTCACGTGGGTCTGGTTTCACTAGAAATTCAAAGTCAGACTGTCATGGCGGCTTGTTCAGAATACAATCTCATATTTTACTAAAATAGTTCACCTAAAAGTGTTTCTGAAAACATTTTAAGCAAGAAATAGGCCATGCAGTCTTCATTTCAGATCAGATTTTGAGAGGCTACCGGCTCGCCATTTCCGGCTTAGTCCGAACTGCCTTGTCTCGAACTGAACACGTCGGGTTGGCCAAAATGAAGGCCGACAGCTCCTCCAACGCAAGACGGCACGGAACACACCGAACAGACTTGAGTCACTGACCTCGCCAGACTGTCCCACGGCTGATAATCGGCCCGGTGTGTACGAGGCATTAGACAGACAGTCATGCAGAGTCTGGACATAATCACTGCATTCACTTAGCTCATTATTTGTAGGGATCCCAAAAATCAGGTCCACAGGAGGCCTGGGGTGTCTATACTGTTATCCCAAATTAGTTGACTTTACTAGAAACCCGTTGCCTTAAACCGTTCAAGTTGTTCAACAGGTCAAGTTGTATCATCACAGATTGGTAAGTTGACGCAGTAGACAAATCAAGTTTACATTAGTAGTCATTACTAAAAATCATTAGTAAACTTACTTTAGTTCAAATATAATAAATGTTTAATATCACACTGCAGTTATCAAAACTATAGAAATATATCCTGATAAATAGTTTTTTTTCTTTGTTACAAAATAGTTTGAAGATCAATGTATTCTATACTTTAGTTCCATTAAAACAGAAAGGAGAATAATTCAAAAATTGTAATTCCCAATGTACTCTGCATGAATGTGATTAGCTGTACTCCACCTCACAACCATACAAAACTAAAACCCACGTAACATAAATGCACACCCAAAACTTTAACAGAAAATTACTAAAAAACACTTTAACTAGGACAGAAACCATGTAGAACATATATTTTTTCCCATGAGCCTTTGCATCGCTTCAGCCAGAACAGTTCCAATGACCCCGCCCCTCCCATACAGAAACTTAACATCCTTAGTTATCTCTGCTTAATATGATCTGTGCACTGCATACTAAAGCTGATTATTACAAACAACTAATGTGATTTAGTAATGAATATGTTTTTTAACAAAACATGAAAGAATAAATAGTGACCACTAAAAAGTTCAATTACAACTAAATCTGGGTTTACAGTGTACCAAACATCAGATAGTATGGTGTGTACCCAGTCGAATCATGGCGTGTGCAGTTGTATGCATGTGTCATGGCGTCCACATACTCATGCTAGTGGAGCTTCATGTGCATAGTGAGAGAAGTGGTTGGTAACAATGAGCACATTTTCTATACTCCCTTTGTTTTTTTGATGAGTCATCATGGAGAGCGGTTTTGACTAACGTGCGTAGCCTCTCCAGCAGTACTAGCTGGTCCACTGCACGTCTCTGACGGTCTTGAATGCTACGATACATGATACCATACCCGATTTATGCAATTACAAAGCTGCTCAGGGATCCCAGACTGCAGACATATTCAAATCCACCATTTAGGATAGGTGAAAATAATACATTTGGGAAAAAAGAGGAGACTGATGGGTACCCATAAAACATATTTTCATTCAGATATCTTGAGGTGAAAAATGGCCAATTTTGGAATGTTATTTAGTATGGGGTTCCGATTGTGTCAAAATTAAGTCGACATGTTAACTGTCTGTCTATGTGTCGTCTTCCGTGTCTGTTTGTCTGTTTATTGTCTATGTCTGTCTGTCTATGCTATGTGTCGTCTTCCATGTCTATGTCTATGCCGATTGCTCACATGACTCAACATTTGTCTGTGTCAACTGAACTTACTCCTGTTGTCTGTTGCCCTCCTTGTCATTTGACTGTGTCATCTTGCTGTGTCAATGCTGGCAGTGTCAGGATTATGTATGCGTCGTTTCACTCTATTGTTGCTATGTGTCGTTACAATTTGTCTTCACTCTGGTGTTGCTATGTCGTTGCTATGATATTCTGATTGCTCTTATCAGTCCCTCCAGAAAAACGTGATTATGCGATCGCAGAATTCAATGCATAATCAGCCAAAGTCCGCATATTTATGCGGGGGCCGCATTTTTTCAAATACGCCGCATAAATTGCTGATTTCCACGCAAAATATGCGGGGCTTGCATGATTTCATAATCCCCGCATTTTCGTTGCAAAAAAGTCACATCTATCTCAGCAGAAAGTTGAAAAATGTTGCGTTTACTTCACACAAGAGCAGCCATTTTCCCCTGTTGCCATGGGAACGTTATGAAGTGACGTAATTTCGCCTAGTGAGAACGCGGTGTTGGGGGAATCACTTTTCTTTCTCTTTTCAGTTTCAGTTTCAGTCTTTGCAAGTTCCCGCAATTTCATCGCATAAAATTGCATAAATATCCCACATATTCCATCGCATTTTTTAAGAAAACGTGCCGCATAATCAAGGATTTTTACCCGCAACAATCACAAAAAAACTCCACGTTTTTCTGGAGGGACTGTCTTATTAATGTGGCAAGCTGTTTGAAAATGAATATGCAATAATTGCTTAAGATGGGATAATAATGGTATCCCAGGTTTTTAGTGTTCATCCATCAGTTGAGGTAAGTGATCAAATGTGCCTCCACTCTCTTTAGTGCAGAGCAACAGTGTGATGTGTTCCCATGATGCGCCTTTCTGAGTACAGCTGTATGTCTCTTGATGGATCAGCATGTTTGTTTTTCTCTGAGGGTCATTATGTTCTCTGTGAGCGCTGAACCTAACAGTCCTGTCTGCTCAATGTTCAAGCTCCTCGCAGAAATCGGAGTCATTCTGCACAGCGCTCTGTTTCCACTTATGGTTGTTGCGTCAAGTTTGCAGACCCAGTGCAAGCCCTATTAAAGGTAAACAAAGAAAAAAGACATACAGCACTGTAGAATAACTTTTGCAGGCCAAATGTGTGAAAAGATATGGTGTGGTGTGTCAACCTGCCATGTCAGCATGTTAGCATTGACACTGTGTAACACATCCTCATACCGAAATGACATAATAGGTCGATTATCACTGACTCCCAAAATTACATTTTAAACATGTGATGGTAACACGTGACGAGGTGGCTTTTTTTAATCATGAGATCATTCTATTTAACATAATGGGGCCTTTATAAACACATAGTTAACGTTGTGAAGCTCAACTAGTTAAGTTTAGGCAACAGAAATAGTTAGTTAGGATTTGGGATTGGCTAAAAATGATCCACGTGAAAATAATTTAATTTCAAAAAGTGACTGTTTACTTTTGGTTTCACATTGTACATTAACCCTGGTCTCCTGAGTGAAAGCCCTGTGTTGGTTTGACACATCCACCATCCCAACACCATGTGGAATTTGGCTCCTGTACTTTGTCACGTACCTTTTTCGTTTGCTGCCCTGATAATTACTACAGTCACGAGAGGTCGGCGCCTATAAGCAAACATAAATATGGTTTGTTATGAGCTGCTAGCACAATTGACCTATACGGTTGTTATGGGGAGGAGGGTCTGCATTGTGAGCATGTTAGCATACAGTAGTTAGCTCAAAGACTGGAATCAACAAGCAAGTTAGTTAGCTACTTAGAAGATATGAAACAACACAATAACAGCAGTAATGAGATGTACACGGATCTCTTTATTGAACCTCTAACCACAAATCCCACATCAACATCGCCGCTAATCTGGGCTTTGCTGCCCAGCTGCAGTCCATTCTATCCAAGCTTCATGTCTTCATAAAGAATCGTAGGTCTGTTGGACTGTGAATTAATTACACACACAATTAAAAAAAAAACTCTCATTGTGTTTCATTGAGTTCTGTTTTGATATGTGAGTTTGTCTTCTGGGAGGCCATTAGCTGACAGCTGTTCTCTTATTCTCAGTTGTTACCGTCAGATAATTCAGTTGCTATCAAGTGTCGTAAACGTATAGGATCGAATTTGTGTTGAAATGTGAGACATAAGCAAAGGGTGAGATGGTTACACAAAGAAGCTTTGAACCCCAACTTGTGTTCAAACTGTTGAGGATTTTCTTTTTTTCTTGGCTTGATAAACAGCTTTGACACATGGCACATAAACTCGGCTCCATGCATTAACAATATCCGACATGAGGGAAGTTCTTTGGTCAGGGTGACAGACAGAAAAAAGAAAGGACAGCAGGTACAAGATGAGCGAGAGCAGAGGAAGAGAGAGTTTGTTACCTGTGAATCTTGTCACAGGGGTGTTTTTGTAATGAGATAGAGACGAGAAGGAGGAAGCAGTGCTGCTGGCAAAAAGCCTGCATTATGGGTTGTTTTCCCTTCTCGCTCAATCTACTCCTGGCTCCATCTGAACCCCACTGAGGCAGGAAGTCTATTATAGCCGCCCCATTTGATGTAGCCAACAAAAGAATGTGATTGCTCTCCCATGCCTGTGCTGTGCTCGACTTGCATTGTGACCAACCACTCCGCTGCCTGTCATTACAGCAGATACTCTATGACACCACGCTTGAAGGTGTAATGTCACCTGGGAGAAGATTTGATCAGGAGTCCCCTTGTTGGATAATTAGTGACCATTTGGGCACATAAGAAAGCTTAGAAGCAGCTTTCATTACCACATTGAGAGGACAAGATATTCTGTTTTTACAATAAGGACAGACACAGCAGCAAGTCAGTTACAGACTTGAAAAAACAACTAAATGGTGAATTTAAAAGAACAGCACATTTTTTTTCTTCTTTTGTTTAAGTGTTGAGGTCATCTCCACCTACAAAAACCTGTGTTTGATAACTTAGATTTTGTGAAAATACACATGTAATTGTGCAGCGTCTCCACTGGCTATGTAGGAGTACACGGTATTGACATTGAGAACACCTAGTCATCAGTAGCTTTTCTCCTTATCTCTGGTCAGGCCCGGCATCTCCTCCACCTTATATAATATGTTATTGTTTACCAGATTTATCTTTAACTTATATTATATCTTATTGTTTATAAGATTAACTTTAACTTAATCTTTAATTTCATTAAGAGCCAGGTAGCATGTATGGAATTCACCCGAGCGACGTACCTTGTGCAGTGAACCTTGTCACTGGAGACACTCTTTTATCAATCAAGTGATTACAGTTTATGTACAGACACCACACTGTCTATATTCAGTCTCTGACTGATTTCCCTACAGAGCCTCTCACCCTATCTCTTAGGAGCAGCGAGCTCCCTTTAATCTCTTTTACTATAACGTGCGCACGGAGTTAGTTATTACCTGTAGCCTTCTCACATAGGCTATGGACTAGTATTCTCATAAGACAAGGGACATGTATTGTCCTTTTCCTATCGACATTACTTGTTATTGGGGAAATGGCCTCTTTGTAAACAGCAATTCAAGCTGGAGGTCATTTTTCAAGGAGTCCGCAAATGACTCCCTCGTGCACGGTGTTTCAGGACCCAAAACCTGGAAGGGGAGGAAGGATGTTGGGCCCCGGCATCGAAGGACCAAGTTGTTAGGATAATTATTTATCAAAGAATGGACAAAATCACTGGAGTTCTCTCAAAGTTCGTTTTTACTTGCAAGTAGAGTCAGTTTTACAGCACGTCAGCGCGAGTACAGAAAAATGACTTAAGATTGTTTACAACAGTGTCTTTTTAAAGGATTGGGGAGTCAAGTTAGTTGTTCGGTTCATGTAATCAGTAGCTTTTCTTCTTATCTCTGGTCAGGCCCGGCATCTCCTCCACATTATGCGCTCTGCCCTCAGGGATACATCCTGTGCTCTTTGCAAGGTCACTCAGCTTTCATGATTAATAATAATAATTTCTCTAACAAATCCCAGTATTTCACGAAGTGTATATTTTGGCATAGAATGATAAAGGTATTTAGTAACTATTATGACAAAAGCAAAGATTAGCAACAAAATACATCAAATTCTCTGAGACACTGCTTTATTTCTTAGTACTAATGTAGCCTACATAACTTCTGTTGAACAAAGAGATCATGTAAAGTTTTGGATGGAAATAAGTCAGTGTTTCTTCAACACTTCAGACATGATAATGCATTAAAGTCCTTCAGGGTGCTGCAACAACTGGGACATTAAGAAAATGACTTCAATGTCTTATCAAGCTTAACTTCAATTTAACTTAATTTAAAGAAAGTACCACTCAATTTCAAAGTTGGATATGAATACCGCGGGACAATTATTGTTGGAAATGCAATAAAATTACACTAATATACAGCAGCACAGAATTTGAAATAGGAAAGACAACAACACAACTTGACTGTGACAGCAACATAATAACTACAGGAATCTCATTTCACGGATTAAGCTCAGTTCAAATCACTTTCATAATGATAAGTATTGGTAGAATATAATTTGGTTTCCCTGCACAATGTTCTGCAGTGATATTTGCTTATAGCTGATGTGTGACCCAAAGGTTATCTAACTCAGTTGCCTGGCACCATGGCTTATAGTCAGGAACTGTTTTGTTGCAGTGGGCCGACGTCATGGAGACCCTATCAATCAATATGCTGACCCCAGAGTCTATAGACATCATATGCTTAGTGGGTCTGTGATTGCGCTCTCTTGGGAAATTAAGGAAATAAACTGATGCTCTAAAATGCGTGTATGTATGTATGAAGGCGACTTGGCTTTCTCATCTAAGTAATCATGCAATCACTATCTGAAAACTCAAACTTCCTCTCTCTACTCTACTCTCTACAAAATATCACTCAGACAGATCCTGTCTGCATGGTAAGTTCTCTACCATAGTCAGTAGAGTGCTACAACCAAGTGCTTAAGTGTATGTAAACAAATAGATAGTTCTGTTTTATCAGATGAGACAATTTCCTGAATAAAAAAAAGAGTTTGGAGACAAATGAAAATCCATATAGAGTGGGCATTATGAGCAGCTAAAAACAAAATAAGTTAAAATAATGATCTGCTACACACCGGGCCAGGGAAAGATGCAGCACAGAAGGAAGGAATATAATATATTTTAGAGATGATGAACATCATTGTGAGCTTTCTGGAGGTGTCACAGGCCCAATAGTGTGAAGGAAGAAGGGACATCGAGGCTTCCAAAGATGTGCAAGTTTGGAGGATTCTGGGCTTTTTGTTGTTGTTGCAATTTGCATAATTGTCACTGTTCTGTGAAAACCATGTACAACTATGTATCGCCAAAATGTTAACTTTTCTTGAGCTAAGAGAAACAGCCAATTGAAGTTCAATTGAAGTTGTTGTCCGTAAGATTTGAGTTAGGTTGTTTTTAACGGCAGCTTTGGCGGTAAAGTGACTGTGTAACGTCGATAGATTAACCAGCATGCACCGCTTTCCCCTTATTGACTCACCCAGAGAGGAGAGGACTGAACGACCCCTGAGTGCGGCAAAAAAAAAAAAAAAAAACCTGAGTGCGGCGCCTCACTGCTAACATTAGCTGCCACAACATGGCTAACAGTGCTAACTGAACCAAACTGAGCATCAGAAAGTGCAGGAAAGAAAAACTTTGTACACCCTTTATTGATAAAATAAGGGGGTTGTTATTGGTTGGTGCTGCCTTCTCCCGAACTGGCCTGAAGCCCGAGGTGGGAGTGGGGAAACAGGCCTGGGATGGCAAGTGGCAGTTATCCCAGAAGCTCTCCACGGGCTAGCGGTGCTGCCGAACCCGCTGGCGGCGCCCTGACTGCTGCTGCTGCTGCTGCTGCAGGTGGAGATGAGAGTCCAGCTGCATTGAGGCTTAACGGATGGCTTCCAGCCTGGCTATTTCCTGAATGCTCGTGACTCCGAGATAGAGTGGCTCAGTACAGACCGAGTGTCACGTGTCCGTGTCCCACCTGAGCTGCACACAGACCAGCTCCACCTGGGGCAGACGGGGGAAACCAACCCCTGTTGATCGCGTAAACAGCGTCACTAACTGGGCACTCTATTTAAATTTAGGGCGGGAAAGTCGCCACAAACACTCTGGCTTAGTCTCATTCCGCATACTTCGGTCAGTACACTGCTAATGTGCACTGACCACTTGCTGCCGTAGTGTCCACTTCCGATGGTTAGTATTGTCCCAAAAGGAACACTTATGTTAACACTTACCGGAAATGACGAGCGGTCAGCTCGGCTCGCCGCCTCTCGAAGTCTGACGAAAATCTATTAAACTGGCCCTTGTCGATCAAAAAAACAGATAGATTCAGCAACTGCATAGCCTATTTCTCGTTTAAAATGTTTTCAGAAACACGTTTCGGTGAGCTATTTTCGTAACATTTGTGATCGTATTCCAAACGAGCCAGCATCTGGCCGCCATTAATCTCGGTTGTGAAATCCGGGAGAGCTAGATGCACGTGATGCGTTCATCCAATCAGCTGCCGGTCGATGTCCCTGGTCCCTCCCCTTTCCACTTTGTAGTCAAGATGGTGCAGGTTTAGTGCGCGTAGTGTCCATCGTTCCACACTGAACTTTTGGACCGTTTTTAGGGGGTCATCCGGGTACTTTCAGTGCATTGATTTTTTGCATTATCTACACTATATACTTAAAACTAAGTGTTTGAAGATTGCAAGTTGGCGGTTTGAGACACAGCCTCAGATTGTATTACTTGACAAAGCAGTCATATGCTCAATCACCTCTGCTTTAACTCACTTTTTGATAGATAGGTACTTTCTAAACAATTAGCTACATGAAAATCTTACGGACAACAAATTTAATGCTTTTTCACATGATCCTATGAGTTTTTAAATGGGTTATTTAGCCTAAAGAGGAACTCAACCGAACTCTGTTCACGCAGGTCTTTGAAATTGGTCTACTATAGATTATGTGAAAAAAAAACTATATTAAGCCATTTCGTGACTCACAGGGAGCTGTGTGAAGTCTAATAAATTGCCTCAAGTGATGTCACCCGAGTCAGCGTCAGTTGTTGCTGAAGACTATGCGTTTGAAAAGTAAAAATCTGGTTGAGTCTAGTTTAGTTGAATTGTGGGTAAGGTTTTGACAAAAAAGGCCATATTTCTGGTTCTGCTGCATCAATTTTTATCCTTTTTTTGGTAAACTGTCCATCAGGAGTCCAACAATGCAATGCTACATGGGAGTGCTCTTTAAATAATAATAAAAAGGAAAAATTCCAGATTCCCTTTGTTGCGTAATGACTAATTATTGACAGAGATCTCTAAGTCATTGCTGTATTTTCTCTGCTCAGCTATACTGTCCACTTGTGGCCATAATAGATTTTAATTTTGGTGCTTCAAGTTCGTGTTGCAAACTTGTCTGTTAGTGACAGAGGACAAACAATTACAGGTTCAAAGGGCTTGAAACAGGTTTAATATCCTGTGTGTCTGTCGCCAATGCTATGCACCTGTAACCCAGTCAAGTAAAGGGTTAACAGAAACATAGTTTTGACCAGGGAGAGCAGGAGTGCGGTTGTGAAGTTTAACATTGGTAGTCCCAGGAGAAGGATTTGGTGATTTCATGGTGCAGATTAGAACCCAAATTGAAAAGTAAGCAACGAAAATTGCTGAATGTTATGTCAAATTGGTTGCTATTACTGACTTATAAAGTGTCAGGTTTAGTTCCATCATAGTTTTAATAGTGTCAAAAAACTTTTGCTGAGGTTGTTGTTCAGTAGCTAGCTCAGAAATAATCGGCTAATGAAATTACTGATTTAGCAGGGGGGCTAACACTTCATTAGGGGCTGAGCCCCCCTAAAGGTTGGATCCTAGAAGCCTTTGCTTAAGGATGATATTTTATTAAGTCCATTCAATATCTGCTTCAGAATTACGTGTACTCCTCTCGAATATGTCTTAAATTGCCAGCTTTCAAGAAAGTCGATAATTTGCTCTGGGTCAGACTCAGTGAGGAACTCACTCTGTGCTGCATTTTAGACTAGAGGCTCTTTTGTTTGGCTCTTTTCTGGAGCACTTTACTCCTTTTATGTGAATTTCAGTGTATTTTGTAAAGGTGCTTTTAGTTAGTTTGAGTCCATGTCTGCTTTCTTACCCAGGTATCCCTGGAAAAAGAGATTGCTGATTTTTCTGGGGAGCGAGGTTAAAAAACTTTAATAGGCTAGTTTAACAAATGAAACTAAAATATGAACTGAAATACTGCATGTGCTGTTAAGTTTTATAACACAGTATAATTCATAGAACATTTGTTTGGAGATCAGTTGCCAAATTATCCTAATTATTCTAATATAGACATGGCTGTAAATCTGATATTTACTTAAAATAGTAGTTTCTGTACCACTGTAAGTAGTGATGTCCAAAGAGCAACCTCCACATCACAGTTTACATTGAAAGCTCTTTTGTCATCATTCTGGAATCAGGGAAAAAAAACCAGACATATGCCTAATCGATAACAAGAGACTGCATAAACCCATTGGACAACAACAAATTTATGAAAAAGATACGTTAACAAATATCATTTAAGAAAGCGAAACATGCCTCTCCCCATCCAGCACAATGATCGTATCTAATGGCAGGCTGTATGCCGATAGAAAAAACAAAATGTGTGACTAATAGGTGCAAAGAACCACAGCACTCTGTCCAGCCAAAGCTAAGACATTTTGTTCTCTAACTGGTAGAGCCTATAGCTCAGATGTTTTCCTCACATCACAACCACTGTATTGTTAGATCCTCAAAACTGGAAACTCTATTTATTGGTCTGGTAATATTTTAACATAAAAAATGTAGGATTGGATAATGTTGCTGCTTAAAATTGGTTTATTGATTTGATCATAACATTCCCCACTGTTTTTCATATTTTAAATATTGCTGCAAAATAAAATAGCCTTAAGGTGACAGAACCAACGCCTGGCTGATAGGATATAACAATAGGCTATATGAAAAAGCAAGTGAGAAGTGATATCGCTTTAACAGTGATAACACAATTTATACTGAAATAAGATTTTGGTGTATCGTTTTGGACCAAAAGTACCTCTCAATCTTGTGTTGAGTATATAAAGCACAGTATAAGGCTTCAGTAACCAGCAGGTGATGTCATGTTGTCACATAAACAGACTGTTCTTTTAGGACATTATGGGGAAGTTATTGACAACCTGTCGACACAAAACACAAGAGGACACTTAAGCAGTTTTTTTTTTTTTTTTTGCAGAATGCGACAGATGTGTACACTGTACTGTCACCAGCCATCAAGGTGGGTTTGAGTTTGAAGTGACACTTCGCAGACTGAAGCTCGCTCGCCTTCACTGACTTGGCACCAGCGGAGCGCAGACGGAACAATTTGCACAGATCTCCGCCTCGACAGGATTATTGTGGAGAGCGGTTTCTATACGTTCAATGGCATTTACTGCCGGGCTGATTATACGTCGCTTTGCTTCATTGACATATCATAAAAGACACAGAGAGTGAAGAGGCTGTTGACTTATGGCGAGTTGCGTCTGAGAAGATTAAACCTGAAGTAAGGTAAGGAACTGTGCTAGATTTTAGTAAGCCACGGTCATCGACAAAAGTTATTGGCTAATGAGAATATGGAACATTTTGTTAAGATTTCTGTTTTCATTTTATCGCATGACTCACCAGTGTTGATGAAAGTAGCGTTCATTGCACCCGTAGTCACACCCAAAACTGCATGTGAGCTGTAATACAATGTTGTAAACATTTTATTGTAAAGCTGAGCATCTGTTCCAAATAAGAGAAACTATGTTATGTAGGCTATGAAGTGATCGCTCACCAGACTGAATTCATAAAAGCTACTTTCTAACCTGTGAAGATTTATTACAAATAGGTTGGTAGAAATAAACCAGGCATCTCATCTACCATTTATCCTCTCTTTTAGATTTCATTTCCACCATGTCAGCCAATGGGAGCTCAGAGACAGGTTGCAGGTCGGAGGTCAGACCAAGCAACATCTCCTGCAGCCAGAAGGAACTGTCTATCACCGCCTCCGTCATCTCCATGACTGTGGGCATCTTCTCCAACAGCCTCGCGCTCTTTATCCTCATCAAGTCTTACACCCGCATCCGGATCAAGTCCAAGGCGTCCTTCCTGCTGTTTGCCAGCAGCCTGGTGCTCACAGACCTGCTGGGTCACCTCATCAACGGCTCCCTGGTGCTTTTGGTCTACAGCTTCCACAAGAAATGGGAGACGTTTGACCCTCACAGCATCGTGTGCAGCGTCTTCGGGGCGTGCATGGTGTTCTTTGGCCTGAGCCCCTTGTTCCTGGGGAGCGCCATGGCGGTGGAGCGCTGCATTGGAGTCACCAGGCCTATCTTCCACTCCACAGCATTAGCGTCCCACCACATGAAAAGGCTCCTCGGACTCATGTGGCTGCTTGCTGCCCTGGTGGCTGTGCTGCCTGTGCTGCTGTGGAGGCCCTACAAGGTTCAAACCTCCAGGAGCTGGTGCTTCTTCCAGGAGGAGCCCAAAGACTGGCTGGATGTACTCCTCCCTCTGCTTTTCTCTATGCTGGGGCTGCTGGCCCTACTGCTCTCCATTGTGTGCAATGCACTGACAAGCTGCGCTCTGCTGCAGGCCAGACTGCGCCGCAAGAATCACTGCAGAAGCACTTCCTACCACATAGAGATGATCTGCCAGCTGCTGGCTATCATGTTGGTGTCCTGCGTGTGCTGGGGCCCATTACTGGTAAGAACAGCTCCTCCTCATTAGACCTTTACAGTTTTCTCAATCACTTTGGCACAGTTGTCGAAGGACAATTACACTTTGTCAAACTATACGACTATTTATATGAACATTAGGTCAGTCGTTCCCTTGACTGTAGTCATTTATAATTACTTTGACACAAAATGCCTTTCAGATCAAAATAGTTTGCATTCATTTGCTATTGAATCATATTACTCTCCAATGCATTTATACACATGTTCATTGTGTAAATCCCTACATGCAAAATAGAGCAACCAACAATCACAATACCCTGTCACACATTAATTAGATACATAATAGTTATGTGGTATTATTGTAAAAGTTGTCAGATTGATAGACTTAGGCTAGATGGGGAACAATACAATTTCCTCACCATTTAGAGCAACCAAACACAAACAGGTGACAGGTGAGGATATCACAGCAGATGTTGTAGGGGGTGACTGCATCATGCCAACAGATTTTTCCCTCATTGCATTATACTATATATATGTATATATATGTATATATATATATATATATATATATATATATATATATATATAGTGATGGTGCAGAGATGCTGAGAGCGCAGATGTGGAAGACCCTGAAATGGGGACCATTCAGGGCAGACTGGGCTTTTTCGGGAGTGGGTCTTAAAGATACAGATGCTAGAACAGAGGGTTTCAGACAGAGGGTGCATGCAGGTAGATTCAGACAGACAGTATGTGAAAATTAATGTATTTTTGAAAATTAAAATGTTCCAGTAAAAACCCAAATTACAAGTATTAACCTGAAAATGAGCATAATATGGGACCTTTAAAAATCACAGAGTGCAGGTCTCAATGCCTGAATCCATGAAAATTAGTTGTAACTCCTTATTAATCCAGGCTATTATATTACAGTAATTTATTCCCTTGTTGTACCCTACTATTATTAAATTTACATACTATTATTTTTCTGATCTTAAACCACATCTCCTCTTTGCCGGTCTGTCATGAATTTGTTGATTTTGAACATTGGTAAATAGCCTAAAAAGTGACGGTCAGAGACAGTGAAATGGGTTTCGAAATGAGACAGAAACATGGCAGATTTGATTATCTGTGATGTATGATGAAAAGATGACTCAAAAAAACTTGTTTTTAAGGTTTTCGCACAGCTGCTTTTCATTTTTTTTTTATCCGTCCATCCCTCTCATTCTTTGCAGCTGAAAATCTCCACCACTAATTTATGACATCAAGACTCAAATACTTCAGTAGTTTACTGTTTGGCCCTTGATCTAAACTGCTAAAATACTGCAGTATGTCCAAACCTCTTAAGGCACACATACACACACCTCTGTCCTTCAAAATATGTTCCCTTCAAACCTCTTATTGCTGCTGCAAAAGTGCACTGTGATTTACACCGTTAGGTGAATTTCTCACATATTTGCATGGTACTTTACAAATTTTGGCAATTTGTCCAAAATAAATGCACTGAAATCTCCTTTAGGTTATTTAAAACATCTCATTCCTACAGTGGATCAAGCAAACAGTTAAATAGGATTTTTCAGTTTAGTTTGTCACTATTTATTTATGAGATTAAAATCATCATTCAAATACTCGTATACTGAATTGGTGTACATTGGTGGAAGATACTGAATGTGCCACTCATGAGAAGACGCCAAGTGAGTAAGTTGAAAGTTTCAAATTTCTTAAAAAAAGATTTAGAGGACATGAGTTTTATTAAATGCTACATTAGTTATTTGTCTATTTATGTCTTAGATATAGCATGCAGCTATTCAAGTTTTTCTGTCACTTCCCATTTGCCTATGACCACTCCACCAGATTCACGTCATCATGGTGAGCACCAGAGCCAAGGACGAGCGAGCGTCTTCCAGTCTGCTGATGGTGGTACGCATGGCCACATGGAACCAGATCCTGGACCCCTGGGTCTACATCCTGCTGAGGAAGGCTGTTCTGAGGAAAATCTTCATGTTGTTTCACAGCTGCTGGGGCCCAAAGTCTCATAACTTACACCGCTGGCAGCGTAGCATGCTCCACAGCTCGATGGAGACCAGCAACTCGGGCACTGGCCCGACTGACTGCCGCTGCCCCAGTAGACTTCCTCTGCCAGACACTGCGATCAAATCCATCACCTGAAACCTGGTCACGATGTATTGATCTGAGAACACCTGTGAGGAAAAACGGGAGGAAGCTGTGAAGATGTGCACAACTTTGTTGGAATACAGACAGTCAAAGTTCTTGTACATAAACTACCATTGTAAAGTTATTTTTCATGTTCTCTTTGATAACCGTGAACTGACAGTATTGTGCTCTATTGTGTAACGTGGGATTCATTTTCTGTTCTCACCTTTGAGCTCTGTTCTTCGCATCAGCGGCTCTGAACAAAATATGTCTAAAAATATTACAGGCACCGTCAGGTTGGTTCAGTCATTCTTTTATTCAATTTGTCTATTGAAAAAGTGACCGTCTTTCTTTTAATGCTGCTGAAATGTCCATTTGGCAGCTCCAGTCTGTATACTAAACACTATGTTTGCAGAGATATTTAAGTATAAATAGCACACAATGTTTAGATATTTGTAGCATACAAATAATATGTAATATCTATCTATCTATCTATCTATCTATCTATCTATCTATCTATCTATCTATCTATCTATCTATCTATCTATCTATCTATCTATCTATCTATCTATCTATCTACCTACCTATCTATCTATCTATCTATCTATCTATCTATCTATCTATCTATCTATCTATCTGTCTATCTGTCTATCTGTCTGTCTGCATTTTTATACAACCATGAAAGACACAGAATGACAGAATTAAATCAGACAGAACAGTCGGTCAGTGGTCTGCTTAGGTAATGTGTACATTACTTTAAAGTAAATGTAATGTTCTGCGCAAATGCTTTTGTAGTATATCATCTCTCTTTCATGAAATCTTTCCAGTTTCTTTGGGCTGAACTGTGTAATAAATGTGGAACTGTAAAAACAAATCAAGAAATATTACTGAGCAAATTGAATACTCTTACAGTAAAAATGTATTATAATGGGTGATGGTCAGAGGAATATGTGTTAGGAGGAAGTTATTCTTCACCAAAAACAGTTTTTGAGGAGAAAGTCTGTCCATCTGTCTCTGTGGAGTCTGGCAGCAGGATAATTATAGACGTGTTCAATTATCAGTTAATTATTATTGTAAATACCAATCAATTAGGCTTATATCAACCTATTACTGCAATCAATCATGATAAGGTAATATGAACTGATTCGTTAGTAATTTGCCAGTTGTTATGTGTTGGCAGAACTCCTGCTAATCACCGCTGCTCTGGAGGTTTACAGTAACTTGATTTCACTTGTAGGTGGCACATTGCTTACACATCTTTGAAAACAAAAAACGGAGAACAAATACATTGTATAGCATAGGCAGACACAAAAATGGAAAAAAGCAAATGGTAAAAAAAATAATGTGAATAGTAATTTTAGGATTCCACTTTAAAATCTACTTATTTCAAAATTTAAAGACAAAAGATATCATTTTGCAAATTGAATTATGGTTTTGCTACATTTTGTTCACTGTGAGTTTTACAGTAACATGCACCATTTAAATGCCATTTAATTACAGTAATCAATGTACAATAGATTCTTTTTGTATATATATATTTGATTGGTTGGGCTATTTTTCATCGGCGAAACAGCATTATTTCATAGGCACACTTCTAGCTCCATAGGGTAGGCTGTTATTTTGTTTATAAAGGAATAAAATGCTGCAGGAGCGGTTTGAGAAGTTCCGTTGGTCCTTTCCATATTTCTTTCTCGTAAATCTTTTTAGCAGTACAACTGTTTTCATTCTTTGTGAAGAGGCAAACTATTAATGTGACGTTTTACAGACACCTACAGTGAGCGCTGCTGCACCATCACTTTAGCGTTTGTTAGTGTAATTCATAAAGTGTCCTGTAGGTGGCAGCGCGACGCTCAAATCCATCCAGCTGGTCGGAAACGCAGAAGAAGAAGAATCCGTATGGGGTGTGACGTAATCTCTTCCCCATAACCTCCATCTTTCGCTGCCGCATGTCTGTGTGGATAGTTGACCAGGTTTGTGATGATACATGTTCATTTGTGTGTAATGTGCGGTGCGTGTGGAGTGTGTGGTTGCTGGTGTGTGGTCGGAGCAGAGCTGTCGGACCGAGCCGAGCAGTGACACGCTGTGTTCAGTCTGTAACGTTAGGCCTTGTGTTGTGTTTTCATCTCTGCAGCTGCTAACAGCACACAGACACAGACACACACATAGCAAACTGACAAGTCTGACTTTTATTATTGCATTAGCGTGGTGCAATGTTTATGTCTCTTTAACGTCTTGTTTTATTGAGTTGTCTCGTTGATAAAACGTTTTTTTTTCTCTGTTACTTAATTTGACTGTGTTCTGTTAGAAACTGGACTCTTTCTGTCAGCTCATGTTGTTGTTGCAGCAGCTAATGTTGCAGCTCACAGTCGACAGGGAAAGCAGCAGCATGCTAGTTGTTTAGCTGCATACACATAGCTAATATTTTCAACATTATCTTCAATTTTCTCATTTTGTAGGTGACAACATGAATCAAGAAAAACTAGCAAAACTTCAAGCCCAGGTCCGGATAGGAGGAAAGGTAAGTTGGCACCCAGGAAGTCGGTTATTGTAGTGATTAGGAAGGTATAATGTTAATGTGTGTGTGTGTGTGTGTGTGTGTGTGTGTGTGTGTGTGTGTGTGCGCGCGTGTGTGTGTGTGTGTGTGTGCGCGCGCGTGCGTGTGCTATCCTTTTTCTTTATGTCAAATTGACTATGCTAAACCAAAACCAATACAATACACCTTTCCATAAATAGTGGTGTTTGTAATTTTACTTGTTTTTATTTACAAGTTTTAGAGAGTGTTTATAGCATTTGCTAAAATGCATTGTTGGATTTGATATGTTAGGGTGGTGTCATACATTTTCAATGTGACAAACTAAATGGTGTGTCCGAGAATGTCCTGGACTTTCAGATAAGAGCTAAAATGCAAATTTATTACAATAATGATAATATGTAAATATTAAATATTTGAGTCTTGATATTTGAGTCTTTCAAATTGTGTAGACTGAGCGAAGACACAACTAGTCGATTAACTGATCGACAAACAAATAATGTGCAACTATTTTTATAATCCGTTAATAATAATTAGCCATATTCTCTTCTGCTTCCAGCTTCTCAAATGTGAAGATTTGCTGCTTTTCTTGGTTTCTTTTCTTGTAAATTAATCTATTTGGGTTTGGACTGATGGTTGGACAAAAGAAGCAATTTTGAAGATGACATGTTGGCCTCTGGGAAATAGTTAACTCTGACATTTATTCAAATAAATAGGAGATGAATCGATGATGAATTATGTGGATTAATCGGTATGTTATGGTCACATTATGATACATTTTTAAGTGTCTTAGTATGTGCCTTACAGCCCCCCCCCCCCCCCCTTCAGATGATTATAGCTAACTCATATTTATTAAAATATATCACATTGACATACATTGAGTCAATGTACACACACAAAATAAAAACCTAACCTAACAAACCTGAACGGGAGATGTCAACTCGACAAATAAGTCTGCCAGGCCGATATATTAGCTTGTCGCCGATATATTGCTATCATTGCATATGCCGGCTGATAACAAGAAATTGTTATGAAAGTGCCAAAGATATATTTAAGCTAGTTTAGAAACAGTAATATCATCAAATAGTTTATCCACCAGAGACCATTGAAACACATTCAAGGGATCTTCATTAACTTGCTTTATATTGGGATTATACGTTTAAGTAAAATCTGCAGATTTATCAATATCAGAGTTTTTTTTTTTTTTAACTCAAATATCTATTTTCCATATTGGCCTTAAAAATCTGTCCGGCTATAGACTGCAGCAGATGTTGAACAGAATCACATTGTAAATTCTTGTTTGATTTGTATGTGTATTGAATGGAGAGCCTAGTATGAAATACTATAAAACAACAACAAAGGCTATGTTTCTCCAATGGCCTTTTCTTTTTCTCCTAATGCTGTCACTCTTCTAAGTCAAAGTGGATATCATTTAAGACTCTTACGTCTCCTTTTGGTTTTAGGGATCTGCGCGCAGGAAGAAGAAGGTGGTACACAGAACTGCAACAGCTGATGACAAAAAGCTTCAGAGTTCACTTAAGAAGTTGGCTGTCAACAATATTGCAGGGATTGAGGAGGTAAATTGGTATGGATCTTACCTTTTTTTACTTTAATGTGATGCGTTCTTACTTGGCAGTGTAGACCAGACCGCTTTCAGGTTTACTGAATTCACTCAGCTTAGAGTCACTTCTCAGATCATTACGACACCAGAGCATTTAGCCATAGCTGTAACAACTGCGTGGTCTTCTCTTCTCAGGTTAACATGATCAAGGATGACGGGACTGTGATCCACTTCAACAACCCCAAAGTTCAGGCCTCTCTGTCCGCCAACACCTTCGCCATCACGGGCCACGCCGAGACCAAGCAGCTGACGGAGATGCTTCCCGGCATCCTCAGTCAGCTGGGAGCAGACAGCCTCAGCAGCCTGCGCAAACTGGCAGAACAGTTCCCTCGGCAAGGTGGGTGTGCCACGACCTCTTACCGCGATTTTTCCACTGGTCTGTGCTGCGTTCCGGCTGCGCTGCAGTTTTGTTCCGGTCCTCCGCCACGCGCCATAGCACACCGGGAGCGCCTCAGAAGCAGAGCGTCTCGCAGATTTTATTGTCTTCTCTACCAGTACTTGGAAAGAGCAATTACGCGTTTATTAGCTATGATCTACCTTCCACTCTAAGCACTCCTGCAATTAAACTCCATGCCTTCTCTTTTCTGGCGTTGTCCTTATAAAAAGGATTTGTGATGTCTATTATGTTTTCCCACCTACGCAATTAATCTCTTGTCGTCCATGGTGTTGTAGAGGAGATATATACGATTTTGGGGGGGGGGGTTACTTTTGGTAAATTGACAGGATGCTCTCGCTATCCACTTCCTGAACGGCTCACGTGAAAATAGACCCGGCGCCTATCTTTAGCGGAGCGGAGAGCCGCTTCACGCACGCTTCTGGGACGATCCGCGGCTGGTGGAATGTCAAGCATTGACTCTAATGGCCGTGATTGCTCGCGGGGGGTCGCCTCCGAAACGCAGCACAGACGCGCACGGTGGAAAACAAGGGTTAGACCTCACACAATCACTGTGAAAAAGGAGGGTAATTTAGGTAAGATTAGTCACTTCCTGTGGGGAAGAAGCAGCTCTACCTGACTCCACAGTTAGATACATCAGGCTTTTTTTCAAAATGTTTGTTAGTAGGAAGAATGCATTTTGTTTTGCTCTTTTCATGGAATCTTTTGACAATAAGAAAAATATAAAATATCTCCAGACTTATTCTTTAAGAAAATCCAGTTACAGTCATTCAATATCTAACGCTATAGCTATAATATGTTTTTTTATTGTTTTTTTTATCTGTACATTTCATCTCAGCTCTGGACAGCAAGGCTCCAAAGGCGGAGGACATTGAGGAAGAGGATGATGATGTTCCAGGTATGCACCATTTAGATGTGTAAAAGTCAGACACTTAAATTGTTGTTTTGTGTCTACACATATTGAAACTAATTCTCATAATGCTAAGTCAATTATTTAGTCTGATAAAGAAAGATTCACACTGTAAAAGTGGAATATTGTCTACTGCAATCCTTTTTAAATAATTCAGCCGAGTGCATTTAATATCATTTGGAAAAGTAGTAGGGTAAAACATCTGTCATGCAGAGTAGTTTTCTTTGTGTAATAATTCACATTGCGGTGGTGGTGTTTTGCAGATCTGGTGGAGAACTTCGACGAAGCGTCAAAGAACGAGGCAAACTGACGCACATGAAGCTCGTGTGCACACAGGCTGGACTGCAATGAAGCGAGAAACCTTCTCCTGTGTTTTTAAGTCTAGTCATCCAGACATATCAGACACTATCCCCACAGACCAGAGACTTTTCTATTTTAACGATGGCCCACAGATGTCCGAGTCAGACTGGCTTGTGCACTTGAAAAAAATAAATACAAATACTCCCTTTCTGGTAAATGGTTAAAGCCCTTCACCACATTGTCAGTCATGGTCAGGATTACTGTGGTCATTAAAGCTAGTCTTAAGACTTTTTGTTTATCCAACAAAATAAAGGTGATTAACATTTTTTAGATGGTGCTGTGGTCATTGACAAGGTTGTGTAAATATTGATGGTTGTCATCCGAACTGAAGATTTTACTAGGCAGTTTTGCATGGAAATGATCTACTAATTCAACAACAACTTCAAAAATCCAACAGTGTGACCGGTTGTGCCATGCGGCCACTGCTTTTCATATCTGGCATCATAGCTGTTGTCTTGGCCTGCACTCTGTCCTGCGGGCTGTGTAGAAAGCAAACTGGGGAGGGACATTTCTGCACACCTCTTGAGTTTCTTCAAAGAGCTGCAGAGAGGCACAGGGGAGGAGGGAGATCACAGAGAGGAGGGTAGAGAGGCGAAATAATCCCAACCTCCGCTTGTGAACAAGGCACTGCTGCTCGAGTCCGTGTTCCTCGGCTCTCGCGTGTTAACAGGATAAAATGCTGAAGTTCTTCTCTGCGCGGGATGACGAGAATGAAAGCCTTTTGGGAGCGATAACTGAGGGTAAGAATTGCGTTGATTGTAACCGGCTCGAGATGCTTTACTTCCCATCCATTGCTTGTGCGTTACAGGATGATGATACTGCGCGTCTGCGTTTGTCACAGAAAATCGCTGATACAGCATTTTGGCCGCGCGCATAGTCCGCATCGCGCGCGTGCGCGCGTGTGTGTGTGTGTTGCGCGCGTTGCGCACATTCCCGTGTGAAGACAGGCTGCGTACACGCGCTGTCCGCAGACTCCTCAGTAAACATCACCTCAGTGAAGTGTCCTGCTCGGTCTGATGTAACGGGGTGCGGGGGGTGAGTGTCGCATTGCCGCCTGCGAGCGTATTAAACATTTGCACGTGTGTTGAATGCGTCACTGTCCCGTTCAAGCGCTCGCTCCAGTCAGCCGGATCGGTTTCGCCCCTCCGCCGTGTCGGGGGAATCTTCACTGGAGCCCGCAGCTGGAGCGACACGGCCCTCCTTTCTTTTTATGTTTTTTTTTTTTTTTTTTTCTGTGAAGGAGCTGCAATGCAGGATAACCTGGAAAATTAGAAGAGATCGTTTACATCAAATATAAATTAGAAGAGCCAATAATACCCGGATAGCAGTAGGTTAGTGATTTCTAGTGCTTATTATTAAGTCCTGCCTGAGTCATAATACGTAACGCTTCATACAGCTCAATGAAACAGCAGCTATGGACACATTAACTCTCTCTCTTTCCTACTAAACAGTAATGGTTATTACGTAACCGTGCCATATGAGAGAAGGGTGCTGAAACAGTAATTGGCTTTAATCAGAGAAGGTAGGCTAGTTGCCTTTATGTAGAATCTCACGTTGAGATTATGAATGCAGTCATTCCGAATCAAATGGCCCATTAGACTATATTTACAATGAAACACAGTTATTCAGCTCAATTGAACATGCTGTGCCAGGTGATGATCAGCTGGAAACTAAACTGGAATGTGCAAACCATTTATTACCATGAGCATGTGTTCATTTGTCTTTACCACCAAAGGCACACAACAGATGGGCCAATACACATAACCAGTCAATGTTTTAGCGTGAACACCTGCAAGGCAACAGAAAGAGCATCTGTAAATCCTCATAGTAACATGGTAACAGATGCTATATAGGCTAGAGAGCCAATCAAACACAGCGCCACTATTGAACCGTTGGTTCTCTGGGGAACCAGCAGCTACATGGTAGCCTATCACCAATTGCTTATACAAGTAGGCTACGATTGGTTTTACATCAATATTTAGTCCTCAAGAAACCTCTTCCCTCTTGTTTTCAATCATGTGGTCTGTTCTGTGAGCTCAAACACACCTCTCAAGGGCGACTGAGTGCTAATGCTGCCTTTAGTGATGATTGAAAGCAGTGTGTGTTCGAGGTGATGAAACAGATTATCACATGCTGTTAAATGGCCACTTAGCACATGTGAACATTTCCACCTAATGAGTCATTTATAATGAGCATACATGCATGGTGTGTGTGCTTGATAGAAAGAGCGATAGAGACATTGAGGGTTCATGGTATCATCATGTTCCCCCTCGAAACAGATGAAGGAGACAATCCGTCTCTTCAGGACACCAAGCACCACTGGCTGAACAGACCCTGCCTGCTGGTGCTCAAAGATGGGGATGTGTCCAAACCAGGACTGGGTTGCGGCCAAATCAGACCAGAATCTCCGTCTAAGACCTCTTCAGACGCATCAGTCAGAAGCAGCTTCGGGCCATGCGAGCAGAAACCATCTGAACATCCTGCAAAAACTGCTTCACCCTCCCAGCTGGAGGAAGGCAGCTGCACTGTGACCGCTATCTCCACATGGGGGGAGAATTGTTTCGGGGAGTCTTCCAGCCCCTTGGTGCTGAGCCCTGCCGAGGCTGCGTGGCCAGAGGAGGAGGAGGACGACGAAGAGGTCGCAGAGGAGGAGAAGAAGCCGCCCCATGCTCTCCTATCAAAGGAGGACTCTGTGGTTGAGGAGAAGGAACTGGAGGAGAGCAGGCTGGAGCAGCAAGAGCAGTCCTGCAGCTCGGAGGCGACAGCAGCACCCTCTACTCTCTCACATGAGGAGACACGTGGCCGGTTGAAGATGGTCAGATCTAATGGAGGAGACGAAATGAACAGCAGCAAGGCCCAGGCAGCCAGTGGGGAGGGAGCGATGGGGGACTGTGCAGCTTCGCCTCTGGATCCTGACAATGAATCCCAGCTGAGCCCTGTTGGGATTCTATCCAGGGATCGAGGCACTGTCCTTGGGGAGGTAGCTCCAGTGTGGGTTCCTGATGCTCAGGCACAGGTCTGCATGAAGTGTGGGGTCAAGTTTACATTTACCAAGAGGAGGCATCACTGCCGTGCTTGTGGAAAGGTGAGGAAAAATGTTGTGCAGCATTTGAAATTAAAATTGGATTAGATGTTCTCGAGTGACTTGTCGGATGTGTGTCTGTCCTTATGTGGTGTGTGCATGTGCACGTGTGTATCGTCAGGTTTTTTGCGCACTTTGCTCCAATCTGAAGTTCAGACTCACACATCTGGATGGCAAGGAGGGACGAGTTTGTGTTTCCTGTCATTCAACCCTCCTCAAAAGTGAGCACAGACATACTTTTTTGGTAAAGTTCACAGTTTTTTTTTTTTAAATGAAAATTTGCAGAGGTAATTCTTACATCCTCTCCTCAGGGACGCCTCCGAGGGGAAAAAGGAGGGTGTGGTTTGCAGAGGACATGCTCCCCAATAAGCAGTCAGAGTCTGCTCCGACCACGCCAGTCAGAGGGTTCTCACCTCTGATTAGACGGGCGCTGGACGGGCGGGTTAGAAGTCCTGTGGGTTCGCCACAGATCAGGAGAGTCTTGCGGCCACATGGGACAAATATCAATGTAGGATCATTGAAATTATAACACAGAACATATTTGTTCTATAATAAGTTTGTACAACAAAGATTTGACAAAAAAGTGGGCTCACTCCTCTGCCTCCCTCTTCCTCCAGGAGGCCTGTGGTCCTTATGGCTGGGGCACCACAGCTTTAGTGAGCAGCTCGGCCAACCTCATCCCCCTGGATGGCCTGCCGCCCATCCTCACCTCCACAGGAGTCAAAGGAGGTAAGACAGCTTCCATCCAATTTAAGGGTGAGAGGCCAAATTACTTTTTTTTCTTAATGGCGCACATGCTGGTATTTTCCTTTCTTTGAAATGTGCTTAGCCTGTTTCTTGGTGTCCTCATGTCTTGCATGGTGCAAAGATAAGAGGAGAGGCACGCACAGAAGGCAGTTTGCAAATCAGGCAGCACAAGAGGTATTCACAAGAGGTTAAAATTTGGTCTCTGATGTTGAGCAGTTGACAATGTAGTGATGACAAAAGGCAGAGCAAGCTGAAGCGGCAAAATAAAGTGACACTAGCAATTAACGAGAAATGCTGGATATTGTTAAATGAACAATTTTAAGCTTGTCTGTTCTGAACAAAAGATGAAGCGATTAGTGTATTTATGTTTTGATTATTCCCATTTAAATGTCATGACCACTCCTTATAGTGCTGTTACTGTAATTGATAATGTGGACCCTGTCTTGCCTGGTTAAACAGGGGCGTTTTAAAATGATAGCATTAATAAAAGCTACCCGTCCTTGCAGTTTTATTAGGGCCCGGCTAAGACAATGGTTGTTAATCCTTACACAGCTATGAGTTCCTTTTTAAACGTGTATCTTGAAGTCATGAAGTAAGCACTTTTATTAGCTTACAATGGCTAAAAGTACAATGTCATAAAAAAAAACGTTTCTGTGCCAGCATGTGCAGTCGTAGAAGATCTAACAGCAGTGTTACTATGTGTTTTCCTCCATCAGATTACACTGTGGAGGAGCAGCCTTCTGAAATGCTGCTTATTCAGGAGTTGGAGAGTGGCAGGCCCAAGCCCCTGGTGTTTGTCCTCAATGCCAACCTACTTGCTATGGTCAAGCTGGTCAACTGTATGTTTCTTTTTTTCTTGATGGGATGATGACTTGATGACTAGCTGTATTTCAGTAAAAAAAAAAAAAAAAAAAAAAAACTTTGCTTTTAGACTCCTGATGTTGTGCCGTGTCTGACAGATGTTAACAGGAAGTGCTGGTGTGTGACGACAAAGGGAATGCATGCTGTGGGCCAGGTGGAGGTGGTGGTGCTGCTGCAGTGCCTTCCTGAAGAGAAAAGCTTCCCCAAAGACATTTTCAGCCACTTCATCCAGCTGTACAGGGACACCCTCACAGGTCAGAGACACACACACACACACACACACACACACACACACACACACACACACACACACACACACACACACACACACACACACACACACACACACACACACACACACACACACACACACACACACACAGATAGTATAGTAAAGTAGAGATGTGTTGTATAGAAATTTGCCTATGTTTAGACTCTAATCCACCTCCGCCTACCATGCACTGACTGTCATCTCCCTCAAAGTTTTTTGTTGTTGCTACGATTACACGTGTCCTTTTCCCCATGTGTTTCTGCAGGAAAGGTTGTGAAACACCTGTCGCTGTCCTTGTTTGGCAGTAGTTTCCTAGGCAGCGAGGAGCATGCGGGCTTCCTGTACATACGCTCCACTCTCCAGTCCCTTCAAGGTCTACCTCTGCCAAACCACCCCTACCTCTTTGGCCTGCTGGTCCACAGAGCAGAGGTGACCTGGGCCAAAGCCTTTCCTTTGCGTCTCATGCTGCGATTGGGGGCCGAATACAGATGTAAGCCAGGCCCTGGTATTAAATACTGCATCGATAATGCTAGAGGTTTCCTCTTCAGTTACCCGCTTTCTTTTTTTGTTTCAGTTTACCCGTGTCCTCTGTACAGTGTGCGCTTAAGGAAGCCCTTGTTTGGGGAAATTGGCCACACAATAATGAGACTGTTAGTTGTGAGTGTGACATTTTGTAACCACTTCTGTTTGGTGTTGTTAAAAAAAAAACACACATTTCCCACCATTAAAAGTCAATTTTGGTTGTAACTTTGACCACACTTCCCATAACTGATGTTCCTCCCATCTTGTTCCAGGACTTTAGGAATTACCGTTACAGCCTACCAATGGTGCCAGGGCTCACTGTGGATTTAGAAGCTCAGAGGACCTGCATAAAGATACCGACCACTGGGTATAATGAGGTAAGACTAAGCTTTTAAATGAATCACAAAGTTAATAATAATGTTTATGCATTTTTTTTTTTAATCAACGGTCATCCTTCTCTCTCGTTAGCTAATGAAGGCTTTGAATAAATCCAATGAGCATGTGCTTGCCATTGGGGCGTGCTTCAATGAGACTGCAGACTCCCACCTCATCTGTGTGCAAGGAGACGATGGCCAGTACCAGACCCAAGCCATCAGCATCCACAATCAGCCGCGCAAAGGTGGGCCATAACAGTATACTGTGAGCGACATCAAGATATCAGAGTCTGGACTTAATGTAACACAATCAAGTAGTAGTGGAGGACATTCATTGCAATCAGAAATGTGAATTGCCACAAGGGGGGACTATAAGGGGGAAACTTATATTTGCAGCCAAAATGGATTTATTTGTATTGGAAGAAGCAGATAAAGAATATAGATGACATGATTCAACAGTATTTCACTTTAAAACTGCCCAAAGAGAAACAAAGGGCTCAAGTTGCCCACAGGACCAAATTAGTTCACCTTCCCTTTTTATAACACTAGATGGCACTACATGATAATTTTTTCTTGTCACTATAAAGACTGATTGTAACAGGATTGAAGCCACATAGTGTGTCTTTAATTATGCCTTCTTTCTTTTATTGCAGTCACTGGATCATGCTTTTTTATATTCAGCAGTGCACTCAAAGCATCTGCAGGATACCTTGCTAAGTCCAGCATCGTAGAAGGTAGGATGTCCGCTCAGAGGGGACTCAGGTTCACCTTGACTTTTTCCTGCCCTGCAGGAAATTCATTGTTGACATCATTTGTTTTTACTAAGTCGTGCATGTTAACACCCCTGCTTTAAAACTGGTTGATTCAGAATGTTTTGATCTTTGTATGTGTGTGTCTGTGTACATTTTAACAGACTGTTTGTCTAGGCGTGTGTACATGTTGATGCATGTGAGGGTATATATATGTGTGTGTGTGTATGTGTGTGTGTGTCTGTGTGCGTGTTTTTCCTGTATCGCTGTCCCCTCTCCCCAGATGGGCTGATGGTGCAGATCACTGTGGAAACCATGGCGGAGCTCCGCAGGTCGCTACGGGAGATGAAAGACTACACTGTCACCTGTGGACGGCTTGAACAATCAGACAGCCAGGAACGTGTTTGTGTACAGTGGGTGGAGGAGAAATGCGCTGTGAATAAGGGGTGAGCGTGTCCCTGTTTGATGTTCATGTGGCAGAATGAAGCTCTGGAGCTCAAAGACAACAATATAATAATAACAACAGCATTTCAATTCCTGATCTATGTTGTAAATGACAGGTACCTGTGATGTGTGTCTGTCTCCTCCAGAGTTATTAGCCCCATTGATGGGAAATCCATGGAGTCCATCAGCAGTACGAAGATGTTTCAGAAGTCAGAATACAAAGAAAACGGGAAGATTATCCGCTGGACAGAAGTACATTTGATGATCTGCTTAAAATATCAACATTAGTCCGTCTGAAACTGTCTTCCCTCCCATCACATCTCTGTGTATGTGTTGTGCAGGTGTTCTTCCTGCAGAGGAGGGATCATCCCAAAGGAGAAGCGAGTGACTCTGCTGAACACGACCGGTTAACGGAGCGGATTGCCCGGGCGTTTTGCTTGGCACTGTGTCCACACCTCAAACTGTTGAAAGAGGACGGGATGGCCAAACTGGGGCTGCGTGTCGCTTTTCACTCTCAAGAGGTCAGAAAGGATGTTTGGTATTTAATATCACTGAGCTGAGTCTAGTGTTGTAGTCAAGACCACTTAAACCCGAGACGAGAGTGTATCGAGACTGAGACCAAGACCAAGACTTTGAAGGGTTGAGACTGTCAATACCAAGACCAAGGAAGGGTGAAACCGAGTCAAGACCAAGACCAGACCAGTGCGAGTCTCGCACTGCATGACACACTTACGATAAAACATGGAGCATGCAAACCATAAGTACTCCTCTAATTGATCTGAAAGATCCACATTCCCATAAAAAAACACCCAAGATTTTATTTATTCACCTTTTTTATGGCTCACAATTGCTACATTTCTTTGGGTAAGGGGGAAAGAAATTTCTGAAGAGTTTTGTTACAGAGGCAGATTGCTACCATTAGCTAGCTAGCTAGCTTTGCAAACGTCGCTTACATTTAACTTACCTTTCTTTATCCTTACTTTCTAAGTGCTGATAAAAGTTTGTCGTGGTCCAGTCGTCTCAGTCAGCGTTGCATTGCAGAGTTTAAATACTGCTGTGTAATTTTTTTTGGACGCTGTTTTGCAGATGAACTCTTTGTGGTATAGTTAGCCAGATTTTACAACAGAAGATTTGGCTGACATCTCCCAGACAGCCACAGCTTCTTCTCCTGTCTCTCGTGTTCACTTTCTTTGACTGCGTGTGAAGGAATGACAGCTGTTAACGTTAAATTAAAATTAGAGATGAGTCAATTTCTTGGTTGCATTTCAAATGATTTGAAGCGGGAAGTTTTACATCCAATCACAGTATGATGTTAACAAATAAATCAGACAATGCGCAGGCAATTTAATGATTCCCCGGTAGTTGTGGTCTTGAAATAGTCTGAGACCTAGACAAGACCAAGGAAAAATGCAGTCGATTCTGAGACGTTACCTTAAAAAGCGAGAACAAGACTGATCTACTGCAACATTGGCTGAGTCACAACAACACATTATAACACACCTCCCATAATAAGGTAGCATCATGAATAGGCTACTGCCCTACAAAGCCGAAATAGAGTAACCACTGTACATAGCCTACTGATTCAGAATTGAGTGAAGACAGAAATGTGACTTTTGGACGTGTTCTGCCATTAAAAAAAATTGTTATGCTACAGAAATGTTTAATTTCCTGGAAATAGCATGAATATGTGCTACTACTACTACAAAAAGCTTAAGTGTCTGCAGGGTTTTTTTTGTATAGGTTTTATGTAGGTCTATGGAAATGTTTTGGGTAGGATTATCAGCCCATAAAGGCATAAAATGAAGCCATTAGAACCTTGAGACATTATATATATATATATATATATATATATATATATATATATATATATATATATAATGTCTCAAGGTTCTATATATATACATACTGTGTGTATTTTTACCAGTACTCATCTATCAATTCTTTATTTAGCAAACATATTTATTTCTATGCTACAGATGGATTCCTTAAAGTTTCAGATGCTCTCTCACATGGCCATAAATAAATTTACCATGTAAAATATGACTCACATAATGGATATAGTTGTAACGTTTATAACACCAGCTTCTATTGGTTTGTTTTGTAATTGCAGGTGGGATTTGTGGCTGGGAGCAATGGGCAGCCCCTCCCAGCTCAGTACCTAAACGCCCTGGATAGCGTGCTGATCCCCGTCATCCACAGCAGGGGGCGCAAGAGAGGCGACAAGCCTATGGTGATGGAGCTTATCTTTTACATCCTGGAGAACATCACTTAAGAGGGCACGCACACGCGCGTACACACACACACACACACACACACACACACACACACACACACACACACACACACCCTTGTACCATCGTTTTATCCCTGACCACAACTCTGTCTTTGGCACTTCTCATCAGTGTTGCTATCAGTTTCAAGGCAATAAAAGCATACAAAGGGCGAACCAGACCACATCCAAGGTCTGCATCCATCTCATCCACCCACGAGTAGAGAGAAGTGGTCTGACTCTTAGTGGTTTTCTGATCTCTCCCTGCCCTGCAGCAGGCAATCTGGGTACGCATGAAACCTAGGATGGACCATCAGATCACTGTACACTGTACGTAGCAACTTCATAGCTTGATATCATTTACGTCACAATGTTCAATACAAATTCCCGTATGGAGAATACCTTTAAAAGTGGGAGCTGGATTCAGCCCCACGACCTTAAAGCAAAGAGAAAAAGAGAATGACTTGAAGAACAGTATGTAGTATATATGTAGCAATTTGATGCACACTGAATGAATGCCTAAATAATGTTTTCTTACTGGATGTATTTTAATGGATTGCTATTGAAATGTAATGTCAGCCTGGAATTAAACTTGCAACAACGACCGAGATACTGCCTGTTCATGCAGGAACCCTCTACATAACACATTTACTTAACATTGCTTTATACTTCTATTTCACAACATTTTACAGGGAATTATTGTACTTTTTTTCTCCACAACACTTGTTCCAACCACTATATAATTCCAGTATCTATATAAAAAAAAAAAATACTTTGCAGATGTTACACACAAAATATGCACTCAGTGACTTTATTAGGTACACCTGTAAAATCAAATGCAATTTAACACAACAGCTTGATTGTAAAGATAATAATGTTGAGTTTTGATTGGCACTATCAAAGAGGTATACATTTGACTGTTTTAGTATTATATTTTGCCCACCCCATTTACAAACTAGAGGGGGTTAGAATGTAAGAAGCACCTTTCGATATATAATGGATATATATATATAATGAATACAATCATTTCTTGCCCTCAAGATCAGTTTCATAAAGCAACTTTAAGGTTAATTTACAGTTGTGGTATGTTGCAATAAAGAAAAACAAAGCAGTTTACCACCATGTTATGTACTGGATCAGTGGTTTATTGATTGCATCCATTTGCAGGCTGAATGCATGTAAAAAAATGCATTTTCTCTGAGTGCTAATATGACCGCGATGAACCAACTGATGGGTGGGTGTAGATCCGGTCGGCAGGTTGCTTTCTCTGCCTCTTACGATGAATTTAAACAAAGCAGAATGGGGCTCTTGTTTACCTCCTACTTGCTCCACATACTTGGGATGGCCAAGACAAGAGGCTCAAGCCAGCAACGCAAATGCTTTTCTTCTTTGTTGCAACACAGCACAATGTCCGAGTTTTCCCCCCCCAAAGCTCCGACAACTATAACTGAAAACCTTTTCAGCAAGTTACACATAAAGTAAGCACCTACTCTGCAAGTGGAAATACTGACACACAATATGTATTAGAGAATTTTAAATTGAATTTATTGGCATTTAATTTTAAATACACAATATAACAAAATTTAGAAAGTCTAAAGCATACTAATACAATTAGTTGTTTTGTTTTTTGCTGTAAAACTATTTACAAAAAGTATTTTCAAGTTTGATACAACTGTACAGTCATCTGTCCACAGGGGGCCTCAAGATGATGTAGGGGTCAGATAAGTAGTGAAGGCAAGTGGGGTGAAAGGCCACCAGTGTGATACTGAACTAGAGGTTGTTGCAAAATCAGTGAAGATAACTTTTAAGTGAAAAAAATCTTCTCTTCATACATTTTGTTCCATAAATGGTTTACCAACTCAAAAAAACAAAAACAAATGGGGGACCCAAACTGTGGAAATCATTGACCACGTCATCTCCCCATCTGTTGCACGTGAACCCAAAAACAGGAAAAGAAACACAGCCAAAACTATCTTTGGAATCCGTAGTTTGAACAGGTTCACTGGGTCATACTTCTTGGGTGTTTCCTTCCAGGGGTCCTAGGCCTTCTTCATCTTGCTCACGTGAGTGCTGCCATTCTCGTGAGGAGCAGAGCTTTTGCTGGCTCCGTTGCTGAGAATGCCGTTCTCGTGGGGTTTGCCGTTGGTGTGGACAGCTGTGCCGTTCTTACACTGCTTTACGTCTTGTTTTGGCAACCGCTTACCCTTCACGTAAGCTTGGATCCAGAAGTTGGAGAAGAGCACAAAGAAGAAGGTTCCATACATCCAGATGAGGTGGAGCACCATTGGGAACTGATAGTCACAACTGTCCATGAAGTAATACTGGGTAGCGTGGAGAGATACCAGGACAAACTGGGTCTGTTGGGAAGAAATCAGGAGTCAGCCAAGCACTTCCTATAAATAAATGTGGAGGAATTTGTCTTGGTGCCTTTGGAGCAGACATTAACTTGGCATTTCAAAAACATGCAGACAGAACATGCGTTCAAGCTACATCATGCTGTCCTGGAGCTGATCCCTGAAGCCTACAAGTAGCACAATTCAAATGAAAAATGAATTATTTAATAAACAACACAGAAAACTGCAGAGAATAGGGTGTTTGTACCAGCTGAATGGCAGTCATGTATTTCTTCCACCACAAAAACTTCTGGAAGCGTGGTCCAGCAGCAGCAAGGCCGTAGTAGAAATACATGATGACGTGGACGGAGGAATTCACCATGGCATGAAAAGATCCCATTCCACCTGAGGTAATAATCACAAACAGGATTAGGCCGACTCAGATCTTTGTAGCCAAAGAACCTTGGAGTAAAACCTCTACGGCCTCTACATTCTCGATTTATTTTGCAAGGTCAGAGACTCTTGGTTAATCATTTTCGTATGATTAAACAGAACTCAGTACTTTACAGGTAGCCTGCACAAGCTTCTTTAACAAGCCAAGACAAGCAGAAACCAAATGGAGAACAGTGTTGCTGATTGTACAGGTCAACATGTAGCTACAAGATTGGTTTTCAGGATGACGTAACAATGCTACAATGTGCTGAAGCTCTTCCATTAATAATTTTCAAACGATTTTGTTAATGTGTACTCACCAGGAGCATAGGCAACTCCCCACCACCAGGTCCAGGGCATAAAGGAGTGGTGGAAGATGTGCAGGAAAGTGACCTGGCCGTGCTTTTTCCTCAAAACGAAGAACATCTGACCGAAAGAGGTTATTGATTAGTTAAAGCCCAGCTCTTGTGACCAAAACTGCACATGAAGGCGGTCAAGTAAAAGACTGAACGTACTGTGTCGATGAGCTCAACAATCTTGGAGAACCAGAACAGCCAGGCCACTCGGACCATCTGGTGAGGAGAACAAAGACTTGGTAAAATAATCATTTCACTTCACATTAAATAAGGAATTGTATATGACTAAGTAGTTAGAGGGGACTTACTCGAAGTGCTTGAGGACTATCAGACGTATCAACTGCATCACATCGCCAGGTATATGTTGTGGCCCAACCAGACATCAGGAACTAAATAATAACAACATCTTATTTACTTGGTTTGTAGTCATAGGTACAAAGTAAGAACAAAAAAGTGATCCTTACAGATATAAATTACACAACTACACAAATTAAGCCATGTCAAGACATGAAATGCTTAAAATGTGTAGAATGTAACTTAATTACAAGTCTTTAAATGTTGGAGATGTAAAGTAGCAGTGTCTTACTTCGTAGACAATGAATACTGACAGTGCCACTAGCGTGAAGTTGTAGACTATCATGGCTTCCTTTAGCTGGAAGGGCTTTCGATTGGCCATTATGCGAGGTCCAAGGTACATTACAAATAATAGGTAACACAGCAATATTGAGGACATGGGAATAGGATTCTGCATCAGTGGATATTCCTTCAGCCGTGGATCTAAAAAAAAAAAAAAAAAAAAGACAAAAAATACATTAGACAACAAAAATAAAAAAAGACTGATCTCCTGTATTTAGTCAGGTAAATCACCTACCAATTCCCGCCAAGAGGTAGTCGTAGATATCCATGGCATGTGAGCCCATCGCCTGAATCTCTCGAAGCATGTTTGCCGTCTTGTATTGTTGTGACCCAATTATCTGCAAAAAAATCCCCAATAAGCTCATCGTTACTTTTTTGTCAAAGCCAAACAAAGCAGCAATCCTTCCACCACTCCCATGACAGCAATTCAAATAGTGAGAAGAAAACTATTTTGATCATTTGTTTAAGGTCCAAAAAAAGGATGCATATCTCTGACATCTTTTTGGATGTGTGAAAGTAGGTCAAATGTATCACTATCCTTCCCCATCTGTTTGAAACCTTACGGTTTAAAAAATGGTTCACTTTTCCTTGACATTAACATTTCTAGAGAAATCAAACAATAAAATTCAACAGTATTCTTCTTCAAGAATGGATTACATAAAAACTTTGAAAAAAAGAAATCACATGTCTTATTCATTGCTTGGGTCTTCCTGGTGATCACCTGTGACCAATAAATGCCATCAAGGAGAAGCATTTTGAGACATGTCCTGATTCAGTGGGACTGAAATGCAATTACCGGGGACAGAGCAGCTCATCTCTTACCAAACAAACAACCCCAACAATAAATACCAGGATGCTTTGCTCCAACCACTCGCCTCATATCAGACAGGTGGTGCTACAGGGAACTGGGAGGGCGTTCCTCATCCCACAGTTAGGCGGCACTCTACTGCTGTTTGTGTGTAGGAGTCAAGCTAAACTGCTCTCCTCAAATGAACCAAACTGGAAGCAAAAAAGGGAACGTTCCGGATCATTGAACTAAAATCACAAACCGCAGAACTCTGACATTGATATCCAAGATCCTTAACACCAAAAAGTACTGCTTCTTGTTATATAGCAACCATATTTATTGGATAACTGCCACTGCAAACTGAATCTACCAGTTAATCTACAAATAAGTACACATGAATGTTGTTATGGTTTTCAGACCTGCGTATTTTTTTGTTCACAAAGGCTTACCTTTTCAAGTGTAAACTGTAAAGCGTGTTCACAAAGTAGAGGACATACAGGGTGCGGTCTCCTCCCACCACGCTATTGTTACACAATCTACAATGCTCTGAGTTTTCGCTGCCCAAGGCCTTGAGGAACAGCCCGCCTTAAGCCAATATAAGTAGCAGCTCATGATTTCATGCTGAGGAATGAAGAGCAGGGAGCGGAGCTAACAAGGGTGCTGCTCAGGTGAACAGCAAGAAGGGATACAGCATAAAGACAGCTATGCATGTTGCCAACAATGAGCTGCATCTAAGTTTAAGGATGCTAACTTCAGTATCAACTTTTTTAAAACGCTGTCTGTTATCACAGGATGTCAAACAGAAAATGTAATTTGTGCTTACTTGTGAAACGCCACATCCTGGGATGTAACCTGTTTTGCACAGTTAAAGTAAACTTAAATATATACATAAACATAATAGCCCTTGATATGCTTAGGATAATACGTTGTGGATTCATTGTGCCAAAGTTAAAACAGGTTCTAAACAGGATTCCTCTTCCTTTTGTAGATAGTGCCTGCAGCTTGTTCACATTAGGTGTTTTCTATAGCCACAAGGCATGTCTACAGCACAGCGGAGTATCTTGCTGGTTGTTCTTTCTTATTGAGCTTCCAGGTGATGTGTTGTAGAACAGATCAGATACACGACATTTCAGAAAACTCTTACACAAAACGCTGTGGTTGCTTTTGAACCGAAGATGAGGCATTTGGTCAGGCGCCTCACATTTCGACAAGACTACCATCATGTCTGTTGTGTAGAGTGAGTCTGTCTTGTTCTGAGGAGAAATGCTGAAAAGTTAAATTGAGCAGATGACCACCTGGTCAGGTAAGTGGTTAAGGCCGAGGTTACGGTAACACAGTGACCATGAATTGTGTAGTGATAGTTTGACCACCTCACATTTGTTTCCAGTAGAAATTTAAAAGGAAATCTTAACTCTCCCTTAATAATGTTGGTCATGCATTACATGTTTGTAGTGTAGGTTTGTATAAATGACAACCTATTTTGTTTTTTGGCACCAAAAGCTACTTTTCTGAGTTTAATTAAATGGGTTGTGGACACTGTAACACTGCACAAGGAGACTTTTTTTTCTTCTTTTAAAAAAAAAAAAAAATCCTACAAATAAATAGGATTTAATATGAAGGTTTTGCTTTTTGAATAGAAGTTATCTAAATCTCCCAGTTTTCATGTTCAAACTACTGTATGAACATGCAACATGTGACTCACTTGAAAGTGATTCTTTAGAGAATACAGACTAATAATAAAACTGACTGTGGAAGTCAGGGGGGTAGTCTTATGATGACCATGAACAGGAAGAAGAAAGAGTAAAGTCAGGGGAGTAGTCTTTTTATGACCATGAACAGGAAGAAGGAACAGTAAACAATATTTATGTAACCTTAGTGAAAAATAAAGACCCTTCCATTCCAGCTCAGTTAACCACAATCAGACCATTTTACATGAACAACCACAGTCAATGAATCGCACTGCTCTGACACTTCTGTACCATTTCCTGCATCTAGTTATCAGTGAACTCTAACATGACACCATGTTACCATTTCTAATCTCCACCAATTAAAGTATTGTGTTACTTCAGAATTTGAACCAGTATAAACTGATCAACTGAACTTTATTGTTTAACAGTCATTGTTGTTCAGCTATATCAGCAATACTGCTAGTAGTTCCACAAGAGGACAGGAACTTCCTCATAACTGTGAGAGGGGTCCACTAAGTGTCTGCTGTGGTATTCCCGTAACAGAGTGAAGCAATTTAGCTGCAGACACATGACATGCACCGCCCAACCTTTATGCAATGACATTCTCAACAGAAATGTCCACTATTTACAACCCATTCTTATGACCAAAGTAAAATAAAGTAGTTTTAACACACCGTTATTCTGTATGTCCCACCACAACCACTAATTCAACAATACAGTAGGCAACCTTGACAACGAGGTGGCCGGTTTACATCTACAAAGGAGATCTAAAACAGTGGAAAGGGAGGGGGAAGATTTCCTATGAGAGCCATGTCAATGAATCATAGGGATGGAAAAAGGGAGCTCACACTCACGAGGTAGAAGTTAATGATGAACCAAAAAACGGAGAGGAACCCATTAGTTAAACACACAGTAAAGTGTCCGTTATAAAAACAACATTTTAACAAGAACAGCCTGATATCCTTAATTACCAAAAGAACAGAAACCTTCCCTGCAACATGTGGGCTGACACCACACAAGTTAGTTCAACTTCTACTGTATATAACATTATGCAACTTACCTTATTGAGACTAGAATTTTCCCCTTAAATCATCAAAAGCCAACGTGGACTCTTTCACAAGACGGCAAAGCCTCTCCGTAAACAATAAGGGAAGGCAGGCAGGCAGGCAGGCAGGCAGGCAGCCTGGGGCAGCAGCAGCAAGAGCGAGAGAGAGAGAGAGAGAGAGCGAGAGAAAACTGACAAAGTGTGACTGGTACAGCAGTCTTCCGAATCCCCACCCTCCCTGACTCACACAGTGGATGAATAACTAGCTCACAGAAGGAGAGGGAGGGAAAGAGGCTGAGCCAGAGAGAGCAAGCACTGTGTGCAAGTGGGCGCCAAGAGAGAGTACAACTGGGGTGAGAGAGAGATGGCCCCTATTTAAACCCACACTACAAAACACAGCGAAATATAATGCGACTTGCTACTTTGTGACTGCTGCCCTGAATTCAACAAGTCTGAGCCCCCCCCCCCACACACACACACACGTCCTCCACCCACTAAAACACACACACACACTAACACACACGGAGAGAAACACGCAACTCTGGAGGAGTCGCCCTATAAGTTTTCGCTCAAGGGTGGGCTGATAATATTATTCACAGGCAGCTGGTGAGAAATCAGAGGAGACTCTGTTATCATGAAGGGGGCCATTGTTACCTCTTTATTGGCTATTTAACCGACCAACACCCATAAAGAAAAACTAGCTTCCATGTCTCTCTCTCTCTGTGTTGGGAGACAATCCATATAATGTATAAAATGCCTGAAACAAGTCAGGAGTAATTGCATTTCTTTCCATTTGTGTACTTTTATTGTTTGTCTTCCTAATATTTGGCACAGAGCCACAGCATGCTTGCTTCATGTATTCACAAATTAAAGTGTTCATTTCCAGTTTACTGGCAACTACAAGGAGTGCAACACATGACAGCCTTCCAGAGAAAAATCTATTACATTTGAGCTAGGAAGCGCCACACATATACATATCATAAAAGCTTCATGTTTGCTCAGGGTTGGATAATATGGCTAATGATTGCTGCAAAGGGAAGACATGCCTCATACAATAATGCTTAAAATGTGTGTGTGTGTGTGTGTGTGTGTGTGTGTGTGTGTGTGTGTGTGTGTGTGTTGTGGAAAGAGGTCACACCCAGTTAAAAAGAAAACAGAAAAAAAACATAATAAAAGTAAAATCTTCTGCTTATGGATAATTGTAGTTCATTTTAGTCGAAGGCCTATAGGAAAGAAACATACATACATACAGCAATAAGAAGTCCGTAATTGCTATTGAAAGCACGCTATTATACTAGTTTAACTTGGCTGTTCATATCAGACATCTGAAAGCATTGCACGAGTGATCATGTCACAGTAAATGCTGTCTTTAGTGTTGCACTGCATCTGATGGACTGGGCTGGTTTTACTTGTCACTCTGTCCCGGGGGGGTTGGGTGATGGGAGGAGAGGTGGCAGCACTCCAGTGCATTTTAGGCCGGCTTCACACTGCCTGCGTGGCGTGAGCGTGGCGTTTCTGTTGCGTGGCGGCTGTGTGGATTTTTCTATGTCTTTGCACACCAGAAAACGTGTCTGACGCAACGCTGCTGCTGCTGCTAGCCTTGTCTGTACACATGTATGTTTCCCATTGATTTACTGCACTCAAGCAGTAGTACTGTCCCCTCCAAAAGTATTTTGGAAAATTATTAATTATATTAATATTATATTATATTAATAATTCCTTTGTTTTTGTTGTTCACTGAAGACATTTGGGTTTGGGTTTAAGATCATAAGATGAGTATGAGTAGTTCAGAATGTCAGCTTTTATTTCCTGGTATGTAACATCTAGATGTTTTAAACAACTCAGGACATACCACCCTTTGTTTGAACCCACCCATTTTTCAAGTGAGCAAAAGTATTGGAACATGTGACTGACAGATGTTTCTTGTTGTCCATGTGTTGCTTTTTAGGTTGATTGTTCAATCATTAAATAGTTCTGCATGACTTGTCTAAGTTTTTATCCTTGGTTTAAACCTATAAATACTGCATTTCTTGTTAAAGAGGATAAACCAACATGAAGACCAGAGAGCTGTCTATGGGAGAAAAGCAAGTAATTTTCAAGCTGAGAAAAGAAGGAAAATCGACCAGAGGCATTGGAAAAACATTGGGCAATGTCCTGAAAAAGAAAGAAACTACTGGTGTACAGAGCAACAGACGTCGAACAAAAAACAACAGTAGTTGATGACAGAAATATTGTGAGAGCTGTGAAAAAAAACAAAAAAACATCAGTCAGTAAGTGACATCAACGACCTCCACAGTGCAGGGGTGAAGGTATCACAAGAAGAAGAAGAAGACTCAGAGAGCAGAAATATAGAGGCCATACCACAAGATGCAAACCACTCATCAGCAGTAAGAATCGGAAGGCCACATTGGAATTTGCAAAGAAGTACAGAGAAGAGCCGCAAAAGTTCTGGAACACAATCTTATGGACTGATGAGACCAAGATTAATCTCTACCAAAGTGATGGAAAGACCAAAGTGTGGAGAAAGAAAGGAACTGCTTATGATCCGAAGTATACAAGCTCATCTGTGCAGCATGGTGGAGGTAATGTCATGGCTGCTTCTGGAACAGGCTCATTCATATTTATTGAGGATGTAACTGATGATGGTAACATTTTGTCTGCCAATTTAGGGGAAATGCATTGAATCACCTGACATTAACCCAACAGAGCATTTCACCTCCTGAAGAGGAGACTGAAGGGAGAAACCCCCCCGAAACAAACAAAAACTGAAAGAAGCTGCGGTAAAAACCTGGAATAGCATCACAAATGAAGAATGCAACAGTTTGGTGATGTCAATGGGTCGCAGGCTTGAGGCAGTTATTGCAAGCAAGGGTTATTCCACCAAATATTAAATGTTATTTACTTTAAGATTATTTGTTCCAATACTTTTGCTCACCTAAAAATGCTGTGGTCTTATATAAACGGTGGTATGTCCTAAGTTGTTTAACACATCTAAATGTCAATACCAGGAAATAAAATGTCTTCAGTGAACAACAAAAACAAAGGAATTTGCCTTGTCGTTCCAATACTTTTGGAGGGCACTGTATACGTCATTTATTTAAATTACATTTATATCTGCATTTACGTCAAAACCTAGAGACTTTTAAACATCAAAATGCATTCCATTTTGCCTGGAATCGCTTCCAACACGTTTGCGTGTCGCGTGAAAAATAGGCGTCGATACTGTTTCTACCATGCACGTGTGTGCAAGCTCTAACCTGTTAACATGGGAGCCGAAATAAAAACGGACACGCCACGCAGCTGACACGCTCACGCCACGCAGGCAGCGTGAAGCCGGCCTTAGCCGAATACCGAAACACACTGGACAGTAAAATAAATCATCGTTCTCCGCTTGTCACAGACAAAGCCATTTCAAACATGATAGCAACGTTGTCCTTGGAAACCAACACAGCCCTCCCCACCTTGCTGAATAAGCAACTCAAGAAAATTCCAATTAGGATGGTTTACAAATGTAGTTATTTACCTATGGTTGATTTCTGAAATGGAATAATTAAAAATGCCCTCTTTCAGACTATGCCAGTGTGTGACTGAAAAAGGCTCCATCAAACCATAACAAACCATAAGCAGTCATGTAAGAGAGTACAACTTAAAAGTTAATCCTAGTTAAGTAAAAGTCTCAACTATTTGTTATCAGGTGAATTTTATCAAAGTAACCAAACCACAGTTTACTGTGCTCTGTCAATTAAACTTTACACCAATGAAATGAAAAATAAGACTTGTTAATAGATATTCTTTTTCATGTTCATAGAGCCACACAAACATTTCAAATTTAAAAGACATACAGTATGGGTTCACAACTGATGTGTGACAAAAAACAGAAGTCATCCAATCAATTCATTACACAAAGTACTGAGTGACCTCACAACTATAACTTAATCCTAAAATGCATAAAATTCATTGAATGTAGATTTCAAGTGTGTTTGACATACAACTGCCAAATTGTAATTCTAAATTACAATATTGATAATCTTGGTAAACCAATACAGTATACTACCAATGAAAGGCTGACTTGGAAAGTGTAAAAGCAGGAATGTGTGTGTGTCAGCTGCATTATAGCAGTAAGCACAAGTCTCCCAGAATTTCCACCAGCATGTCACACACTGGTGTGAGGAGTCTGACTTTGCTGACAAGGTACAAATGTCAGGTCAAGCTATGCAATGTAAAGAACTTCCATTGTCACGTAAAAGGATGAGCAGAATCAAAGCCAGATCATATCGCCGAGGCATTCCCTTCAGAGATTGATGCAAACATGAAAAAGTTAATGACATTTGGTATTGGTATTTCAAGTTTAAGTGGTTCTGCTCACAACTAGCATAGGACAGAAGATGTTATGCTAATTTGTATGACAGTTTGGTCTCTTCCTGTGCTCACAACTTTTTAAACAAGTCAGCAGAAGTCTGGAATGGCAGCAACATTACTCTGAAAAATTAAGCTTAGCATTAGTTCATGCAGGACGCGGAAGCCATACGCCCAGTGATTGAATTATCATTCTTATCGCACATACCAATCACAGCCATTCTCACATCAAGGCGGAACTGACGCTGCTTCACTCACTGCTGCTGCTGGCAATCATTTTGCCTCCACCACCCCAGCCTCCACCTTCCTAGTTTAGAGTCCTAACATGACTCAAAGTTTTAAATGGTTTTCAATATATTTCTTTTGGCTCACTCTTTTTTTACCCAGAGGGATTTCAGCATGGTGTTCCCTGTTTCAGCTTAGCATGCTGCTTGGCTGGTCCAGGGAGCATTATCAAGAGCGGAGCCATCAACGCCAAGCATAACTCCATTTGTTGCAATAAATGGTTAAATCTATGACAAGAGTGTTCCTGACTGAATTGAGCGAATGCCAAGTTAAATACTTTAAGTTAAATACGGATACTATCAGCTAAGTGATTACTAGAGTCACGTAACAAAATCACACATTCCAATCAAGCCAGCAGGATGACAAACTCACTGAAGAGGAAACTATACACATGAGTCAGGGTGCTGTCCCTGGGCACCAAGTCTTCTCAGTCCAAATATGTCTGACATAATGGTGTCTCAAAATAACAGAGATAAAAAAGAGCTGACTCCGAAAAAAACACAAAAAAAAACAAAACAAAAGGTGATCCAATGTAATCCAATCTCGTTCTGCTGCTTTGTCATCCAAAGGAAAAGCTTTACGAGAATGACTACGTCAGCAACATTACGTGTTGAGCAATGTGGAGGGTCAAGTTGAAAAGCTTTTAATTTACATATACATTAAAACACAAACTGGTCTGAGCCATGCAGGGTCTACAGGTGTGGCAGAGAACATGTGCACCTTATAACATCTGCCTGGTTAGAAACATAAGCACACATACAAGCACAGTAAAGCTTAAAACAATATTTCATATAGATTTATAGTATTGGTATATGTTGGCAGACATGCAATTGCAATAGGCTGCATATTTCCATAATGTATATTTAAGCTTAATACGTTTTGTGTCTTTAGTCATTTTATTTAAGTTAGTGTTTATTTCAAATGTTATTTTCTAGTGAACATTTCAGAATATATATATTGACTATCACCGTCATCTTGGTTGGGGTTATTCTACATCTGTAATTATTCCTTATCACATCTGTGTGAAAATCTATCACAGTTCTTCAGTAACCAAATTTGAGAGATTCTGTCAAAAAAAGTGCCAAAATTAGTTGTTTGTGTAAAATAGATAATAAAAAACACCAATGTACAACAGCCTCAAAAATCCAGTATTGGATTGATGCCTTGTTAAGGTCAATAAGACACTTGGCAGTAAAACATTTAGCGTAAATACAGGCTTATTACATGTCAAAGTTTACACAACACTGAATTTGAAAGAGAAATCCTCCTCACTTCTAACAAAGCCTTAAAAAACTTCAATCTATAGCAAACTTTTCTGGTCTCTTTAAAAAGAAATGTCACAGGATAAACTCTGTATCTGTTCTGCAACTGTCTTTTCCTGCATCTGAATATAAGAATGCACAGGTCAGTGACATTGTCAGTTGAATAATCAAAATCAAAAGGTTATTCTTACAAATGCCCTCTGTCAAAAGTGACTGCACATCTAGATTTGAATGTGGCCATTAGTTTCCAACCATGCATGGCAGATATGTGGTAAGATGCAAATGGGTACCGGGGACTCGATGATGTACAAATTGAAACACAATGCATCCATTTTTAATACACATTAAAGACAAACAAACTTTAAGAAGACAAACTTAAATAATCAATGGCTTAAGTCGTAGTAACCGTCCCCCCAGCTCAGGAATGTCGCTCAACGTGTCTGGACATGACATCTTTACACTATCTCCCCTTCATTGTGTGTGTGTGTGTGTGTGTGTGTGTGTGGGGGGGGGGGGGGGGGGGGGGGAAGGAGAGGGGTTGTAGGTGGGTGTTGGGGGAGAAGTATCACCCCTAAAGTACCTGCAAGTATTCAGACAAGGTCGGCCATGTAATACTGGTCTCATTCTCTTCACTTCCACCCCCCTCTCCCTCTCTGTCCCCTCGACAGGTCTCAACGACTCAGATTTCTGGAACTTTCCACAGACAACAATAGTGCATGGGTCCTTCTGAATGAGCAGAAAAAGTGAATTTGCATGGTGGCATTCTCCAGTTTGTGTCCACCCACTGTTGTATCTTAGAAACTAGACAATTTAGTTTGCACATAAAAAGTGGCATTAATTACACAATGTTAAAGGGTCATTTTGGTCTATCATAACTTGGGTCTCCCAATAGTTAGGATTATATTGTACTCAAAGTAACTGCTGATATGTGAGAACATGGAGATATTCAAACAAGTAATAAACTCAGCCAGATTATCTAAACCATTTTAGAGGTAAAACCAAATATATACTGCAAGCACAGAAAAACTGTGCGCACACAACAATGGACACTAAAGTACTGTAGGTCAAAGCTGAACCAGGAAGGTGTTCTGTAAACTGTGACGGGTGTTAACAACAAACACTTTGGGTTGTAATTTTACTTCACCTTTGACTTTATCTAACCTGGATCTTTTTAAAAAAAACTGTATGATATAATATTTTTAGGGATGTAGCTTTTTTCTAGAGATCTCAGCAAAGGAACGTGGATAGTACAATGTTTGCGAAATTATTTAAACAATGGCTGAAGCTACGGAAAAAAACATCCAACTTGTAAGTAGCCGATGGCACATTGGGAGTCAATGCTCAAGACTGCAATAATTCACAAGTTCTGATTCGAGCGCTGTGTAAAGTGTCCTGCCAGTTTGGTAATCTGAAAGGAATTTCCAACCAAACCCATAAACACAGAGGCATAATTAGCCAGGATTTACATAGGAGGGTCCCCTTCAAAAACAAGCCATCACTTGAAACACTCGAACACCACTGCCTGTCCTGATACGAACTCCTGATATCTGAATGATGATAAGACTAAATGTAAACGCTTACAGATTGCCCTGATGTCAAACTTAATACAGTTAGTAGGTTCGTATTTAGTACAAGCAAGTACTATTGGCACCTGAATTGACAGATTACTCCAACAATGAAAAAAGGCAATTACATTTTTCAAGTTTTCCAATCTGGAAACTTAACTATGCTCCTCCCAAGTTGATTGGTGCACATCCCAGACCAATTGTAATATTGTTTCACTATTGTTTCATTATCATTTGCCCACTAGCACCAATAACCACAGAAAGGGATCCACACATTTGTGTAAAAAGTCAGTTTTCTTGCCCACTCTAGGGTGTGTGGCCTTGTGAGTGTCTGATGGGAGAGCATGCTCAAACTCATTAAGAAAACAACTCCAGACTTGATAGCTGGGTCAAGTGTAAACCTGGCCCAGTAGACAGGTTGGGATGATTATGCAAGACGTAACCACGACTGGAATGACACATCTGTCTAACTACGTAACACGCTACTATGACAGGAACTTCCACTTGATAGTTTCAAACATGCACACGTGTTTAAAAAAAAAAGAAGCCGTAGTAAATATACAACTGCAATTTTCTAATCTGACTCATTTGACAGAGAGAAAGAGAAAACAATAGCCAGCTGTGCCAGTGCCTGTATTTTGTAGTAACTGTGGTTATTTTTTCTAAATCTGACCTTTTAATCTGAAGTTCCAAAAGAATATATGATGCAGCTGTTTGTATTATTAAAACCTTAACCAGTAATAATTACAGGACCAGGTGAAAAAAACAAACAAACAGATGAGTCACTGATACTTCACCCAACTTTTCTATTCATGAAAACAGCAACATTTCAAAGTGGCTTGTTTGGTGCATATTTTTCCATGTAGCTCTCAGTCTCGGCCCCCCATCGCTAGCAGATGGGTCTGATCCTGTCAGTGTCGCGCCATGCTCCACTTTATTCCTATGGGTAATGTCCAAAGACAGTATATAAACTGGACCAACATATCCCGTTGCTCTGGACGGAGACCAGTGAAGTCTATTAGAAGCACTTTTCCGGTGATAGCCGAGTGTTACTGCGCAGCTGCAAACTGAGCTTCCCGACGTAGATGTGATGTGAGCAACGTCTCTGAACTTTGTAAGTCTTCTGGTAGCTGTCCCAAGAGAAATCGCAATCATTCCCAATCTTGCAGAGATGGAGAGCATAGGTATATGTAAGGAGATAACATAGGCACAGGCTAATTATTGCTAACTAAAATGCTAGTTAACATTAGCAATTCAACTAAACAGCTAATGTAAGTCGAAACTGCCTGCAAGCTTCTCCTGTACTATACGGTAATTCCTCTACTATGCGACAGTAGGTCGCTTGGTTATGACACAATCGTTAGCCTATTTTTACCAAAACATCTGATACGGAGCCATAATGTGAGGTACAAGGTAATGGAGCCTTTTATACATTGTCATGTTTCTTTAGAAATAAACAATGGTCAAATGAAATCTTTAAAACGCTTCAGATGTAAAGTTATTGGCTGTCAAAGTGACGCCAAAATGAATGGCAGTCAATGGGATGCTAACGGGGGTGATAGCTTATTAGCATCAAAATGGCGGCATAGGAGGCTTCACTCTGCGGAGAGAAGCCTGGCCCCTTGGTAATGTCTAGCGACTTTAACGCACCAGCAAAGCATCCGAGGAAGGCGGCGCTGCATTTGAAAAAATGCTGTGCGTCAAAAAAGCTGGCCGATGCCCATCTTTATGCAAATTAATCCGTTGAACGCGACGCAACTATCCAGTAGAAGCAGACGAAAATCTTTTAAGCTGACCTTTGTTGATCTGAAATGAGGACAGATTCAGCAACTGCATGGCCTATTTATTGCTTAAAATGTTTTCAGAAACACGTTTAGGTAAACTATTTTTGTAAAATATGAGATCGTATTCTGTCCGAGCCGCCATGACAGTCGGTTGAAATTCTTGAGCAGCCAGACACACGTGACGCGTTCGTCCAACATGGATGTATTACGTCGCGACACCACGCTTCAGTCATGTCGCAAAAGTGGATCAGCAACGTTACAGCCACTAAAAAGCAGTTTCAAATGGTAAATTCACACTGAAGCACACTGTTAATCCAAATTAGTTGACTTTATTAGTTTGAAATTTGCGTGGAAACTTAACAGGTCAAGTTGTATCATCACAGAGAGGTAAATTGACGCAGTAGACAAATCAAGTTTACATTAATAGTCATTACTAAAAAATCATTAGTAAACTTACTTCAGTTCAAATATATTAAATATGAAATATCACACCACACTTATCAAAACTATAGAAATATATCATCCTCATAGATATGTGTTTTTCTTTGTTACAAAATAGTTAGAAGAACAATGTATTCCATACATTAGTTCCATTAAAACAGAAAGGAGAACAATTCAAAGATTGTCATTTCCAATGTACTCTGCATGAATGTGACAAACTGTTCTCCTCCTCACTGCCCAGACCCCATCATTCCCCCCCCCCCCCCCCCGGGTCTCGGTCATGGTGCAACAACAAATGTAGATGAACATGAAAACTAAATCAACCATACAAAACTAAAACCCACGTAACATAAATACACACCCAAAACTTTAACATAAAGGATAAATTATTAAAAAACACTTTAACTAGGACAGAAACCGTGTAGAACATATATTTTTTCCCATGATCCTTTGCATCGCTTCAGCCAGAAGAGTTCCAATGACCCCGCCCCTCCCATACAGAAACTTAACATCCTTAGTTATCTCTGTTTAATACGATCTGTGCACTGCATACTTAAGCTGATTATTACAAAATCAAATCTGGGTTTAAAATACTACTGCTGCGTTGGTTCATGTGGATTCAAACTTAAAGTTGATATTCTGGCCACAGTCCAATCACTGACATCACAACTGTTGTTTTTAACCAGGGAAACTGCAAACCGGTGGTCAGTGTTAAAAGATAAATTCACTCTTCTTCCTCTTCCTCTAGACTAAACTGTTAGTTTTTGCGAAATGTCAATTCAATCCAATGAAACCAAAATGCGTGAGTGGTTTGGAAGTTGCACTAGACAAGATGTACACTATGAAAACAACACTGTCTCAAACTAAAACTATCAAAGTGTAGCTGAAACAGATAACAGTATGGGCTCAGTTGAGAACCCTTACTGGCGTTCGTAACTTCCATAATGTTATACCGAGTTAACTGACAAGTAAGCAAGCAAAGAGTGACAGTTTGTGCTTCAGGGAAACCCCCGAGGAGTGACAAGGATGCCTTTAACACCAGCCTGGTTGGGAATATGTGGTAAGGGAAACATGCGTGATTAACATTTTCCACTATCGAGCACAGCACTTTACTACAGCTGCTCAACAGCTACAGCGCAGCAGGACAAGACAGCGCTCAACTGTAACAACAGCTCAGCCTGCAACTTTAGGAGGAACAACCTGGTTTAAAGAGAATCCATCATGTCATTTCAACTGGCTGAAACTTGCCTTAAATTTGAGTCCTTCAGAGAGGGTGTTGACTTTGGAAGTTGAGGAAGTGAGAACAACACGCAACGCTTGAGTGGTAACAGTCACAATGCTGCTGTAGTGTTTATGTTACTATCAGTTAGTTCACCTGGGCTTGTTGACCTTGAGGCCCTTTGTCTCCATCCCGCAGCCGTTAGTTATACAGCTAATGTTTACATGTCTACACAGAGTTAGTGATCCACAATCTGCCTTAGGAGGCCAACATCTGAGAAGATAACCATCAATTAGGGCCAGCCAGTACGAGAGAGGAGATCAGGGTCTGCTCTTTTCTCTTTTAGTAAAAATATCATATTTTGTAAATTGTTTTCAATGTGCAAACAGTTACTGATGCATTGCACAAACAAGTGTTGTAATTCAAATGTGGCCATGTACACAGTGTCATCTTAGCATGACAGGCATCAGTTGTAAAAATGGAGTAGGCCTACTTGTATCTGGATCATATTCAGATGTCAAATGGCACTTGTGTGGTAAAAAAAATAAACTACAATTTTAGCCTCACAGTATTCTTTCCAATGGCATTCAACCGGGCGACTCTTTATCTGTGTGCTGATCTGATGGCCTCATTCTGCTTTATGGCGAATCATGCAAAAGTTGAAAGAGCTGATGGGATAACATGTTACTGGAATTGTACCTTGTACGATTTCATGTGACCAATAAAACTGATTGATTAATTCATTGTGCATTGTAAACATTAGGTGTGGTTGGTTCTGTCTGTCTTTCTCCCAGAATGGTGAAATTAAACAAGCGTTTGACTAATAATGTTGCACCCGATAAACGAGGTGCGTGACAACATTATCAAAGTCCTTATCGAGAACGTTATCTTTACATGATATATCACAATGTGTAATATTTAATCATGTATTCAGAATCACTTGGTCGAAAGTTCAACTCCTCTTGCTCAAATGAGTCAAATGTGTTTTACTGGAACAAAATACTAGGCTACAATCTAAAAAAAAGTAATATGTATGCATGTAATAAGTAGCATATATGCTATATGACATATGTGGTAGATAGGCTGCATCACCTTTGACACAGGCTAATCACATTAATTGTACCCTGGTAAATAGACAAATACTCAGCTAAAACATTAAAAACAAACCTGAAGAAATTAACACCCGTCTTAAAAATTGTGCTTGCGAGAAAACTGGACCCATTTTCAAATACAGTATGTGCCTCTCTGATATTACACGAGTCACAAACCCACGGATGTACCCAATGGCTTAGAGTGCTGCTTAGTGAAAACGAGGCTGAACCGTTAGATACAGTTCTCGTTACAACATTTGGCCAGCAGGATATAAGTTTTACTTGTGATCGACTAGTCTGAAACTGTATGTGCTATAATTCATAACCTAGTTGTTAAACAGGCATACACACATCCATGGGTTATGTTCGTCACTTAACATGAAGATGTATGGCAGCTACAATTAACAAAAAGAAGACCGTCCACATTACCACCGGTCTTCAAAGTGCAGAGTAACAATAGCCGCCGAGCGGAGAGAGACCCGCGGCTGTCAATGAGCTCTTTGTCCACAGCACAGGTGCAAGTGATTAGAAGCAGACCGATACAGAACCACCAATAGCCAAAACGGCTAAACTGCTTGGTGTGCAAATGCAATCCCCAAACTACACAGGAGCTACACTTATGGGCACAACACCGCCGTACACAAGGTCAGAGGTGACGAGCCTACCAAAAAAAATATAAAAAAATAAAATGCATCCAAAATCTATTCTTAATTTACAGCAAACTAATCTATGTCTTTTAGTCTACGTATAAACTACTCTAATTATATAAAAAAAACACATGAATGAATATAATTTGAATATATGACGTTACGGAAATTGGCAGCGTATACAATAATAAATAAACACGAACTAAAACCTCGTTGCGTACATATTGCTAACTGTTAAATGACTAAAAAGTGTTATAAAGTACTCACTTGAAATGGACCTGCGAAAACTGTCGAAGGCAGGCTGATAACTTCGTGCAGCGACAGCGTGAAGTCAGCTCTGCTTCCTCTTCCTTTGCGCTTAAACCTCTCGAGGCAACCCCCTTGATGGAGCTGGAAAAAGGTGGAGTCATCTCTGTATTGCTGTGAGTTGGTCGCCTAATATGGACGTAACCAACTCACTGTATCAAATGTCAGTCATCACCAATACAAAATCAATCTTCATTCAATCAAGCTTCATTCTAACAGACTAAGCTTTTAATTGGCATCTTTCTCAGACCAATTGTGTGCTGCTTCTGATGGGAGTAGATATCTAAAATGTTGTCTTTGATGGAAAGAGAGCAAAGAGGCAGAAGTATGTAGATGGCATCATATTACCACCAAAATAGGCATATATGTAAATACCTAACTACCAAACAAGAAATCTCCATGACCATAATATTTGCAACAAAATAATAAGCTAAAAGCACACCTGAGCTAGGCCTATCTGCCTCCCCCATTTTATTTCTTTTTATTCAGATTTTATCTTCCATCGGGCACACTAAACAGGATAAAAAAGCGAGATAACACTATTATTCAGGCTTCAAAGCAATAAATGACAGAATCCGATCCCCAGTAAAGATAAAGGTCTGCTTGTACATGTCTGTCAAACAGTCATCAATTTAAATAGTTTATAGTACAGATAAGACACACATTTCAACACAGAAATACACAAAAATCTCTCCTTATGGTAACTTATAACAAAAGTTGACTTGCCAGTAAAAAGCCTGGAAGGTGTCTGGTTCCAAATATTGGTATAGGTAGCCTATATAACTACCTAAGATATATAAATGTATTTTTCTAATTTTGCTTTTACTTTAATTGAGAACAGATAGTAACACATATTCCCAGTTCAATATACAGGCTTACACCATTCCCACAGCTATAAGTGTGTCATTAAACGTTGTGTTTGTTTGGACAGGCAGCATGGAGGAATAATGGCAGGGAGTGCGATGCTGAGTGACGGTCAAAGGTGGAAAAAAGACCTGGCCGGTTGCACTTCCTCTTGTGTCACATTTCTGGGTGATAACACCACACACAAGTAGAGCATAGGGCAGCAGCAGGCCTAATCTGTCTGTTTCCTGTGTATGCCATCACCATTGGGAGTTGGAAAACCTTGCACTGTGTATGTAGCCTATAAGTCATATATTTCAATTAGATCAGTGTTGTATGTCAAATAATATACACCTCCTAACCGTTTTTTTTGTTTGACTTCAGCCTTTAGAATTTGGTTTGGCTAATCCAACACTCGTCTTTCACTTACCCTTAAACTACTTTCTTTATATATTGTGCAGTATACAAACAAGTTATGCCAAATTGATAAACTCTGAACTATATTTAATCCGCATTTAAACTAAAACCACCTGCTAGTCTGGACAAAAGGGTATTCCTCTGATGATAACTTTCTGATAACCCTGAATATACAGTAGGTGTCATAAAACAGCACTCATCATAATAACAGTCATATTGACCCCAAGTGGATATGTTGTGTAACTGCAATTTATGACTACTTTCTTTTGTCTGTTTTCATTTTTATTTAAGTTTCCAGTAAGAATTGAATAGTAGAACGATGGAGATGTAGAATTAAATAAATAAGAAACTCAACAAAATATACACGAATGTATACTTATTTACCTATATACATATGCATGCATATGTGTGCGGATGAATATAAATGATTTTAAAAAATAATTTGAAATCAATCAAAGGTCAGGGAAGCAATGCAATCCTTTATCTTGGTATACCTGCTGCCCCACGGACGACCTTTGGGAGCAATGCAAAGTCAGGCACTTTAGCAATCGAATTGCCAAAATCTAGATTTCTTTGGAGCTGGGTTTTCTCCGTGATTCCAGGGTAGATATGGACATGCTGGGCATCAATGGGAAGGCGAGGAGCTGTAGTATGTGAATCAGCTTTCAAATTCAACGCAATACTATTTTAATAATAATAAACTTTATTTCAGACACAGGTCCATATGTCACAACATACAGCATAAAAAGGAAATACAAAAATACATATAATAAAAGTGGACAAAAATGGACAAATCATAAAAGCCTATAAAATATACAAGCTATTACACCAGTGTCGTCTGAGCGTCGATATGTATCTGTAGCAGCTTTTCAGAGGACATACTAGGGCTTCAATTATATGGTTCTCTGAATTGTCCAGTCGACACATAAAACCAAACATCAGTTTCCTTAAGAGTGCCTCACAGGTTGGCACTCTATTAGACACAAACAAAAGACTGGCACTATGCCACCTAGGGACACGGAGCAGCATCCTCATTGCATCATTATATGCTACCTTTAGCCGCTGCATACTCTTTTTCTTATAGTTAGACCACAGTTGAGCCGTATATAGCGGTGTAATGTAGGTTCTAAACAAAGAGCACTTCACAATGTCAGAACACATATAAAACTTCCTTATGAGCATATTGGCTTGAGCATAAATTTGACAGCGCTGACGGTGTAGATCTTTGTCATCCATCCAGTCATTAGATAAAACATGACCTAAATATTTTACTTCATCACACACAGCAAGAGGGCTGTCTGACAGATAAAAAGTCGGGAAAATCGATTTCCTGTCGTCATTGCTTCTAACCACCATTATGTGGCTTTTCTTAGCGTTATATTTAATATCGTACTCGAGTCCATATTGCGAGCAGACCTTCAGCATCTGCTGCATGCCAACGCTGTATGGACAAAGCAGGACCAGATCGTCTGCATACATTAGGTGATTAACAACAGTGTTGCCCACAAGGCAGCCAGTTTTTAACCCATTTAACCGGTCTGACAGTTCATCCATGTAAACATTAAATAAAATAGGAGACATAATTCCTCCTTGTCTCACTCCATTACTGACATGAAATGGAGCAGATACAACATTGTCCCATTTAACCTGAAACGTTTGATGGGCATACCAAAACACTAAAATTCTCACTAAAAATGTAGGGACACCTCTATCTAACAATTTTACAAACAGTCGTTCATGATTGATTCTATCAAATGCCTTTGACGCATCAATAAAACATAAAAACATTGATGAATTCAGGCTGTTATACCTGGACACAATCTCTTTAAGAGCATAGATGCACATATCGGTTCCATGCTTTCTTTTAAAGCCAAACTGATTGTCAGCAGTAAGGACATACATTTCTAGCTTTGTTAACAGTATTCTCTCCAGTACTTTAGACAAGATACTGGCTAATGCAATAGGTCGATAGTTGTCGATACTGTTAAGCTTACCAGTCTTGTCTTTAAGCACAGGTAGTAACATCACAGACATAATGGCATCAGGCAGGACACCGTGAACCAGACACCCATTAAAGCACATGGAAAGCAAGGGACAGAGCTTATGGCTGGCATATTTTAGATGTTCTGCATTAATGCAATCCATACCGCAGGCTTTGTTGTTCTCCAGCATATTAATGGCATCATAGATATCTGCAACCCTAACCATCATATCTGCTGATAAACCAGAATGTTCATGGTTGATTCTAACTGGGTTACTTTTGACACAATTAAATAGGTCACAGTAATGTTCTCGCCAGAGCTCAGCTATTTTTTCTGGGCTACTAATACCTTCAATAACAGCCGGTAAGGATATTTTATTGTTATTCATAATTTTGACCTCTTGCCAAAAATCAGTAGGGTTATTTTTCTGTAGCTTTCTGGCTAGTGAGTCTGCTCTCAATGTATTTTCATATTATATTAATCTTAGGAAGGAAGGCAGCTGTCGTCACAAATCTAGCATAGTTGTCTGCACTGCTGGCTTTTGATGCCTTTGCTCAACTTAGAAAATGTAATGAATGAGACTTTATATCTCATCCTACAGTTTTATCATTCTGGGGATTTATATCACAAAGAGTCTAGACATCATCTTTTTGCTGGTTGAGTGCCACTACACAGCAGACAAATACACACCCTCTTCATTTTAGTGGCACCCATTGACCTTTGAGACTAATATTCAATTTCTAACCCCAATCAATCGAGCTGCTTCGTAGGACGGGCCTTTCCTAGAAGTTACGTGGGTTCCATAATAACGCGTCAGGGCAGCTATCATAAGAACACTCGGCCCCCAAGGGCACCAGTAAATAGTTTCAGTCAAACATGCCTTATTTGTTCATGATTTAAATGCATTTTATTTGGAGACTAGAATTTTATTTGGAGACTAGCACTTTCTCTTTCCTTTTAAGGTGCAGTTTTGAGTTCAATATCTTAAAAAGGCCAAGAATTTAAATGATATGTTATTGAGAGTGCACACAATAAAGAGGGGCATGGACTGCCAAACATCCAGAAATGTTTGTGGGATCATTCTGCTCTTTCTGTCCTATATGTGGCTTAAGAGGAGGGGTTGTTTTCTCAGGACCTTTACCAGAGGGCTGGCTCCTCTGCCTACAGGATGAGAAGAAAGGAAAGAAATGGAAAACGGGGAAGGCTGAGTGGGGGTTTCGAAAGACCTTTTCCAGCCCTTTTTCTCTTTCAATTTATAGGTCCTCCGCACACCCACACCCACAGGCACACACACACACACACACACACACACACACACACACACACACACACACACACACACACACACACACACACACACACACACACAAACACACAAACACACACAGACAAACCCGCACACATAGATGACGGAGGGCAGAAGGCAAAATCAGGATGTGACATCATCCACAGGAAGAGAAGCCAAACAACTTTTTTCTCTCTTTACTGTGTTGTCTCTGCTGCTGAGTGAAGTTGGAGCCTCTCGGTCTGTTAGTTCCCGGCAGAGAGGGAGAGGATCCAGAGGAGCTAGAGGGGGGCAGAGCTTTCCTGCACAGGGAGTTTAAAGAGAAGGGCTCCGGAGCCTGAATCCTCCCTGAACTTCCCACAACTTCCCACCACATTCCTCCGCTGTAGGATTTCATCCAGGTACAGTGCAGACAGCCTTTTTTTCCATTCTGTAATCTCTTGTTTTTGACCTCCCTCTTCCTTTGTTTCTGGTTACTTGCAGTGCCTTCCTTTTTTCTTTCTCATTTATGTGTCTGGTTTTGAGCCGACTTGTGTTAGCCTGCAGCGTGGAGGCCAATTCCAGAAAAAACTGTGAAAGCATGCCAACAGACAGAGCTGTTGAGGCACGCTGGGAGATGTAAAGTGATACAAAATGTATGTCACTCGGTCCCACATGCAGTCACTTTTTTTTGCTTTTATTTTTTTATTTTTTTTACAAACCATTACTGTCTTCAGTACACAAAGTGTCCAAGTTTAATGTTTCGCTGGAACTGTTTCCCCCTGAATGGAGTATAATGAATGACACACTTGTAACTACGATCCTTCCTCAGAAGCCCTTTTGTTATGGACAAATTAGGAGCTATCTCATGACCACGTAGTCATGCTCCCCCAGTGGTGTGTGGTGATCGGGCAGACTGTGAAAGCCAGTGGAAAGAAAAAGTACCCTTCTCATATTTCAAATGCTGTTTGCATTTGAAATCATCACTGTTTCAGTGATGAATACGAGTGAACAGAACCCAGTGTGAGGAGTCTGTGGATTGTGAGTCTTCTGAAACGAGGTCAACAGAAGTTCACAACAAACCACCATGTCAGTGTTTGGTCCGTAACGTGAGCACACATGATTATGCAGAGACTGAAACTTCTGCTAATCGGAGTCACAGAGAAACAACCACAGGAAACGTTGAGGCAGCCAGTACAAAATCTGACACAAATGCGGACATAGTATCATGTTGCAACCACAGTCACTAAAATATGACTGCAGTGTCAAATCTGTGAAAGCAGCATATGCTACAGTCTTCCAAATTACTGAATGGAAACACACAACTCAGCGGAGTGTAACACAATACAATGTAACCCTTTCTATTATGTGAAGTACTTAGACTGCCCACATTATTTTCCTATAATGACCTACTTACTGTAGTTAATATTCAAATGAGAACATTATGTTTTATTATCATAACAATAAAGGCTTTGGATCACATAACTAGCCCTTCAGTAAAGGGCATGCTCCTGATCAGTGTGCATTATCAGCCAGATGGTTAATAGCTATAAGAAAGAAAAACAAGTCACTTGTCAATAATGTATTGGTTGTGTTACATATCCCAGGACTCATTTCCCAGAAGGGGGAACTGACACTGTGTTTTTCATCATGTTCTGTTATTTTCTTCTTTTTTACACCAAACTTAAAGTTACTTCGTCATAGCGTTGTACCTCATAGTTCTAAATGAGGCATTTTCTGTCAGAATACTCTCTAGAAATGGTTAATCTTTAGTGAGTCGCAGCATGTCATTCCTTTTCTCAATTATGTTTAACTCTAGTGGCCTGAATTTGGCCACAACCGACTGTTGCTATTTTTTATCCATGGGTGCCACTGAAGATCTTGTGATAAGGTCATTTTGGTCGCACAGAGCAGTAGAGGCAACAATGGCACGTTTGGGATGAACTCACTGGTTTGCCCTTAGTTGGGCAAGTATGTTCATGCAGTATGTACATGAGTCATTTTAATGATGTAGTTCTTCTTGTGAATTTTGATGTCATGCCTACTTCACGGTTTGTATGACCCCTTTATAAACAATTTGACAATGATATGTACAGTTTGTAGTTATACCTTTTGATGTTTTGGTCATACGCAATGTTTGGCCATTCTGGCCTAAAGCAGTTGATTGACAGGCAATGAATTAGGCCTCTGACTTCTTTTGTTCTTCTTCTTCACAGAAACAAGAGCTCCCTGCAATCTTTACATGACAGACGCTGACCCTCTGTGACCTGATTTTCGAGCTGAAACCATCCTGTTTCTGTCGCTCAGGAAGGTGACACTTTATCAAACGCAAAACTAATTATTATTCTGGAGAGCGTATTATCCCCTTATCTCAGGTGAAGCAGCTGAGTCAATGGCGTTGTGTCTTGGACAAGTGTTCAGCAAAGACAAAACGTTCAGGCCGAGAAAGCGGTTTGAACCAGGCACGCAGCGCTTTGAACTTTACAAGAAGGCCCAGGCCTCGCTGAAGTCCGGCTTGGACCTGAGGAAAGTGGTGCAGCTGCCGGAGGGAGAGAACATCAACGACTGGATTGCGGTCCATGTGGTGGATTTCTTCAACAGGATCAACTTGATCTACGGCACGGTGAGCGAGTACTGCTCCGAGCGCACGTGTCCCATCATGTCTGGGGGGCTGAGGTACGAGTACAGGTGGCAGGACGGTGACGACTACAAGAAACCCACCAAGCTGCCCGCTCTTAAGTACATGAACCTGCTGATGGACTGGATAGAGTCGCTCATCAATAATGAGGACATCTTCCCCACCAGAGTAGGTGTGTGAGGAGTCTACAAATGAAGGCGTCCGAACTTTTATTGAGTGTGTAACCTAATACATGATTGATTGCTGCCTGCACTGACATTGTGCTGCATTAATGTTGAAGTGCCGGCCTGGTGGTGCAATGCTGTTCCCCTTCATTAACATCTCAAATGGGATGATAACGTTCCAGCAGAGGTTAATTAAACAATGAGGTTGACATTTAGGGGAGATTGAATGGGTGATGGCGGTGGTATTTTATCTCAGCACCAGATTTGACAATCAACATTTATTCGAGGAGAGAATCAGGGGTCTTTCTGTGTGGATTTTGCAGGAGTGTCCTCTGGGAACGCTGGTTTCCTACAGTCCATAGACATGCAGGTCAGGTGGAATGAAAACCTTTTTCCATTGGTGTAAATGGGTTTTGTCTCTATGACCGTTTGTTTGTTGGTTTGTTTGTCTGTCAGCAGGATTACGGAAAAACTACTGGCCCCATTTTCATGAAACTTGGTGGATGGGTGTAAGATGGGCCAAGGAAGGACCCATTATATTTTGGAGCGGATCCAAATCGCAGGGCAGACACACCGATTATTTTTTACTTATGTTAAACATTGCAAGATAGTTTGTGCTGCATTCTGTGGTGTTGGAATAATCATAAAAAGTTGTTCCCGGCTAGGGAAATTCACGTTGCATTAACATTGTGAGATAGGGTATGCCTTGGCAGAGATCTGTGCTCTCAGAGTGTCCTTCTAGTTGATTATGCATTCGCACAACTTCTTATGTTATTGGTTATAGTGGCAGTAAATGTACTAAAGGTTAGGCTCAAACCAATTTGTAATTGTATTTGTTTGTTCATTTTCCTCCTAAACAAACTTTTCTTTTTTTTAGCCAAATTATAATTTCTGCTTCGTCAAATAGGAAGAGCTAATCCAGAGTAACTGCAGAAATAAAGGCACTTATAATACTGACTGGGGCCTCATGTAACTGAAAAATTGTGTTGTAAACGATTTTGAATAAAGGTGCAATACAGTATTAAGTTACAGGTCATATCTTTTCTCTTTTATGTATGTCCACTTTTATCAAACCAGTACCTAAAAAGAGGCTGTGCTCGGAATGACTTATTGTCACTTAAATACATTGTCCATGCAAATCGGTTTTTCATTAAGCTACCTACTAGCACTCAACAATTGATGCTGTTGAGGAGAAATCGTATTACTTACAGAATATCACAATTGCTAAATGATGGGTTTCAATAAAGACAATAATTACATTTTTTGTGACAGATTTAATCAAACAATTTCTCAGTTGGAAGTCTATTAAAGTCTGTAACACCTTTCTCGTTTTTTTCTTCACACTAGGTGTACCTTTTCCCAAGAACTTCCAGCAGGTGTGCAAGAAGATCCTGAGCCGTCTCTTCAGGGTGTTTGTGCATGTTTACATCCATCACTTTGACAGCATCTGCAGCATGGGTGCAGAGGCCCACATCAATACCTGCTACAAGCACTACTACTACTTCATCTCAGAGTTCAACCTCATTGATCACTCTGAACTGGAGCCTCTGGTGAGACAATAGCTCAACCTCAGATGTGTGAGATGGACGACAGGGATCATGAGAAAGAGGATCAAATGGATGTTTTGTGTTGGCAGGGTTGGCAGTATTGCTCCCATTACTGTCAGCCATCCTGCCATCTATAACCTCATTGTGCAGCATGCTCGGTGAGGTTGAGTTTTATCCTCATCATGTCAGGGTGTTTTTCTGGCTGGTGCACATGCAGCATAAAGAAAATTACAGCATTTTTTTTTTCATTTGAAGCCGCACAGACTATTTGTTCTCTCTAAGACAACAATCATTCTCCATTTGACACTGGGAATGGAATCAGCATTCGCTTTCCCCACAATTTTCAATCATGATAGACCCTCGTTAACTGCTTTATAGAAAACTCTCATTAGAGAAGTTGTTGACTTTGTGCAGTAATGAGGCAGAGTTTGTGTAGTTGTTGGTTTTTTTCCAACAAAGGGACCTCCATCACATAAGACCTGATGGAAAATGGTGCTCTAAGCGTCAACAAAAGGCTTCAGTTATCCTCATTATGAAGCCCGGGCTGTGTAATTCCCTTCGTAAAGTGAAACAGGGATGCAATATTTATGTCAACACACTGCAGAAAAGATAAATCTTGTAAACAGACCCTATTTTATTGTCTCACCTTTAGTACCCAAGGCAATTTTTGTTGTTGTTGTCGGTCTTAAAGGAACAAGAGTGTCTCATGATAAGAAATAATGTGTCTCATATTAAAAGTGTAGATTGCACTTCGTAACAATCATTCATCTCCTCGTACAATATGGATTTGATGTGGTAAACATGTCTTTTCTTTCTCTTTTTTTTCCTACAGAAAGAGATGACAGAGAAGATATGCAATTAAACAAAACCACATGGACAAAAGGAGTTTACATTTTGACATTATCTGAGCCCCGTGAGAAATCATCGGCTTCAAAACACTCAAAACAACGAGTGGTTTTCTAAGCATAACGGGGAACGTCCACTAACTTACCACACTTCTTCAGATGGTGGCACAGTGCCCTCACAGAGGTTTTTACTAACAGTAACTGTGGTGCTTGAAACCATCATTATAGGACTTTTGTGTTGGTTTACTACATCTCCTGTACTCATGCTTTTTCTTTCCCCCTGTGCATGTATATTGGATCTTTTTTATATACAGTGTTGAGTCTTATTTGTTGAATGAAAGTGTGTATTTTATTTGAAGTTTTTCATAGTTTGAACATAAAAATGCAGCCTAAAAATGATCAATGCTTTTGCAAATGTGTTTTTGCACTGCGTCACAAACATTTGTACAAAAAACATTGGGTCATGAATTTGTTTTCATTATAAAAGTCAACACTGTATCACAAAAGTGAAAAGACAAAAGACAATTAGGCTACTTATATAGCTTTTTAATCATATATTTGCTTTTAAGGTTTGGTTCAGGCCACAACCAACACAGACAAAGACATATTTCACCGGATAAATAAAGACAAAGATGATTACCGTAACTGTAAACTAAAAATAATGATGAAACATTGTAGATATATGTCGTGAGCCGTAAATTCATAGACTGTATGCATATAGGTTACTTCTTCTTCGGTGCTGCTGACCTGCCAACATCTGGATCTGTATATAAACGTCATCATCATCATGCACAAAAAATCCCCACTACGTGGAGTGGGGTGTGCCCTCTTCATCCATGGGTGTGACGGGGATTCAAGCCAAGTGACGTCGTTACGGTAGCCATATTGTCGACCAATAGGAGAAGGAGGTATGCAGAAAGGGGCGGGGCAAACGTCTGTTTATGTGTTTTTCCCGCCCTGCGCGTCACTGGCTGTCTGACTGATGGATGTCAACTAGCGATGGATGCTTGCATCAGCTTTGAGAGGCTTTGACAGAGGGGATTTGGCTGGTTTTGGACACAGAGTCCAGGTTTGAAGGGTTTATTGCATTTATGTTTTTCGTTTTAACGAGACCTGACCGGTATTTAAATACGAACGTTATGCGAATGGACGTTCATCGTTAGGACAAGCTAGCTAAGGATAGCTAGCTAGATCGGGGTAGCTAACGACAACAACATCGGACTATATAGCTAGCTAGTCAACAGTAAACGCTAACTCTAGCTTTCCTAATGTTCTGGTTAATCTTTTATAACGTGACATTTCTTCGTCTTGGTAAGGGTGCCTAGATGTGTGAAGCAAACGTGCTGATGTTAAGTAACGATGTGACAATTGTTAGCTGCAGTATTGGCTGTCACTTGCTGACGAGAAGCACCTTTTGCAGATAGTTAAGGATTACATATCTGCTATACATTTGAGCTGGCGTATTATATTATTATATTATATTATTATAGTATAGCTAAACGTACGTCTGCGGCTTCTTTTACTCAATAACCGCGAACAGACCAAAACAGAAGTTGACAGGAGAGAGTGCAAGAAAGAGGAAACTGTTTTGGTACACGTCAGTTTACCGCGGGGTGATTAATAAAGTTTTTACTTTTTTTTATTGCTCAAATGCTTTGACTTCCCACCACTTTTAATGACTTGCTGTCGTGTTCTCTGTCGATGTAGCTTGTCTTTTCCAGACTAACTCAGTATGTGTTACTCTCAGTTGGCAGATATGGTGAGGCACAGCGTAATGACGGAGTTGCCAACCTTCCAGCAGTCTCTCCAGGTAAGATCTGAACTGTTAATACTGGTGATTTCTAAACCTTTAACTTGCTGAAACATGCTGTGTTAAATACCACCTAGCTGCTAGAAAGTAGTCTACTAACTCTCGAGGCTATCTATACAGAAATGTAGAAGTTTCATCATTTCCCATGAGTCATGCCTGTGGTAATATCCAGGGTGAGGCAAGGCCTGTCATCCTGTATTCTCATCAGGCCACTGTTTTTGGCACGTTGCCAGATGGGGGAGATAAGATCAGCTAGGTTTCAATAGTAGTTTGCAAAAGAAGGTTTTGTCAATGATATGGGTTAGCCTGCTGGAGATAGTTCGATAAGTGTTTTTAAAAAGTTTTAAGTTTGTCACAATTTAACACTAAGAACGAAGAATTATGTATTCCTTCTCGTGCTTTCTCCACTGTAACACCACCTGATCTCTCTCTGGCTGCTCTCGTGCTCCCCCCCCCCCCCCCCCCCCCCCTCTCCTCCGATGTGGCCTCCTCTGTGTTACAGGAGAAGTCCCTGGCTGTGGGCCAAGTAGGGCAGAGCTGCGGGGGAACTCAGGAGAACGGGGAGAGACGGCACCTTTCACAGGGCCCAGCAGGTACAACAGCTCTACGATTCAGAACCGCTCTGGACCTACTGAAATTAACGGTGCATACAATAACACACTGGCAAAGTCTGGACTGTTTTAACTGATTAGCTTGCATATGTTTTTTTTGTTGTTGTTGTTGTTGTTGCTACAGAAATTGACAAAAGCCAGCCAGTGAATATCCCAGATGCAGCTAAAAGAAAGAAGAAGAAAAGAACTAGAGCAACAGACAGCTCCACAGGCACTTTTGATGGTAACCAAGCTGATATTATTGTCAAAAATCAAAAGATGAAACAAACACCGACCGGCGTCTCATGTATGTCACCTTTTTTCAGATCTGTACAAACTGACAGATGAGGTGCTCGGTCAGGGGGCTTATGCTAAAGTTCAAGGATGCATAAGTCTGCAGAATGGACAGGAGTTTGCTGTGAAGGTGAGTAAGGATATATTTTATCTAACAAAGTAAGTGATTTGTTTTCATTATGATTAAGGAAATGCTGCTTGTTGGATGCTGTTTTTCAGTTTAAAAAAAAAAAATCCTGTGATTTTTTTCAATTCTATAAAATTGAATTGAAAAATTGAATTGAATTGAATTGATCTATTGTGTTAAGGATGTAAAATGTGTGCTGCTTTACCAAAATAACACCTGTAGCTAAAATCTGGCTTGTGTTGTACCTGATGGACAACCTTGACAGTTGTGGAATTTTTTTTTTTTTTTTAAAGGTTTAATATGTTGTTTTGTTTTACAAAGATCATAGAAAAGAGTGCAGGGCACAGCCGCAGCAGAGTCTTTCGAGAAGTGGAGACTCTCTACCAGTGTCAAGGAAACAAGTGAGTGCATTTTGTATAAGACTTCTTTCTTTCTTTTTTTTAAACTAATTATGAAACAGATTCTAATCATTTGGAAATCTCTTGATCCAGCAACATTTTGGAATTGATCCAGTTCTTTGAAGACAGCTCCTGCTTTTATTTGGTCTTTGAAAAGCTGCGTGGCGGTAAGTATATAAAAGAATAGCTCAACAGTTGCACCGTCTGCATTCGCTTAGCTTTTTCCGAGGACTCATTATAAATACACACTGATTGCTTCTCTTCCTTTTAGGCTCCATTCTTACACACATCCAGAACCGGAAGTACTTTGATGAGCTAGAGGCCAGTAAGGTGGTCAAGGACATTGCCCAAGCTCTTGATTTCCTACACACTAAAGGTAAGTCATCATCCAAACCGCTATCCTATGGATGTCCAAATAGAATAGCTGTGAATTTCTTATTTATTTATTTTTCGTCATGGTAACAATGTGTTTTTCTGCAGGCATTGCCCATAGAGACCTTAAGCTGGAGAACATCCTTTGTGAATCCACAGATCGGGTAAGTGACTTTTAAAGGACGGGGAGCTTTCAGAAGGACATTAGTTGTTCCTAGAGGTATAACAGTCTAATGTGTTTTCTCCCATATTTCTACTCAGGTGTCCCCAGTAAAGATCTGTGATTTTGACTTGGGAAGTGGAGTGAAGCTTAGCAGTGCTTGTACGCCCATAACGACTCCAGAGCTCACCACACCGGTAGCAGACAAACACACACACACACACACACACACACACACACACACACACACACACACACACACACACACACACACACACACACACACACACACACACACACACACACACACACACTCTAATGGATAACAGTTTTGTGACTCTTCCCGTGTGCTTTATTCTTTTTTTGCCCTTCCCTAGTGCGGCTCAGCAGAGTACATGGCTCCAGAGGTAGTGGAGGTGTTCACTGATGAGGCCTCGTTCTACGACAAACGCTGTGACCTATGGAGTCTCGGGGTCATCCTCTACATCCTGCTGAGCGGCAGCCCCCCCTTCACAGGCCACTGTGGCTCCGACTGTGGCTGGGACCGGGGAGAAACCTGCAGAACCTGCCAGGTATGTCCGCCCAATCAGCCGCTGTGTTCGCTCAGTTTTAAACTGTTGGTCAGACAAACAAGACATTATGGACTCTGGGAACTTGTTTTGGGTTGCAGTTATATGGGTTGCATAGTACATGTGCCTCTTGGTTTAGTGATATCTAATCTAAATGCATTCTTTTAACCATTAGGAACAAGAAGTGTGTGTGTGACTGTATAGCTTGATTTAGGTGTGACTGCGTCTGTAATTCTGGACATGAATTGTTTTCCTCCGTTGTCACCTATTATTATCTGAGTCCCGGTTTAATGTTTAATCTCTCCTCCAGAGCATTTTGTCAGAATGTTGTCATTCCGCTTCACTACCACTGCATAACCAAACCACCGACAGCTGATCGGTTTTACAGCACCTTGTGTCATCTCTCTTCAGAGTCACCTGTTTGAGAGCATCCAGCAGGGCAAGTATGAATTTCCAGACAAGGACTGGGATCACATCACAGACGGGGCCAAGGATCTCATATCCAAGCTGTTGGTTCGGGACGCAACTCTGCGCCTCAGTGCTGCTCAGGTCCTCAAGCACCCTTGGGTGCAGGGGGTAGGTATTATTTAAGGGTGCTCCGATCGATCGGCCACCGATCGGTATCGGCCGATAATGGCTTTAAATAGTTCGATCGGTGGTCTCCATAAAGGCCGATCAGATAGGCCGATCAGATGACGCACTACCACGGATGTATTAAGAGCGCACTACTCCTGAGAACATTTTCAAAATGGCGGCGTCCCTACATTCAGCGGTCTGGCAGTTCTACAAGGTGTCTGAACGGTGGCAGAACAGCAGTTGGCCCGCGGCCGCGGAACGAAGGCGGTAGGAAGACGGCTACTGCTTTTAAAAGCGTCTGCCACCGGTGGTGCTCCGGCAAACGTGTTTGTGATTACACCATTCTGACGCTTCTACTGCCTCTGGAGCACCGCTGGTGGTCCGCCGACTCATTGCTATCTGGGAAAAAGACAATACACTAGCGATTAGCAACGTGTGTACCGAGGAAATACCACGAGGCGGAAATCTCCAAAGACATTTCAACACCACCAACCTCATCAGACATTTGAAGGTTAGTCACAGAAAGCAGGATGAGGAGTTTTCAAAGTTAGCTAACGCTAAGGCAGAGCGGAGTTGTGTAGCTAGCAGCTCCGGCGCCGCTCAAACAGCTGTTTCGCCGTGTGTGTGTGTGTGTGTGTGTGTGTGTGTGTGTGTGTGTGTGTGTGTCGGTGTGACTGACTGTGTGTGTCTGTGTGTGCGCCGCTCAAACAGCTGTTTCGCCGTGTGTGTGTGTGTGTGTGTGTGTGTGTGTGTGTGTGTGTGTGTGTGTGTGTGTGTGTGTGTCGGTGTGACTGACTGTGTGTGCTGAAGAAATGTGCAGTGATTGAAAAAAAAAAAACTAAAGTGTGTGGCAAAATTTCCCAAAACTCCCTGATTGACTTAAACTCTCTATATGAGATAAGGACTCTGAAGAAAGCCCAGTCAGTCCTGGCTGATATAACCCCCCCTCCCCCCCCCCTCTGAACAGCGACAAGATGTTACCGTCTGGCCGCAGATTCTGTCTGCCAAAATGCAGGACAAACAGACATAAAAACTCTTTTGTTCCTGCTGCTATAGGCTTTGTAAATAAGTCATTGCGAGATGTGTGTGTAGTTTGTATTTATTTTGTCTATTATTGATGGGGTTTGTTTTCTGTATAGTCTATGTGTTGTTTATGTTGCATTCTATTGCTGCACAACGAATTGCCCCTCGGGGATAATAAAGACTCCTTGAACCTTGAACCTTGAAAGGACATTTTTTAGATTTTGAGCTAGGACAGAAAGCCAAACAGTTACTGATACATTCTCTAAACATGTGTGACTGTTATGTAATGGCGTAATTTTCAGTTCATAAAAGTGATCGGTGATCGGTTATCGGTATCGGCCGATACGTCTTCCAGCAATCGGTGATCGGTGATCGGCCCTTAAAAATCCTGATCGGAGCACCCTTAGTATTATTACATCTGTGCACTAGAATAGCCAGGGTGCGATTTCCCAGGGGGGGGATGCGTGGGATCCCCCCCCCCTTAAAGTGATCAATGCTACTTCACCAATAGACCATATGTTATATACCTAAAATAAAAGTATTTTAACCTACGTAAAGTGCTCTAACATGAACAGTCTGTAGTGCGATAGAATGATGTGTAGATGTAGATGAAGAGGTAGATGTGTTTAGCTGCTGATAAGTGACCGTGAGCTGGCTACCGGCACCGCCAGATGACGACCCTTTCAGGGGCCATGGTTGTGGAGTTTAGCCGAAAAAGTGAAAGTTGAAGTGTTTTGGCATGCCTGGCTGAGTGGCACTATCCATGGTATCGAAGGGGGATTTCATTATTGCATGTTTTTTGTTTTGTTTGTTTTTTCACAAATCGCACCCTGAAAATAGCTGTTGTGTACTTGGTACTCTAATATTGTCTGATACAACACCACTGTATCACTCATTCACTGCTATTTTTTGCAAATTGATTTTAAATCAACCATTGTTTTATTTATTTTTTTATTTATTTTTTTAACAGAATGCTCCAGAGAGAGGTCTTCCAACTCCTCGTATTCTACAGAGGTATGACAGGTGGCTTAGAAAGTCAAGTCAAATGTATTTACGAAGTTTTTTTGAAGGTGCTTTAAACAAAAATTGCATTATTTTAAAATTCTCTACAGAGGAAGTATATTCAGATAAAAGCAATCATCACATCTGTACTATTATTACATTTTGATAGGACACTAGAGGCAGGAAAACCAAAATGTGCCATGGGAATGTGTAGATGGTACAAAGGTAAAAATGGTCTCTCTTCTGCCTCCTGTCTTGTTCCAGGAACAGCAGCACTAAGGACCTGACCCAGTTTGCAGCAGAAGCCATCGCCTTTAACCGGCAGCTATCCCAGCACGACGAGCAGCAGGAGGATGTCGGAGCCATCGTCTGCTCCATGAGGCTTTCTCCTCCTTCCAACTCCAGACTGGCCCGCAGACGGGCGAAGTCCAACGCCCTGCGCGCCACGGACTTCGCACCCGCTTCGGACGACCTCACAGCCTAAAGGACCAGTACAAGTCCCCGCGTCGTGTTTTCTGATTGCGTGCGTGCGTGTGTGTATTTGGGGCCTTGTAGTATCAGAAGAGCCTAACTGTTCTCGGTGTTGAAGCTCTCTCCCATGGCCAGTAATCTTATCACCTAGAGAAAGTTTCAGCACCAAGGGGAGACAGTTAATCGTCGGCTACCACCTCCTAATTGAAAACATAGTTGAAACTCCTGAGATTTGTCCAGGAAATGTTTTAAGCTGCCTGAGTTTTAAACAACAACTGTTTCATTTGAGAATAGCTTTGGGTTTCCTTTTACGCTTAGTCTTAACAGTTGTTTATTTTCCAGCCAATGATTTTAATGTTTACAATTACCCCGATACAGCAGAAACCGCTCTTAATGCCAGCCGTTTATATTGAATATCTAAACAGTACATAACATGATCAACACAGCATTACATGGGCTCAGCACAGGTTACAGCTGTTGCTGTCCTAATGCAATATTATCTAATTTTGATAGATTTTATTTATCTCGTTGCATTTGTGAATTGGTTAATATTTTATGTGAATGTTTCTCAGTCGCGGGAGGAAAGGGATGAGTTCTCTTTTATGTTTGCTCTTGTTCATTAGTGTACGTGATTTGAAGTGTGCGGATGTATGTGGTTTTAAACGACAAAAATGGACTACACGTAGAGGAGACTGTCCATCTCTGGAAATGGGCAGAGAAATCTCCATTTTACCCTTTAAAGTCATTCTTGTCGATGCTACGTAAAACTTCCAGAAAGTGCAAGAATGTGAATGGATGTTGAAGTTAGAGGAGACCCTTTGATCAAATACTTTTGTATTTCCTTTCACTTCAACACAAGTTACCTGTAGCACTGATGTACTTTACATTTTATCTGAAAGGTTTATCTGAAAGGGGGAATATTATATCGTTAATTATCAGTTTGGTGTAACAATGTGAAATCCACGCCTACAGTAATTATTTTTTAAGGGGTTTTAACAACTTTTTATCCTCATTAGAATCTGACATCACTTTTTTTTTTTTTTTTGCACCTTGTCTTTGCACGTTTGTTACTGTACCGATGTAACACCATCCCAAAAAAACGTAGTCTTAGTTTCTAATTGTCTTATTGATTTGATATGTCAGAGTGATTTTAGTCTCAATGACTTGGATTTTGCAGAATTTTTTTTTTTGGTTGTATGTAGCTACTAAAGAGGTTTTATGAATAGTAATGTTACACTTAAGATGTAAGTAGATGTAAGTGTTGTAGTAAGATAGAGGATTCCAAACGGGTTGAAAGGGATTTATTTTTATACAAGTATTTGTATATTGTTTAGTTTGGTAGTTTGGGTTCTGTGACTGGCTCTGAATGTGCCAAGGGAAAGAATAATGGACTAACCATGCTAAGACTTCTTAAGTCCATCAAGTTCCTTTTTAATAATTTATTTTTTTATTTTTATTTTTTTAAGAACCTTTTTTTTTTGTTTCTCTCATTATGGACCCCGTCAGTGTTTGAATGGGGGTCACCAATGGCAGTCTATCACCTCTGTTTTCCCTAACCCTATTAACTTCATGTGTTTCCCGCTTAATGAAACATCCCCTGATTTCACACTGTTGCCATGGACACCCCATCCCTATAGCAACAAAGGTCCTTCATAGGCTGGAAGGAATTGTCAGAGATTTGCTCAGAGCGAAAACACATTAGTATACAATCACTTGCCTAGTTTAAGCCCTCTATTTCCCATTATGAATCATAAAAGGACTTGTTTGTTTCCCCCCCACCCCCCATCATCATGTAATGGCATCAAATGAGATACAGTAATTTGTGTGCATTTATGGACTCCAATTGGAATTTGTCAAAGCTCTTATGGGGTCTAATGCATAAAGCTCTCACGGTGGAGCATATTTCACATTAGTATGCTGTGTTCTCAATAAAAATGATCCTTAACATATCCTGTCTAATCTGTCTTACATGCATAACATAATTTACTCTTTATGCCTTTTAATGCAAGATCTCATTCAGCTGTAGCTACTGAGCAAATGAGTTTCTCTTCCATATAGGAGTAAATGTGCTTTAAAAGCTTTTATTCAGCGAGGGTCCTTTTCCACATCTACATTGAATGCTGAGAGGATGTTGAAAGGACAGGAAGAGGGTGTGATTAACCTGCACAGACGCTGATGATATAGCATCGCTCTGACAGAGAAGTGTGTGCATCCAGATAACCAAAGTACAAAACAACAAAATGTACTTTTATTATAATTTAATAATGGATTTAACGAAACAAGAAGCGGTAACATTCCCACCCTTCCATCCTGTGTATCTCAGTTTCTACTCATTTCTCAGAAATCCCTTAGAAAATGTATCAGATGTGCATACATGTATTCAGTGCGCACACTTCTCTTAATGCATCCATGGCACACACGTACAAAAAAACTTTGTTGCCCTCGACTTGATTGGACGGTTTGTTTCAGAGCCCTTTAGCGCCCCCTGTGGTCCGGCTTTATTTTAAGCAGCGGCGTCAGAGAGAGAGAGAGAGAGAGAGAGAGAGAGAGAGATATATCTCCAACTCCACGACTCCGACTCCTGCTGCGCAACATGATGGACGGACGGAAGGCGGCAAAACGCCACAGAGGTCCATGGAACTGATCTAAGGTAAGTGACACTGAGAAAAGTCCACCACAGTGTTGCTTTCTTCGTCTGCAGCAGTGAAGAAAATATGGTTTTGATATTTCAGTATCACTTACGTTTGGTTTTATATACATCATGTCACTAGAAATAGCTGCTCATTTAGTGGTATTGCCGAATGCATTACATGATTATTTTTTTTTGTTGGCGTTATTATTGCCGTTAGCCTATTTATTGCTGTGTGAAAACCTTTCTCAGTGGGTGTAACTTCTATAATTAGGATTTTTTTGGAGCATTTTAAGAACGACATAACATGTTTAAAATAATCAGTGTAAGAAGTGTTACAAAGTGTTAGAAGTGTTAGAAAAACATTTAAAGTGTATAACAGCCTTTAAAACGTCTCCCATATGCTCTTCATCACCATCTCTCTCTCTCTCTCTCTCTCTCTCTCTCTCTCTCTCTCTCTCTCTCTCTCTCTCTCTCTGTGTGTAAAAGTGATGAGTTCAGTGATCAGTCAGTCTCATCAGCTTCTCTGGGTCTCACAGAGCTTTCCATGAGACATGGTGCTACCTGAAAAAACCTCCAGACCATCTGCTCCCAAGAAGGTCCCCAAGCAGCACGCCCTGCGGCACCAGAGCTTGCCCTCCCCGGCCCTGTGCTGCGCCTGCGGCCTGTGCATCATGCTGGCCGGCATCAACATCACCCTGGTGGGAGCTTTCGCTTTTGGCACCTACATCCCTACTGGCAACCCCCCCATCATCATCGGCCCTCTTCTTTTATTGATAGCCCTGGCCTTCTTCACAGCGTGCTGTGTGATCAGCAGGAGGCCCCCGGCCCACATGGCCCACAAGGTTAAAGCAGGCGAGAAGTGGGGGCTGATGCGGATGGGGACGGCGGCGCTTGAGATGGAGACGAGCGAGCACACGCTGCAGGACACCACGGCCGTCCAGCTCAGCCCCACCAACTCCCCCACCTCCTCCCACAAGTCCAGCTCCAGCCACGGGGGCGACACAGCTCCGCCGGGCATGTCAGAGATGTCTGACATGGCTGTCACTGGAGATTACACCGCCTTGACCTCTGACAGCAAGGCGAGCACCCTCACACAGATGCTGCCTGGCCAGAACACTTCCTCTACGTAGCATGGGCTTTTGTTTTTGCTGATTACAGGTGGAAATGTCTGGCGTGATTGACATGACTGATTGGCATATTTAAAGAGGAGACCACAGACAAAATAGCCTGATAAATGGCCAGCAGACTCTTAGACTGTAGACTGAAATGTGTTACCTCTGTAAACCGTTTGTAGCTTATTCGGTGTGTTGTGTTGTTGAATGTTTATATTGCTCAGTCCCAGTGTGTACTTTACTCTGCCAGAAACAGGAACAGGAACAGGAGATGATACCTTAATCCAAGTGCCTGTTTGTGTACTTCTTGTTGTATAAAACAGTTAAGGCTATAAATCCTGCAGTTAGCGCTTGTCAACCTACGTCGGGAAAGAAGATGTCCAGCCAAGCTTCTCTGAGTCACGAAAGCTGTTCCTGTAAGCCTGCTAAATCTCAGCCAAATCTTTTTTTTTTCACACACTTTGAAAGAAATGTTATAATTTTTGTTTGCATCAACTGCAGTGAGTGAGTAACCTGTGTTGTGTCAAGATGGATGTTCAAGAATAAATTAGTGAATGTGTATGCCACGATGTTACTGCAGACGTCATACATGTTTGTGGCACCTATATGTTTGATAAATAAAGCTAAAATGGGATTTGATTGTCAGTTATATGGTGTGTTTCTGTTAAAAAACAACAACATAAAACACAATAGCACATACATGTCAGGCTATACTTAAGAAAGGTACACGGCTTGCGAAGATAATGAATTTGTTATCTGGGAAAAGCCAGCTGCGGCAGTGCAAACAGCTCCTTCATGACGTGTTGCCCATCACTTGGCATCTGACCCAACAGCTGCTGGCAAGGGCGAGAGCCCTGTTTACTCATCATTATACATCTGCTGTCCACAAACACAGCAAGACACAGTGTGATCAACTGCACACAACTCAACCACTGGAAAAGATAACAGGACAGCCACTGTCAGCTGTTATTGCCTTATGAATGGCTACAGGCAGGTAGTGGGTGTCTGTAGTTATCCAGTGAGTCAGAAATACTAGTGTTTCCATAAAGGGGATGACATGTCTTGGTAACCTGAACTCATTTAACTATAAAGGTCATGTTGCTCTGACTGATGGCACAGTGAAATTAATGTAGTGCAGAGTTGCTGTAACTCATCCATTTCGACACTAACAATCTTCTCAGTTCTTCGTGTATTTTTGATCATTTACTCCGACTTTGAGTTTGAATTTCACTTAAAGACGTACATGAATGACATGATTAAAGACGTACATGACATGACATGATAAAATTAAAGTAGCAACAAAACTTAATATAAAACTTGAGTGTAATATGTCACAGTAATCTTTGTCAGAGGGAGATCCAGGTCCAGTAATAATGACACATTTGTATAACACAACTCCTTTTCATTTTGGTAATTTGGGATTTCTGTACATTTCTTTTACATCCCAGTTTGTCATCTAGTGCTAGTCTTGTTCTCTGCCTGCATGAGGCCATCTCTAAGCCCCAGACCGGCACACAACAGGTGGCCTGCTGAGGCAGACTGGGTCATGAGGCAGCCTCCTGGGCTTAGCGAGGACCAGAAACCCTCTTCAGGATCAATCTTAGACCAGTAGGATTACTGGGATCAACGTAGAGGAAGGACGCCCACAGAAAGTCTCAGAATGCAGAATTCCTGCAATACTTGCTGATAAAGGAGTATTTTAGGAGTCAGTTAACAGCATATGTTGGAATTGTTCTGGCAGTTTGCTTAAATATTCAGTGGTATTAGAATTCAGATGTTCTGTTGCATCATCGACGGTTACCATCTTGGATCAGTTCATTCTGTTTTTCCATTCAATCAAGATTGAAAGGTTTCATTTGTCACATGCTTAAACGATGTGGCATACTTTTGACAGTGCACTAAAATACGTATGTGCAATAAATAATAAGAATAGTAAAATTAAGAAGTGAAAAAAAAATAGGATAAAAATACAAGTATAAATATAGAAAAAAATGCTTAAATGTGCCAGATGTGTTGGTGGGCTGTTCCATTTTTTTGTATATAAAAGTATAAAATGTACATATGTCAAAAATAAGCAATCACAAGTGATGCAGGGTTTACCTCTGCATAAACAGAAAACAACTTTGACAATTATTTGAATATTCATTAAGTGAAATAGTTGAGAAGGTTTCAAAGTGTTTTCCTGACAAAAAGAAAACTTTATATGTCTAATAATGAGAGGAAAAGCAACTCTGCTGGAAAGCAGGACAAGACATCACCCAACAAACTGAGTTCCTGATCAGTGTCCTGGCCTGTCTTCAGTACTTGAGACTCTCTATGGCAGAGATCTTCAACAGGGGGTCCGGGACCCCTAGGGGGGGTCCTCAGAGTTGCTGTAAGGGGGCCACCAAATTATTGTTTAATGGTTTCAATATAGGGTTATATATGTATATATGTATGTCTGATATGTCAGAAAATATACATCAACATGGATCCAACATATTATTAGTAAAGATAAAAACACACAATGTACACAACATTGATGATAGACTTACTGGCCTATAGCTAAGGCAACCATAAGGTAGCCATCCACTGAGTTAAGCTTAAGGATTCACTGAGCGACATTTTAACATTAAAACATGATGTTTAAATATATGAATATGCCAACTATTTTTATTTCAAGAGCTTAGCATTGTAAGCACCGTAAAAAGGTATTTGTAAAGGCTTTAGGTCGCCCTACACTTTATTGTAGTTTAACATGCAACTCAATTTTATACAATATATATATATATATATATATATATATATATATATATATATATATATATATATATATATATTAAGGGATCCCTGCTCTGTTTATTTACAGCTATGGGGTTCTTTGCCTAAAAAACATTGAAGACTCATGGGAATCCTTTCTCTCCTCTAACACCAACAAACACAATGCTGTGACAATAACCATACTGAGGGTTTCTGGTCCTGGATCACCAACGGGCTAGCACAACACAACTAGAAAACATACCAGAAGCCATTGCTTACAAGAATGTGCGCTATCTTACCATATTTCACCAGATTAAACGTTGACTACTATGACAACACACAGTCAAGGAGTTGACAGTTTTTCATTGAGTCAGTCAGATAGTATAAAGCATATGTAGTGGCAATCATTTGACCGAAACAGTAAGAAAGTTATGTGGCTGCAGCGATGGCAGAGCAAATGTTGTAACGATCAGAAAAAAAGAGCACTGTGAGCACAAGAACTTTGAATTAAAGTATTGTGTGTGTTCATGTTTCCTGTAAATATTATCCTAGGATCTATTTCACCGCTGCGGAGCCTCACCAGCATCTTGCTCTCTGTTGTTCTTCATAGTGATTATCACATGAGTCCACAAATGGTACCGTCTTTGATAATTGACAAATGCATAAAATAGCCGTAATCTACTAGGCAATCTTTATTTTATTCCACCCCACTCGTTAAAGTAATGATTTATGAATGTAATAATAATAGTGAGGCTGAAGGCTCATAATCACATAATTGTCAGTGAGAGCTGAATGATTCACTAAAGGCTACGGCTGATGCTATTACTATTATGCAAATAGCTCCCATTAGAACTAGGAGCGTGCTCAGTGAGCGTACAATGAACTGGAATCACATGCAACAGCTCAGTAAATGATTATTCGTGGAGCTTCATAAAAAAACTATTTAAAAAAAAAAAAGAGTTCAGCTCCATTGACGGAGATAAATCTACATCAAGTCGTTTGACTCCACCTTGTGGAGAGAAGCTAGTAGGTCCTATTAGTGCTCATGAAGTGCAAAACTACTACTAACAAAGAAGTACTAAAGCAGATAGCATCATCCTGTAGCCTGGTGCTTCAAAGGAATTTAGACAACAGGATGTCAGTTAAGAAATGTCACATGACACACCCTCTTGTTTCCTCTCATTTTGAGTCTGCATTCATTAAAACATCTTGATAATTTCATTAAGGTTAGCTGTTCATGTATTTCACTGTCTCCAGGCCTACTGAGTTATAGAATAGAATAGAATACACTTTATTGTCCCAGAGGGGAAATTTGTCTTGGACATATAGTGCTACAATCTGTTGCTTCACAACACAAACAACATGTAACACAAAACCACTCTAAAACCATTCTAAAACCAACACGAAATACAAATACAAATACAATACAATAAGATAAAAATCAACAGGGAAATAAGATCAGCAGAGCGTCCTAAGACACAAAGGAAGGGCACACGTGACAGCATAAACAACACAACATCCTAAGAACTAACCACAATAATTAAAGTGTTAAGTGCAAAAAGTGCAGGTGTAGGCCTACTGCCCCCCTGACCTGCTGGGCTAAGATTTACTATTGGAGTTCAGCAGCTTGACGGAAGTTGGAATAAACGATAACTTTAGTCTGTTTGTTTTACATCTCGGCACACGGAATCTTCTCCCTGATGGCAGAAGTTCATATTCAGCGAAGAGAGGGTGTAGAGGGTCTGCAGTGATTCTTTCAGCTTGTTTTCTGACATCTCGCTAGTACAGGCTCTGTATGGCCTTGTACTCTTTCCTCCCTATTATCCTCATAGCTGTTTCTGCCACTAGGGGGCAGCATCGCCATTCACACTGTGTTTCCACGCCAGGTGAAGAAGCTCGTATTCATTTCGAGGTGAGACTATTTGCTGGGTTTGTTTGTTGATTATAGTCAATTGGCTTATTTGGCATTATATTGAATCATATTTAATCAGAAAGCATTACGAAAGCCAGTCCAACGCCTAGGCCTACATCAGGCGTAACGTTACTCTCCATGTTTCACAAAACCTTTCATCCTTAAGTGACGTTACGTTAACTTAATAGCTAAAACAAATGCGTTCCTACAATTCCTTACTGGATTTTATATTGTTCAGTTTGTATTGGAACTGTTTGAATCAACGTTTGTGCTGTGTTATACCTAATGTCGAGCCCACCCTGATTGATATAAATGAGATGGACAAATTAGAGACAGCTCTCCGTGTTATTACAGCGCTGTTATATTAGACATTTGGGTGCACTTATAAACTAGCAAGAGTGGAGAATCCCTCATAAAAAGTGAATATTTAAAGTCCCCCTCCACTCATTAATGTGCTGATTGTCACTTCACACGTTTGGTTGCGAGAAGTGTGAGCAGCAGAGAATGTTGTCTAATTCATCCGCTGAAGGAGGAAAGTGTCTTTGTAGCCTACTGAGTTTAAAACTTGTAGCCCACGTATGAGGTGATTGTTTTGACATCACAATAGTTTGGTCGCCAACATGCCGTTTACACGTGTTGAAATGTTGAAACTTGGAACCTGCAGTGAGAATGGACTTACCAGTGAGTAGACATCCAGTAGTTCAACTTTTGAAATGGATTCTTGAATGAGAGAAGAACTATATGTAATTTAAATCTGCTAATTAACAAAAAAATTTAATTACTAAGGGAATTTTTTTTTGTCTGGTACAAGTCTTAATAGGAATATTCTAGAGCTGCAAAGATTAATCGATTAATCGAATAGTTGTCAACTCTTAAATTAATCTGCAACTATTTTGATAATCGATTAGTCGGTTTGAGTAAAAAAATTTTAAGACAAAAGTAAAAATTCTCTGATTCCAGCTTCTTAAATGTGAATATTTTCTAGTTTTTTTCTCTCCTCTGTGACAGTAAACTGAATATCTTTGAGTTGTGGACAAAACAAGACATTTGAGGACGTCATCTTGGGCTTTTGGGAAACACTGATTCACATTTTTCACCATTTTCTGACATTTTAGAGACCAAACAACTAATCGATTAATCGAGAAAAAAAATCAACAGATTAATCGACTATGAAAATAATCGTTAGTTGCAGCCCTAGAATAGTCCATTAAAAAAAAAAAAGATCTATTATGGAATGAAATACTCACCACTACTGAGCACAATCTCATTTTTTCTTCTTCCAGTTGATAAAGAAGTTAACGGCTGTATCATCAAGTTCTTTCAAATTCATGTTCCTGTAAGTGACTCTTTAAAGAAGTGTAAGTTTTTCTTATTTCCTTTCATTTCTGCTTGGCTGGATTAGTTGTTTTAAATGTATACTTTTCTGTCTCCAAAGTGTCTGGACCTTGAATGCACCACGGCCTCTAACTGCACCGTCCTTGGTGCCTCCTCCTGCCTGCAGCTCACTGCGTTTCAGAGAGCGATGCAGTGATCCTCCTGCGGCCCTGAACCACAGCCAGGTTGTCTCCAAACCGCCGCCTGAAAAATACATTTCCCATAGGTAATACACTACATTCCCAGATATTCACAAGATAGAACAATAGCAAGGTTGCAATGTCTTTGACCTCCTCTGTTAACATAATCATCACCGGGTGAGTGACCCCATGTGTTTCATGCACGCTGAACTTCCTATACACAGGCCTGGCTCGTATACGGTTTGCCACCGCGTCTTGTATAAACCATTTGTCTTTCCGTCCCACCTCTGTTGGCGGGTAGAACAGGCGTTTAACATCCCCACCTCTTGAAGTGAAGTGCCATTAATTTTATCCTTCTTTTCAGTTTGCAAAGCGTCCCTCCAAACAGCAGCCGGCTTGATCTAATTCCTAATGACTGTTGTGAGTGCTGACTCGGCTATTGTAAAACAAATGATATCTCTGTCCTGTTGGAATAATCCTAATCTATTTCAATGGAAGGGGCTGTATTAAAATGACAAACGGGGGAGGATATTTCCATTTCGTGATAAATGTGCAAATGTCCACCAAAGCTGAATCAGACACCACATTTTAATGGGCTGATTGCTCATTCATTTCTCGCCTCATTCTCTAGCAGCCCTGCTCTTTCCTTTTTTAATGTGGAGCTGGTCATATTTTGTCCCAGATTAGTATAGACGCCGGCTGACAGTTGCCTCTGCTCAAGGTATTTAGAAGACATAATTCATTCATAGATCTAAAAGTGCTCCCATTTGTCATCCCCATTTTTTTATGCTCTCCACAGTCGCTCATTCCTCTGGGTAGTGTGCGTGTGTGCGTGTGCGTGTGTGTGTGCGTGTGTGTGTGTGTGTCAAGGGAGATGAGGGCCATGGCAGTTTTCAGCTGATGTATTAGCTGGCATATGCAAGCAATGAATTATCAAGGAGGAAAAGGAGTCAATTATCCACTCCTAAAGAGGGTCCGGGCCTGTGTGGCCTAGGGGCCCCTTTCCATATTTACCAAATGATTTCACAGAAAGGTACGCTGGGAGACCTGGGGAGGAGACAGTGAGCACACACACATGTACACACACACACTTTTTGCTTCAACCCTCTCGTCCCCTCTCGACACTTTCCTCCCCGCACATGCTCAGTGCCACCTCCTCGGTTAACAAGGACAGGCGGTGACGTTTTGGATCCGAATGGTAATAATCCATTTTATACACACCAACTCCTCAAACTGATTTGGGCTGAGCTGGAATAGCCACGCCGTGACCGTCAGCCATTTTGCCGTGTCCCAATTCTCTCTCCCCTGACTCCCGTCAAATCAAAATGGGCCCCTGATTGACTGTGCCGCTCTGACTAATAGAGTGGATATGGTAAATGAAATACCCGGCACTTTCATTCCAAAGTCTCTTACCCCCTGTGTCCCCAGTCACTTTGCCTTGACATGTTTTCAGAGATTGAGCGTTCTATCCTGTTTTTGATGAGGACGGGCTGAGACGAGGTGCGCGCAGTGGCGGTGATGCCTCAGAGCAGCCGGGACCCTCGGACATGGGCGGCCGAGCTGACAGGGCCTCCGGTGACTGACAGGGCTAACACTTAGGGAAATGAGGTCGTTAGACAGCATTATGAGTGGGCTGATAGCTCAGTAATGGGTTTTAACTTTGGAATTTAACAGAGAAGCCCACCGGGGATGGGTTTGATGTGCAGGTGGACAGGTGGGCTCCTACACAATAAAGACAGAAACTCTCACGGGCACCAGAGGGAACAGGCTTGGTTGAGGGGGGGGGGCAAGGAAAAGAAGAGGACATATAGAAAAGAGGACGGGAAATGTTCTAAAAATAAAGCAGACCAGACAGCGATCTTCTTTAACACAAAGAAATCGAGACAGGAAAGGGTTTCAGCAGATGTTTTTGGTCCTGCCCTTCACGTTGGGCTTACTGAAAGAGTTTGTCTTTCTTTTGACTCAAATGTTCACACAAACCAAGTGAAAACTGATCTCCTCCATCCAGGTGATAGTTCCCCCAAACTGTTTTAATCTGTTATGGCTCAATCGCAGAAGGTACTGAGTCCTAAAACAATGAACGTTTCGGAAAGGTTTATAATTTTGCATGCTGTATGCACACAGCTTCCAAGATGCCTTGAGTCTTAAGAAAGGGCGTCTAAATTTAGCACGTAACGATAAACTCTTAAGTTATAAGACATAGGCTAATGCGTAAGGGTGTTAAAACCAGTGGGATAGTTTAGTGGAGATTAAGGGACGTATCAAAAACTTGTGTAAAGCTCCGTCAAGAGCTGTGCGGTTGTTTGGTGGGCATCTGCACATGATTTTTTTTTTTTATAAAGAAAGGGGCAACTCACAGAGCTTTGGCAGCCTGTGAGTGACTGATAATGTCTCAACATCACTCCCATTACTCCTTTTGGCTGTGCTTTGAAAACGAATGGTCCGCTTTACTGCCGCCATGGAGCTAGCGAGTTCTGTTCAGGAGGAAGATTTAGAGGGGCGTTATGGCGGTCCAGCGGAGGCCAAGACAACTCACAGGAGAGGATGAAATGGATGAGGTGGGGTAGAATGATGGCGGCAGTTTCATTCATTCCCCTGACTTGGGCTTTTGGTGGAGATGAATCACGCTTGGCCTCTGTGAGAGGGTTATGGAGGGGAAAAAGGTCAGGTTTCCATGGCAGGATTTTTCAGTAGAGCAGATGAGGAGGGTTGGCAATACAAATCAAGTCAAGAAGCTTCACAATGTGTTTCGGCTCCGTGTCCTGCAGGCATCTCTTTCACGGCACTCTAGAGGATACACACCGAGTTCAACCTCATCAGAACAGTCTGACTGGTCATGCAGTGATTTCTGGTTTATTAGAAGTAGACGTGTGTGTGTGTGTGTGTGTGTGTGTGTGTGTGTGTGTGTGTGTGTGTGTGTGTGTGTGTGTGTGTGTGTGTGTGTGTGTGTGTGTGTGTGTGTGTACACTAGTGGCAATCTCACTCCTGTTTATTTCCAAAGTGTTAAGTATCTTTCACGGGCCGCTGCTTCTTTAATCAGCATCTGTCAGGGAATTCATTATGCTCAAGTGAACATAAAGCCTTTCTTCAGAGTTGTTAAAAAAACCGAAAAAAAAAATAACAGCCCCTTTCACTACCAGAGGTGTGGATGATCGCTGCAGCGGGCTTAAGTGACAGGTAAATTGCAGGTTAAGTGGAGAACACAGTCTTTTAACAAGAGACTCCAGGCTCCTGCAAATCCTCCTTAGTCTTTAATCTGAATACAAAAGGCAGGGGCGGAGGGATTAAATCTGACCCCTCAATGTTCTGTTTGTTCCAGACTCCACTCGAGGGCCTGCTGTAGCCAGCAGAAGAGTCCCAGGTTTGCATTTCCTTTTGTGCCATGTGGCGGCATTTAAAAACAACTCTGTGCACAATGCTGCCTTCTTCAGTGGCTAACTTCCCCCCGGACAAAGGAAGGCCCGGAGTCACCAGCCTCTCCTCTCATATCCCCTCTTATCGAGCTTTAGCGTTAAGATGAAGTTTGAATTCTTTTCAAAGGGACTGTTTATTAAATAGTGGATGAAATGCGGTAACGCAGCATCATTATCACAGTTCTGCCGTGGAAGAAAAACAAATCCTGCTTTATTTAGCAGCAACGACGGTTAGAAAGAGGAGAAGGGGCCGGGGTGAGGCAGGCGGTTAGGGCTCGCCGAGAGAAAGGCGCTTTGGGTTGTCAACGTTTTAGAGGCTTAGAGTCAAACCTATCCGGGCTCAGGAGAGAGGAGTCTGGGTGTTAGGCAGGCAGAATGACTCCTGATAGAAGGAGTTTGCGGCTCAAGTCGAGAGGAATCGTCTTGGCTCCCGGATGAGGCGAGGACTAATTGATTCTCTGAAGTTTCCTGTCGCAGAGCCCGATTACAGGTATGACCGGATTAAAAAAGGAGAGGGAAAAAAAACAAGGGATCTGGAGGAGGGAAATGGTAAAAATCAAAGAGAAAAGAAGATGAGGGCTGCCATAGACGGATCAGCATCGCTTAGACGCATTGATGTGCTTGCTTTTGTGTGCATTTTGTTTGTGTGTATACATATATATGTGTGTGTATATATATATATATATATATATATATATATATATATATATATATATATATATATATATATATGTGTATATGTTCCTGTGTACACACACACACCGCTGCAGCTGTGTTTGATCTCTATGCTCAGTGGCAATCATCAGGTCACATTGCAAGGCCCCTTTTACCGGCGTGTTGCACGGGAGCACATTGTATTGTAACGGCATGCTTCCCCAATCACTCACTTCTGGTTAACACGTCTCAAAGCCAGAGGCATGTGTCTCGCCTGCCCATAACAGTCCATGACAAGATTGAGTACTGAGGCATGTGGGAGCCATAGTGAGGCAGGCTCTAAGAGAGAGGCCTCCAGGAGAAGGAGAGTTAGGACGCATATCTAGACCTAAGCTGTCATGCGTGTGGCTGTAATGGCTTGTTTAGTGGCAAAGTCCAATCTTGGGCCCCAGAGAGCCATTATTCCTGGAGTATCGATTGGGCCCTACGGCCACCACAGCTCGGGCCCCTGTCCCTGATCCTGTTCAGTAATAAGCGTACTCATGTCAAGGTGGTAATTATCATTGATCTGTAGCCGCTGTGACAGGGCAGCAGCCCCTTGCCATGATTCATGCCTGGCGTGGGGCTACTGGACTTGAGGCACCAAATCACCAATCTCGCAGACGCATGCAGCTTCTGGTGGCACTGCCATGCCCGGTCCTGGAAACAAAGGAGTTAGGAGATGGATTTCAGTTTTTCGGGGTTTTGCTGCTACTTTCCAGGTGGCAGTTTTGACCAAGGCTAATTACCAGCAGGGGGAGTCTTGCTTGGCATGTTGTCCCAGAACTCTAAAATCTTCAGGACTAACTTTGTTCTCGTCTTAATTAGACCATGAAGTAGCCTGCAGAAAGTGAAATAAACGTACTCTCTCTCCTCTTCCGTTGTTGCTAATGTAGTTCTCCCCCTCCTCTTGCTGTCCTTCCCCTGCGTCGGCCAGGATGCCTCCACCTCTCCTCAGGTTGTAAGCCGGGAGATCTATCACTGTTGATCTGCCTCTGTGTGGTAACGAGCAATGCGTGCCGGGACACAATGTTATTCTGCATGCTTTATTACTTTGTTAGCATTGTATTCACAAAGTACATGTCAGTTTACAACAGTATATGTGGCTTTGTGTTGAATTTTTAATACTAATGCACAGCAATGTCAGTTTTAGCCATGCTAGAGGCACGGCTCTGGGGATGGTTGTCTTTGCTCCGGACTGAAATATCTTTGGATGAATCATCATAAATCTTTGTACATTAATGGTCCTCAGAGGATGAAGCCTAGTGACTCTGGTGGTCCCCTGACTTTTCCTCTAGCGCCAACGTGAGGTTCACATTTTTGGTTGTGAGTTAAATATCTCTACAACTGTTGGATGGATTGCCATGAAATTCGGAACAGACATTCATTTCCCCCCTCAGGATCATTTTAATCATCCCTTAATTTTGTCATCTAGCATCATCATCATCAGGTCAAAAACTTTATTTGATCAATATGTTGGTTTATGGGCATTCCCATCAGCCTTAGCTGTACTTTGTGTTTAGTGCTAAGAAGAAAATGTTGCATGCTAACACGTTAAACTAAGATGGTGAACATCATAAACATTGCTGTTGGCATTGCCATTGTGAACCTGTTGACATGTAGCTCAAAGCACCGCTGTGTCTAAGTATAGCCTCACAGAGAAGCCTTCCTTCTTCTAATACAGTCCACAGAACAAACTCAACAGAACTACACAGTCTACTGTATATTGTAGTTCTCCATTGGCTTTTTTGGCACAGCTTTTGCAGGCTATCTCTGATTGAATCTAATTGAACTACATGCTCGTAGTAACCCCCCCTCCCCCCCACACACACTTGTATCTGAGTGACTGAGGCGAGTGAGGACAGGGAAACAGATAGGCAGCAGACACACACACGGAGAAATAGAGAGATGGAGGGGGTTTCAAGGCAGGCAATCAGTTTTCTTTTTGTGAGCAGTGGAGCGGGACTCGTGTCACCTGCAGACCAAACCCCATTTCCTCTGATTAAGTCCTTCGAAATATTCCATTTGTCAGTGTCACGGCCCCGGCGTGTTGCCACGGCGAGCAGCCAGCCGTGTCTGTTGACTGTGTCGTTCTCCAATTTACATCAGACACTGACAACATCATCATGTTCCTAATGTCCCCTTGGCTTGCTCTTGCTCAACCCCTTGCTCACGCTCTTTATTTCTCTCTTTTTCTTTTCTGTCTGTCTCTGATGCACCATTCGCCTCTCTGCGTCCTCTGTATCACAGCTACACGAGAACCATCAGTCGCTGTCTGGATTCTTCTGTGATTTCCTGTGCAGAGTGAAGTCCAAACTGTTTGCTGGAATCTGGGGTCTGGGGACAGTCACTCTATGCCCAAACCTTAAGGGAGTTTAAAAAATATATATATATTTCTTTTACAATCTGTGTCTGGAGTATCACCAGCGAACATCACTCAGGTCTCAAACTCTCATGCGTGTGATCTAACCCCATTAGCAGCCAATGTCTTTTCAGGAGCAGAGCCGGTATGGTTCAGAGAGGATGGAAATTTCAATCTCCCCTCTATCATTTTCCCTATCATTACTCCATTCACAGCCATTTCTCTCCATCCTGAGTCCCGAGAGGGAGCGGAGCGGCTGAAAAGGAGGACATCGTGCACTCTGTGCCCAACTTTAATATGAGTGGAGCAAAAAAGAAAGAGGGGGTGTTTATACATTATTAGGGGTCTATTATAAAGCTGCTATCACATCTCCCTCTTCTCTCCCTCTTCCTTTCATTCCCTCACTCTCCTGACAGGTAGCGGGCGGGCTGCCTTGATGACTAGGCTCAATCACCTGTGACAGTTTTGATTTGATGTCACTCTCTGGGTCGCTCTATTTGTTTGAGCAGTTAAGAGGTAATTGTGTGACATTGGCGGTGGAAGACGTGCTTTGGCGCTGCACCCGCTGAACCGAGGGGACGAGACGAGAGAGTGTGGCAATAATAAATGAGGGCTATTTTCCCCAGCATTCCCAGGCTGTGTGTATCAGTGTGTGTATTGCAGGGGTGTGCGTATGTGTGTGTGTGTGTATAGCTGATGGGGGGGAACAAGAAGGGGCGATGAGCCCCTCTACCCTGAGGGAATTCAACTGTGAGATGCACATTCAGGTCGCCTGCACCCACTCTTATCATCACTTTCTCTGGTCTGATCAGAATTGTTTCTGTGCATGTTTTTTTTTCTCTGCCAAAGATGAGTTTAGGTGTCACTTAGAGGAACTTCTGAGCCCTTCAACACGTTGACAAGTATAGTTGTTGAATGGTTTTCAACAGCATGCTGAATCCTGAAGATGACTGTATACTGACGGCGTACTGATGAAGTCGAACTTGTCCCAGATAGAAACAAGTAATCGCACAAACACATTTGTGTGTACTTGCTGCACCATTATTTTGTTTGTTTGTTAAACTCGATATAATGCAAAGGGATTAAAAAGGCAAATGTCAAAACAGAAAATATGCAGTTCCTCTCAGCTCTACAGAGCATTTTATCATTTTTCAGCTCATGGTTTTAGTTTTCTGGCCTCAGCTCTACTGTTTTTGTTCACTCTGTTTTCAGCCACAGCAGACAGACAAGAACACTGTGGAGCAGTTAGCAGCTAAAGTGACAGATAGTTCAAACAAATCGTAAGTTCAAATACATAGTAAACTAATTTAAAAGTAGAGTGAATGTAGCCAGAAGCAAGACTCGAAACAAATGCTAATGTTGCTCCGTTTCTAAAAGCTGTATAAATATCATCACGTCATCTTAAAATGTGCATGATCCTGTATGTCAGTGTTCTGTTTACAGCTGGTTTCCCCCCAACAAATGAGTTGTTGCAGGTTTAAGTGTGACTCTGATGGTCTTGTAGCGTCCCGTCCCCTTGAAATAACTGGCTAAGTTCTTCAAAGCGTACAGCATCACGTTCTTGGATGTGATCTTCACTTGAAGAGGAAAAAAAATTACAATTATGACAGATGAAAATGTGATGATGTGTCATAAAAGCCTCACTTTTAAATAACATTGTTCCTTACCACAAAATGTACTGAAAATATGAAAAGATGTAAACAAAGACAATTAACACCTCGTCACTTTAGATCAATCGCCGGTCAGACACACACTTTATAGCAGCCACAGACACAAACCATATTTTTAGAAGCCCAAATGTAAATCTGATAACAATTGTGGCTATTGTACAACCACATTGGCAGTAAAGTCCTTTCTGTATGCACTGAGTCTTCAACTCTCCCTGGCTTTGAGTGCCAGAGATAATCTAGAATCCTCCTTTTCTTATGTAGAAGAAGCAGAGAGAAATCGTGGCTGAAGATTGCAAATCTGTGAGCTCCAGCTTTGCTCCCCCCTTTCCCTCTCTCTCTCTCTGGGTCCATTCCCTTACAACAGGGGGGAGGAGAGGAGGTAATTTTAGGGAGAACTGGATGTTGGCCTGGTCCAAAAATCAGAGAATCTGACCCAGTTGCGTGTTCTGCTTTGACCACTGCGCAGCACCAGGATAGTCTTTGGCAGCTTTTAAGGTGCCAGCGAAAAGGCTTTCTTACTCTGCACGTTGAGCTCATCCATTTGTTTGTTATCTCAATCCAGGATTTGGAGAGATACAAAGCTGATTAAACAACAAAAGCATATGGGAAGATAAAGAACACTTAGGTAATGGGTTTAGCCTGCCTGTTTAGCACGCCAAATTCATCCCCCTTTTCTCTCGGATCAAAATGCATTTGTTATTCTTCTCTCAGCCTTGATCCAGATGGTAGAAAAGGAACAAGAAAGGGAGGAAAAACAACAAAAAAGAATAGAGAAGAGGCTTTCGGTGACAATCTTGTGAGGGAGTCTGGGAAACCAGCAGTGGGGAAGTGCAACAGTGCAGCAGTGAAGCACTGATGATCTTACTGTTGCTATTGCCCCGCTGCTTGTGATGCATTTCTGCTGTTCTCACAGTTATTCAATATGAAGTAATATAGCGTTTGAATGCTTTTAAGTGCAAAAGTATCTTTTAAAAATCAATCTTAGCTCATTTTCAAATGTGTTTATTCAATAAGGAGATGGACAGGGGACAATGTATGTGGGCAAAATAACAGGAACACCCAACAGTGCAATGCAATCCAATATAAATCCCAAAAATACTGCAATAAATTAAACTTGTGCATGTTTTGTGATGAGTGTGATTTAATATTACGGTCTATTCTGAAGCTGATACTTGGTGTTGCTCTAACGGATCACATAATATTCACAACATTCATAACAGTCACGTGTATGAAAATGAATTTATTGTGGCAATTACATTGGAGTAAATAAGATTGTTTAGAAATCACTGGTGTTAATTTAGACAAGAGATGTGGCAGAAGGTGGTTTGGATTAGTTTGTTAATTTACACTCAAAAGGTAGATTTGTTGATGAATATGCAAAATGTGGAAGAAGATATTAACTAGCCTGGCCTCTAAACAAAAGTAAAACAAATGACAAGTCAGATGTATTTCTTCAGAACAAAAAGTATATTATATTTGGGTATATTAGTGTGTTAATGGTTGATATTTACCTAATACCCATTATTTATGTGTTCATTGGGTGGCATGTAAACCAATACAGAGCCATTAAAGCCAGCCTTACTCTCCCCTGCTGAACCTGGCTAAAAGCAATCTCAGGGCTTAGCAGTCACTCTGATAATAACACCTCACAGAGGTCAGTGAGCAATGAGGATGGCTCGGGGAAAACATATTTACGCTCCTCCTGCTGCTTTCCCCTCATGGAAAGAAGCCATGAGAAAGGTGCTTACTTAGACGAGATAAAGAGCAAGATGAGAGGCAGCGGACTTGGATTAGGGAAGGGAGACGATCACGGCCAGAAAAGGCAGGGAAGAGAGAGGGGGGGGGTGGAGGACAGCAAGGCCGGGAGCCGGTGTCTGGGCTGGTTGGATATGGGGGGAATATTAATCTGGGTTTAGTGTGAGCAGGACCCCACAAACGGCTCAAGCAAACAGAGCTTAGACGAGGCCAAGCCTCGGAGAAAGTCCTAAATCTTCACATTAGCTCCCCGCGTTTCTTCTGCTGAACTCGTAAGCTCTTTTTCTAAAGGACAGCACAAACAAACCACAACCCCCCAATAGTACCTCTTGCCAGTCCTACACTTCCTCTCTCACAGGCAGACACACACACTCTCAAAATCAAGACGGCTTTAGGAATCGAGATTGCAGGAAATTTATAAATCCAGGGCCTGAGTGGATAGGGAGAGATTAGATGGGTCCCCCTCTTAAAGCGACAGGATGCCTCCCAATTGTGTTGCTCATTCTCCGGTGTGCCCTACTTCTGTGTCAGCGAAGAAAGAGAGGTTTTGAAGAGCTGGTATCAAGATAACCTTGGCAGTCCTGGAGAAAACCTTAACTAAATTCTGTGTGTTTAAAGAAAGCTTTTCATTGGTTGGATTTCTGTTACTGGAAGTTTCCAGGATCCAACCCATTCAGAGGTTTTATACACAAAAAAAAAAAAAACTATTTTTGTTGCATGCTTTCATGAGATTTCATTCTTTATGTTTTTTGATTTTCATCTTTATGGATCACCATGAAGAGCATTTTCAAAACTTTACATTTGTACTTTTCCATTAGTAAAGAAATCCAAACTGATTATATCATCAGTTGAATATAAATTGACTGGGATGTGATTAAGAAGGAGGGATGTGGATGAGTAATACATCTCAACAGCTTCGGTGCCTAAAGAGGGTATCAGACTGTCCCGTTGGTGGAAAGGGGGGCCGCTGAGGGAGAGAGGGAGCGAGTTGCTGAACCTCATCCCATCACCCGCAGCTTCCTGGCGGGGAGGGAACCAGGAAAAAGTGCCTTCTCACTGAGTTTCATTAACCTGACCACATGTGCCAAAAGCCCCGGTATTAGAGTTAATCAAACTGACATTGACACACTTGCTGTAGTCTTCTGGGTCACCTAGGAAGCTCATCCAGGGCCCTGCTGCTTTTAATGTCGAAGGTGCGCACATAAAGTATGCATACTGTATGTTGCTCATGTGCATGTGTCATACACACTCGGCAGCTTGACACACTCATTGCAACGCCCCTCCGCAACCCTAACTAAATGAAATATAATTTATGGCGTTCCAATTAAGTGTGGAAGACTGTTTGATGTGAAGGAAGTGTGTCCAGTACTGTGAGCCTCATGGCTAAATGTTACGATTGCATGAATGTGATTTAAACATCAAATGGAACCTTGAAGGGCCCATAGGCCTTATTTAGAGTCACACTTTAAATCATTAGAGTCAAGTGAAAATTTGAATCTACCACACATATGACAAAAAATAAAATAAGAAGTCAAGTAAAATATAATTTGCACTTTGCCAGAGTGTGGCTAATTTTGTCCAATTTGTACGCCAGTGCCCTCTTTAATTTTTGAAGTACACTTTATAAAGTTGATTTTATTTGTGTAGCCCAAAATCACAATTTCAACTCGGACAATCTTGGATTCAGAGAATTATAAAAAATTTAAAAAACAAGGACCAAACTTTATAATACCTACACCTGCCTATACTTTATTATACAATATACCTTAATGTAATATAACTTTACTTAAGTAAATAAGTGAGTAAATGATGATTGACTTATTTGGAAAAATTGTTAAGGTATCATTACATTGTTTTACAGAAAGTCTTTCAATGTGATACACTTTTTCAGAATACAAAGTTTATTAATGTATCATCATAAAATACTCAATATATAGTAGGTCTATATTAGAAATGAATATTCCAAATTGTCACTGCCTATATGAAAATTAAAAGACGCTCCATCATTTGGCCTGACTTGGATCTTTAACAATCTTGTCACAAGTGGCTGCCCAGCTGTATATACTGTATATTTGACAAGCATACAGAAACTAGAATTACTGCATGATTAGCCTAATACTCTACATACAGGAAAAGTAGCAGTTTAAACTTGACAGTGAGTAAAAATCCATTTCTGTGGACAAGAATTACTAATGGAAAGGAGTAAAATGGGGTTTTAGATATGTACAGTAGGAGGACTGGTTGTATTTAAGCTCCCTGCAAAGTCTCCCACTGGCAGCATTATCCGGCCTATGCACCTGTCAGACAACAGAACATGATGAAAAATGTACCTTCATCAAAAGGAGCCTAGCGAATATTAAGACAATCTTCAAAACATTAGAGACGGGACAGCTCCATCCCTCTACCTGCTAGCATTTATTCACAGGCATCATAGACAATTACACTCTTATTTTGACTCAGTTACCGTTTTCTTTAAATATATTTAAGACTTTTTGAACATGCACTCAGACATGTGACAGGTTGCTCTGCAGGCTTCAGATGAGGCCCCTGGGGCGTTGCAGAGGGTAACCAGGTGTCCACTGAGGCGCCCACTCAGTAGAACAACCTCCATCAAGGCAACACCCTCAACAGATCAATCTTCCTGTGACACTTCATTTAGACTGCATTAATGTGGAATTAGGGCCCATTACGGCTATTGGCAGGACCTGACAGTCCCTCAGCACTGTGATCCTCGCTTCCCATGAGAGACCATTGCTGAATAAAGCAGATAAGGCTTTTTCAGCCCTGCTACAAAGCTGAAGAAGAAGTCATTAGATTTTTTTCCCCCTCTCATTCAACCCTGTCATCAGTATTGCTAATCAAATAAAGGAATGTGTAAGGGTTTTTTTTTTTCACCTGTGCTTTAGCGCTCCAGCCCTTTTTGATTCAAAGGAAGGAATCAAAGCCTTTTGAAGGGTAGATTTTAACTTTACTTCATAGGTCCGAATGTACAATACTTATAAGTCTGCCTTTTGAATGGCCACTTAATGATCTAATATCAGAAGTGTAATAGACGCCTAATCCAAACCACTGACTGATGCTATTCAGACCATTTTTCAGAAGTTTAATCCTCCACAAAAGAGTTTCTCATGTCTATATATCTATGTACATTTAGCTTGGTCTGTGTATGTTTATAATCACGTTGTATGTTTAAGCATTACTTCTGCCATTGGCTACATTTGGTGCCCAAATGTAAGCTCTGTGAATGAGACTTGTCCTTGTTTACAGACCCACTGTATCTCCCTCACACACTCAAAAGCACATATGCGTGGTCATGCTCACAAAACCCCTGAGACATACTCTAAAATGACATTATATGATAGCCGAATACAGACAAACAAAACCGAAATCCTCTCAGGTGATATATCATCCATTTGCATCCTTTATCGGGGGGATTCTTTTTGCTACTGCACCCAAAGCAGTGAATCTGATTTGATATCGACATTTGAGCTGGTAACAAGGGTCAGGGTGAAGCCAATCATCGGGTGGGAGTCAGGTCAGCCTCCCTGCGTTCCTCGCCCCCACCTCTTATGTGTCACCCCGCCCCCCCAGTTTCAGTAGAGTTCATGGCGAGGCCCCCCTCGTGCATCCCTCACTGACCAGGCGGCTGAGAGGCACAAAGATACCCACTTAAGGAGCTTTGCTCTCTGGAGGAAACTTAATCTCCTTTTTTAACGCCATCCCAAGGCTCCTCGCAGGCCCTGAATAGAGCGGGGGAGGAGCCGGCTGCGGAGTATCTTCGAGCCCACATGGCAGCCCAGCCCAAATCTGAATATCTGAGCCACGGCGGAGCTGAGGAGCTCCAACGCCAGCACAGGAATTAGCCCTTCGACAGGCCACCCTAAATCCCCACGCCTCCTCCCCTCCGTCCCACTTGCTCTTTCCTCCTGTACTCTCCTGCAGCGACTCCACCAATTCACCCACTGCCACACGTGTTTGACAGGCTGTGACAGACACAGAAACTGATAGAAGGGAATTGTATTCTCATGTTTATGAAAAAGATACCTCCTATTCACTTGAAAAGAATAATAGGCTGCCAATTTATTAGTTGGAACCTTTTAAAGGAATAGTTTGACATTCTGGGAAATGGACTTTGGAGTTTGAGTTTGATGAGTAGATTAGTACCACACATATCTGTCCATTAAATATGAAGGTCGAGCCAGGAGACAGTTCAGACAAACCGCAAGCAAGCCTGGGTCTGTCTGAATGTAACAAAATCTGCATACCTGCACCTCTAAATATCACTAACTGACATGCAACCAGTAGAGACTCCATAAAGTCACAGCTCCTGGTGAAGAAATAGCCCACAACTTGTCCTGTTTACAATCCGGTTTTTGTACAGATTTGCCAAACGAGATATAACGTGTTAATTGAGGTGCTATTTTGTTACTTTTAGCCAGAGCTAGGCTTTTCACCCATGCTTTCTGTCCCGAGAGTCATATCAATCTTCTCTTGGCAAAAATGCAATAACGCGTTTTTCCCAAAATGTCAAACTGCTGCTTTAAAGTTTTATACTTCAATAATTTCTCTAAACAATTTTCCAAAAACAAAAACAAATTACCAATCAGACTTTTCTAAGGAAAAATGTGTGGTTAAATGTGTCTGTCAGTATTTTATCACCTCATCAGGTCCTGCTTCAAAAACCAAACTCACCCACTTTCTCCCTCCCTCCCTCTGTCTGTCTGTCTGCCTCTCTTTCTCTCTCTCCCTCCCTCTTGACCACAGGGCAGGGGTAAATATTAACCCTGACAGACTCGTGTGAAAATCTCTGAGCCATTTTATTTGGAAGGAGGTGTGACAGATTACCGAAGAAGGGCGGATTCCTCAGTGGCAAGAGGTAGCGGCTCTCTTTACCCAAACACTTTGGGACCCGTGCTCTGACATGCTCCTTTAGCACCCTGTCAGGAGACTATTCCCAAAGCAAACACAGCTAAGGCTTTCTCTCCACAAGGCGGGCCCTCATAAACTCCCTGAAAAGGACTTAAAGTGCTGAGGAGCCACAAGAAAACAAGATGTGGGGAAACCAAACAGACCTTACAAAGCCCTGGACATGGTGTCTTTAGTCAACCTAACAGGAGTATGGTGTTCACTTAGGGGAGTAAAAGGAAAGGCAAATTTCAGCTCGGTTTTATCTAAGCACGTCCAAACACAGACCAGTGCTGTATTTCATGCTGAAAAGTGTCCAAGTGATACCAACAGAGAATCGAAAGAAAACCGGAGGAGAACAGCCTGTTAAACCAGTGTATGTCTGATCTACAATATGTTATTTAAACATGTTTATTCTCCCTGATTCTTACTCTGAGTGTGTATGTGTGTATGTGTGTGTGGGGGGGGGGGGGGGGGCTGTACTATGCAATACTTTAATCTTAAATGCAAAGATAAAGTTTATTGCAGCCAAAGCTTGTTGGTGATGTGATGCTCATTCTGGCTCAGCACAGATTCGAGGGCAGCACTGTGATCCAGAAGAAGAGTCATTTATGGTCGTGGTGTGAGATTCTGTCACAGGCCTGATAATACAGTCCACACACTGGCTTAAGAGAGACAGGAAGTATATGAGGAATTTAAAACCTTGGCCAGCTGTTGGACCACGAAGAGAATGGGTGTTTTCTTTAAAAAATGCAGTAATCTTTGCAGATTTGGAGATGTATTTCTTTTTATTAAAATTATCTCTAACCCATTTTAGTTATCGGATTTATTATTTTATGACATCAAGCTCCTCTGCCTCTAGAACAATAGACACAATGAATAAACTTTTTTTGTTCAAGCTTGCAGGGTGAAAACCCAATTCTGTGGCTCCCGGCCATCACTGAGAGACTTATTGAGTTCTTGTGTCTGTGTCAAGAACTACGAATTAGCACCTCATCTTAAAGCAGGCGAGATAAACAGAGAGCTTACTGAATATACCAGGATGTTGTGGTAAATGATGTGATAAATGAAAGCCTTGTGGTCATGCCACCAAAACTACTGTAAATGCCAGGTGAAAACTATTTCATACTGAGCTGATACACCCTCCCTGTCAGCCATCACTCTAATGAAAAGTGAGAGCCCCTATACTATAAACTCCAGTATTCAAGTGCTGGACAAATGATATGAATTGCTTCTTAAAACCTGCAGTGATACATTTTCTTTGGCTACTTTGTGGCTGAGGAACAAGCAGTAAATAGAATATTAGCATATTATCCCCCTAGTTAATATGTTGGAACTTGTTATGGGACCTTTTGAATGTACTGTAAGTTCAATATTCACTCTCATTTTAACTCTGTTTTGGTCTCCACCAACTCCTGAGGGAAATATCTGGCTCTTCAGCAGTGAGACAAAGTGCTGCTGGCTTTAAAGGGGTGATAGAATGCAAAACCAATTTTACCTTGTCATAGTTGAAAAACGACAGTTTGAAGGGTAAATAGGACATACATAGAACCTCAAAATTCCATTAACGCCTCTTTCCTATGAAAATCTCAAAATTTTAAACTGCTGCTGAAAATGGGCGAATCCCAACAAAGCTTATAGTTGACATCAACTCGGTGGCTGTCCCTTATTTGGCTCTAGTCTTTGTCACGCCCCAACATTTATATAGGCTACACCACTAACCTGAGGTCAGCTTAGTCTTCTGAATCTAGGTCACGCAGATCTCAGAAATGTTATACATTGTTTGTCTGTTATTTAATTACTAAATTCACTTCTGAGACTTTTTTTATGCGAGAAATCAACTATTTAGAGGTCAAATATGTGCCGTTTTACAAAAATTGATGGGTAATGGCAAATTTTGTCCGACTGTGTGTCGGAGTTCAGGAGCTCAGCAGCTCAGCAGGCTAATGTGACAGTGGCCGGTGCTGCCTCGGTTGCTGCCTCGCCGCCCGGTGTGTCCTCCTTCACAGACCACGGCCCGCTGTGAGCTAGATGGATCTCCGTCACAGCCGGCAGCTCGCGGCAATCCATACCCGCGCAAAGTCACCGTTTCTGGGTTACTGGACTACCAAATGCCGAGGCCCTGACGGAGCTCCAGGGCCTGCAGCTCGCTGCTCTCCCTCCCCTCTCCTGCTAAATGGCCGGTTTGTGTGAGTGAGAGTGCGGTCAGCGAGCTTGTTACGCCCGCAATCTCTTACCACAGGTTCCAGTTAATCTTATAATGGATATGTCTGTTGAGTTATTTAAACAAACGATCTGGGAAATAAACGCCTCTTGTCCGCGAGTCTCATTGATAGTGCCCGCGGTGAGCTGGATGGAGCTCTATCGATGAGAGCTAGCTAGTCTCCTCTGAACGAGACCTCTGAAATTCACAAAAATGCATTCAATTGAAATCAGACACAAGTGTTAGCTTTGTAAGACCGTATGGTAGCTGTGATATAAATGGCGTGACGAAATTCAAACGAAACGGTGACTTTGCCCTGGGTATGGAGCGCAGCGGGCTGCCGCTGTCTCGTCAGACTGTGTGGAGCTCCTGAAGTCCGACATGTCTTACCAAATTTGCAATTACCTATCAATTTTCATAAAACGGCCCACATTTGAGCTTTATATAGTTGATTTCTCGCATAAAAAAGTCTCGGAAGTTAATTTAGTAACAAAAGAGCAGACAAACAATGTATAACATTGCAGTGTCTGAAATATGAGACCTGCCGTCTCGTCTCCAATGTATGTGTATGTGGTTCGCTCAACCAATCAGCGCGCAGCTCATCTAAATATTCATGAGCATACCATATTTGGAAGAAAAGCTGTCGTTCCAAATAGAGTCATTCCACAGGGATGCATAAGGGCCCATAAAATAGCACCTGGGACATTTTCAGCCCAACCAATGTTACATACCCTATTAGGAGACGTTAAGGAACAGTGTGAAATACCCTATATAATCATTCTATCACCCCTTTAAGCTGCCCTCCACGCTTTAGGTACATGCTGAATTGCAGCCCACATGCTGAAGAATACCGGAGAGACCGCTTGGGAGCTTCGGGGGTCGCCAGATTTGTTCATGTACCAAAGTCAGACAGTAGACACTGCTGTGAATATTATTTCTGGCTGTCTGCTGACTTCAGAGAGACTTGTTACTGCAGATTGATAGTTAGACAACTTTTGGTGCATTTTAGTGTGAATAATTGTTTTGTATTTTGATTTAAATACTTCCCTGGTCTCGAGGGTATTTGTTTTATTTATTTCTACTGTCATAATACAACATACATACATGTTGGTAGATTAAAAAAAAATAATACAGGTAGCATGAACACCATTATTAATGAATTAAGTTATCAACTTTATTTAGCCTATCGCTTTAGATTTTGGGAGGATAATTAACTCACATAACTCTATCCATTGTTAATATAAAAATAATGATTACTGTAGCTTTAATGTCTTGGACTATTATTTAATCTGGATAAATGCATGTATGGAAACATGAATTGATGCAGGGAACGTCATTAATTAGTCCTGCCTTAACATTTGACCACAGAAGGTCCAATTTTTAGATATATTGATCGTGATATTCCTCTAAGGAGAAGTGGTGTAATAAAAGTCTGACTCTGTGCTCTTGCAGCCATAACCAACTCCCTGAATACAAGTAATTTCCCCCATTAGTCCTGCGTAAGCTTTGGCCTGTGAATGCACAGAGGGACAAACCTCTATTACCTCTGGAGCAAAAACTGGGTCAAATGGTTGAAACAAGAATTAATTTACAGGTGGTAGTTTTGAGTATTAGAAAGGTTCACCAGGTTGTGGTTGTACAGCCCGGGTGGTGATGAAGGGCGTGAGGGCAAATGTGGGTAAATGGAAGCTGGGGTCCTTAATTCAAAAATAGACCCTAATGAGTGGATTTCTCTGGGGGTAAGAGGGATCAGTTCATCCAATTGAAAAAGTGAGTCAAATGGATCATCCAGTTATTCATCATCTGTGGAGTCGTCTTAATTGGAATTCAATTTAGCTGTGTGTGTGTGTGTGTGTGTGTGTGTGTGTGTGTGTGTGTGTGTGTGTGTGTGTGTGTGTGTGTGTGTGTGTTAATGTGACATAGTGTGTATGTGCATGTACAATCATAGGGCTGTTGGACCCTCTTTTAAATTTGCTGTGCCTGATGGGCTCTGAAATACATTTCTCTTGAGCCCCGAGCAGACTTAGATACACTTGTCACATAATCAAATGTGAAATACAAAGTACTGTATGGTGAAAGGGCCAGGACTTTATTCCAGGGGAAATAATTTACTTTTTTTTCTCCCCTCTCTCCAGCCGGTTGCTTTCATGTCATTTAGATGAGTGGTTAATAAGGCAGAGCGTTAAGAGGATTATGATCTGGTTGGGGCTGTGGTGGTGGTGGTGGTGGGGGGGGGGTGTCAGAGCATCTAAGGCAGTGGGATGCAGGGGGGTATATAGTCAGCTGGTACAATACTGGGCAGGAGGAGAGCATCCTCCTCACTGTCAAGATTCATTTAGTCAGAACTAAGCACTCCAATAGGCCTGAGCTCTCCAATAGGCCATATCTTCTTCCTGTTCTTTTGGGCTGGGGGGGATTTTCTTTAAAGACTCTCTATCTCTCTCTCTGCATTAATGAAGACCCTTAAAGTGGTCCAATGGGAGTTGCAGGTATTTGTAAGCCAATGAGGAGGTGAGAGCCTGACTCCTGAATTGTGTTCGGTTTGGAGAAGGGGAAAGATGGGGAATCAGGGAGCTTCATATTTAGCCCTGGCCTGTGGAGATTTTAGGGTCCTGTGTCCTGGAAATCCAAAGATAGAGCTTAAGAAAAAAAAGGCATTAAAAAAACGTAGACTTTTTGGCAGTCCAGCGTGGTTTCCCTTGAGTGGAAAGGAAGATATTTGGGTAAAGTCTCTTACAGGTAGAGCAGACTTCACCTGGGAATCATCCTCTTGATGTGTTCTTAGAGGAACTCTGAGGATGGACAGGACTTGACGTAGTTTCTCTGAGGGAGTAAATGTAACAAGAGCCACCTCTTTACTGAAGAGTCTTACCAACTCAGACACAGATTCCCACCATGGCTGGTCCGCTGCCATTGGCTAGTGTCCTCCGATGCCTTTTCCGAGCGAGGCACTTTGCAAGAGCCCATTTTAAGAAATCTCCATGGATCAGCCCCCGCTCTCGCCACGGAGAAGACACAAGCTTCCCCCACCACTATTCCCAAACCCCCTCCACCATCCTCTCCCCAGACGCAACCTCCCACCCCACCCTGCGACTCACGGCGCCCGGCACCAGGCTTCTTAAATGCATCTTTAATTCAGCAACTTTGAAGTGGCACTCCGGCAAATGCACTCAATCAATTATAAATGAAATAATCTCCTTATAATATTAGAGATTTTTAAAGTCTAAGAAATACTGGGAGATTAGGGAGCCCAAATCAGTTTAAGCGGTATCTAAAGTGACAGCAGGAGAATCATTGGAAGGAGCTGGGAGAAACTTAAAATGATTATGTAGATCTGTGTCACTGCCGAATGTTTCTGCAAATCCCTGCTGGATCTACCGCAACGGAGGAAACAGATTATTCCTGGCCTTATTTAAAGGGTTGGAGTTCTTAAGTGGCTTTTTAAAAGGAAACATTTATATATATTTACACATATATTTACAGCTACTCTCTCTCCCTCTCCACAGCTACTCTTGAAGCTCGTCACCGCCATCTTTTACCTCTGGGTCAGCCTGAGTTGTCACATGTACATGAGCTTCCCTCTCGCACAATGGATAAAGCTGTTGTTAAAGTTTTAGCTTGCAGCAACACTCATAACTAATTCATCAAAAGTAAAGATGACTGTAGATATTTAGTCATTACATGCATGTTGTATCTGGTTGTTTGACTGAGGAAACTCTCTTTCATGCCTCAGATGAATCAAACTGCTGTTGTCAAATTGTCTGTTTTCGAACTGTATCTAAAACATTTTGTGGAGATCCAAAACAAGAGTTTGCATATCACATGTTATTTTATGTATTTATATCATATTGCACTAATCAAAAAAAAAAAAAGAAGGTTTATATTCAGACCATGTTGGTGCCACACATGCACACTCTGCTGGGCTGTGCAAACCTTCTGTTTAGTTCTACCTATTTTCCGCAGCGGCTGTTGTGTTTATCGCCTCCCACCATTACTCACAGTGGTAGAAATTATGACCCAGTGCACATTTCTATCACGCTGGGGTTCATTCATCTTTGATTACACCTTTCAGATGATATAAATTAGACCTATCCCGCACTGTTAGCTTGATGGATTACAGGGGCCGATATGAAACAAACTGATCAATATCATGGATTAGTTTCTGTGTTTCAAGGCTATGCGACTCTGTGGAAGCGAGTCTGCCTTTGCAAACCTGCTCAACGCTAATGAAGAACTCTGCCACATTTTAACTTTGCAGCTCCTTTTCACTGAGCTGTACTGTAATATCACACAATTCTCATCTGTGCAATGCAAATATGAAGTCATAAAATAAAGTTTGCCCTTTTGGTTTTCTCTCAGTTTTTACATCAGTGCTCATTGATGAAGTTTCAGTTGGAGTGTCCTGCAACTTTGCTGTCATTAAATATGGTCACAGCCCCACCACTATGAGGTGTTCCAGGGTAAGGGAAACATTAATGACTTGTAGTCCCCGGCTGATGATCCCACAGCTAACCAGACAAGCACCGGTGGAGGTGCGGCAGGCCCAAACATCTACCTGTTCAAAGCGAAATGAGTATGTGTAATGTAAAAGGGCTTACTCATAGTGATGAACCCACAGAGAATTATCACCCGACTTTACAGTGAGCTCAAGAGCACCTGGGCACTGCCAAGGTGCTCTTGAGCAAGGCACCGAACCCACAAGTCATTAGCTTATTGTTTTGGTTTTACAAACTGCAACTTGGTGTTTTGGTCCACTCTCGCTGCTCTCATCAGCGTCACTTTCAGCAGCAGCAGGCAGCAATTTTCAGCTCTAAAAACCCACTGTACGACACCTACCTACCAAACAGCAGACAGACAGATCGCAACAAGCTGGCCAACAAAAGTCAGATATTTCCCTCGGGACTTGGTGAAAACAAAAAGTTAAAAGGTGTTATCTGCACGCATTTTGAGATATCCGCGTGTATGTCTATGCTGTATACAGCAGACGACAGTCTGCAACGTCACAGCGTAAACATACATGACACGTGGCACTTTCTAAAGCCACATGGCGTGTTATCGCGAGGCTACGTGTTATCGCGAGGCTACGTGTTATCGCGAGCCTACGTGTTATCGCGAGGCTACGGTTGGGTTTAGGAAAAGAAGAACGGGGTTGGGTTTAGGAAAACAAAAAACGTGGGTAATACATGGGGATGCGATCCCCGCTCTCCTGGGTGAAAGTAGTATGAAAGGTGGATTTTCGGCCTTTCATACTACTCGCTACGCCGTCAATTCACACACAATCGCAAGGTAATGTAAGTCAATGGAGGCCAAACGGCGTTGATAAACACGCTAAAAAACGAGTATGCGTCTTGATAACATGCCAATAATGCCTTACGAATTGGCGTGTCATACATACGCCACTTCATGAGATCAGTCTGACGTAGGCAACTGTTTTCTAACATGCTTTTCTATGGTGATAAGATGTCAATGCCATCGCTCAGAGGTGACCATTTAATGTTTCTTTATGGCTTTATTCAGACATGTTACTGAAAGAGCCACAATGCTGCCATGGTATTTGGCAAATGGTGTGTGTGAGGGAGCAGTTTTGATTGCTTAAGGGACTCTCATTTAATTTATATTTGCTCACATGCTTTATGTAAAGCATTTAGGTTGACATCATAAAACATCTCAGTCAGAGTGTTTAAGGTGTGGAAAGATAAGTAAATGCATTTAGGCAGGACAGGCAGTGTGAGGCATTTGGCTTCTTCAACCAGACCTGCTGACAATTTGACAGGAGGTGTGTTTGACTCCCTTTTAGCAGAAATGGGCGAAAAGAGCTAGCTGGGGGAATTCAGATTCATTTTATAATGAGGAAAAAGAGGTTCCTGGAAAGGTAATGGAACCATAATGAGTGCATAAGGAAACGTATTGATGCATTTATCAAGCTTAATGAAAAGGCTCCATATGGACATGGTGCAGGTCAAATGAATAAGCTTTTAAAAATCAATCTCACCAATTACTGTCCGTCTCACTTGTGAGTGAGTCACGCTCGACTCGGCACAAAATCAAAAGGGGCAGATGCAGGGAGAGGCTGAGCAGGGAGAAGAGTGACAACTTCATGTTTAGGTAATTATCACCACTTCTGGCATGAACTGAGGGGCCTCTTAACTGCCTCATTGTTGTTGTTAAACAGTTTGCTCTGTTGATTGATGATAAAAAGGGAACATGCACCCTAACCTCTCCTGGGACTGTGACATAATGTGTGTGCATCCCCTGTGACCCTGCCAGCTGGGCAGGCTAAACACAACACACACAGGCGGGATTGTATGGACTACCACAGGGGGCTGGCTATCAATACATTATTCATATCCATCTGACGGGACACACTCTGAGGCAAGGCACACACACACCCTTACACACACACACACACACGCACACACACGCACACACACGCACACACACATATTCAAATTCAGCCACTTTATCATATCAGTGGCAGGGCTGAGAAGTCATACATCCCCGTAGATGCTCTGGTCTTTTCCTGCACTGTCATCAGATTCCCCGGCTCTCCCCTGTGTGTTACCTCCTCATTCATATTCATGTAGAGTCAGATCTCTGCCAAAGGGCTCCTGTGCAGGGTGGGGGGGGGTGTGCGGCAGGACCCCTAGGCAAGGAAAACACACTCAAAACACACTCAAAACACACACACACACACACACACACACACACACACACACACACACACACACACACATTAACCATCGTAGTCAATCTCACCATGAAGCATACTGTACTCATTTCTTAGAAGTAAAATGTGACAAATGTGTGTGATTTTGAGCAGCAGTATTTAAAAAAGACATTTTTAATGCAAAATATATATTTGTATGCAAAAGAAATTACCATTTCATATCCTGCAGAATCAGGCTCACATGAAAATATGTTCCTTCAGTATTTACTTTTCTCATGCCCACGTTCCAACTCGGTGGGCAGCTAAGCAACGCTCATTAGAAAATAGATAAATACATACAGTACAGATATCCATCGTCCAGCGCTGGCTCTCTTTGCAGGCTTTCACTGCCCCCCCGCTGCCTCTGTGTTCTGGAGGGATTATCTAATGGGAAGACAGCAGTTCTCACTACTGGGTTCCTCCAGCCAGCCGCCATCTGACTAGCAGGATGGCTGACTCTTTACATGGCCATTTGGGCCCAGCAAGACTCCTTTTTATTCTTAAGGCCTCTCTCTCTCAAATTTCCACCACTGCTCCCTCCCGTATTCCGTGTCTCTGAGGGTAAAGGAGGTGCTCATTTGTGGGTGTAGGGAGTGTTTTTTTCCCCCTTCATTTCAGTATTAACAGTGATACAGATGCCAGTTAACATGCTTTCACCGCGGTATTACAATAAGTGTTCTTCATTCGTCCCTGATTGGTGGGATCCGTGTGAGCAGGTATCCAGGTTAAGTGACCTACCGCAGCGTCTCCGCAGAGAGCTCAATGCCTTCAGGTCATCTCTCACAGTCATTTCTTAAGCACTTATTTCCACACTGGCTTGCATTCTCTGCAGAGGCTTCCAGCACAATGTAATTAGAGCTATATGGCTGGGAGCAGACTTGCTGATCTGCAGGTATAACCCAATAGAATATGATATCAACTTTGCTGCCCATAGTTATCAGGCTATAATTAAGGGAAGTGAACTATATAATAAAATGTTACACAGACTCTACCCATATATCTGGAATAAAATTATGCAACAAAGACAATGGAAAATTCAGCATAAGAATAGAACGGAAATATTCTATTGTGTGAATGCTGATTCAGCAGCATTCACTTTACCTTCAGCTATTAGAAAATGATTCAGCCTTTTGGTTTTCTTTACAGTTTTATGTTATCACTGTTTAAGATTAGTGCTTCTTAGGCTTTTTCTGCATTTTTAAGGGCTACTCAGCGTGGGTGATGTCACAGCTACAGTGCAGTGGAGAGAGAGCATCATCTTAAAACTTTCTCTTTAACTTGTTCTCACGGCCACAATTCTTACTTCACATACGCCATTTATACGTCAATACGTAGATATACTTGCTACTTTCAGCCAATGTGCTCACTTAAAGCTTTAGTGCGTAACTTTTTGATATTAATGAACGTCTGTTACATTCAAGCCATTGCCAAATGAGTCGCTACAAAGCTAAGCTAAATAAGACAGCTCCAGACAACTCTCTCTGTATTTCTCAGTATGGCTATGTTCAAAAGATTGTGTCGTCCGACTCTAGTGAAGATAAATACCTCTTCTGAAGAGTCCATCATATTTTTTTAATCCTCCATGTCGTCCTTGGCTACTAGCAACTGCGTAGAGGAGGGGTGGGGGTTGTTTGCGATCACGGAAGGCTTGTATCATATGGACGTTTTGTTGTCATTACTTAGAATTTCTCATGGGGGCGACAGAAATGCACTATAGCTTTAAGCAATAGGACATTTGGCTTAGTAAGCCTCCAAATGAAGCCACAAATATTCCTTTATTCCTTTATCTTCGACATTTCTGGACGAAAGCCCAGAGGAGCAGTTTTTTTTAAAACTCTTATAAGCCCACAATTGTTTTACTTTATCTGCACAAATTATACATCAATATGTTCGGAAAATGCTTTCTGGTGCTCATGGTGATTACTATTGATACCACGTATTGTTTAGGATTTTTTTAGGCTTCTTCAGTGGGACGTTTACCACGGCCAATTCAGTTAATCTCAGATATATTATTACATTTTTCATGACTTTTTTCGACATACTATACTATGGCATTTGTATCACTTTTTTTTTGACGTGATGTTTTTAATGGCTTTTTTTGACATACTATGCTATTACTGTTTTCAACATAAATTATTTGGTATATACCATACTATTTATTTTTAATTGCTTTTTTCGAATTGCTATTCTATGACTTTTTTTACCATTTTTTCAACCTACTATACTATGACAATTTTGGACATACATACTGACTTTTTTACCACTTTTTTCTACATACTATACTATGACAATTGTTGGCATACTATACTATGACTTTTGTATCACTTTTTTTTCGACATAGTATACTACAAGTTTTTCATCACTTTTTTTGACAAAGTATAATACGATTTTTTTGACATATTATACTATGACTTTTAATGATATTTTCCCGACATAACTGGAGGGTTATGTGTGGCACTTGGGAGCATATTTCCCAACATCTTTTGACTATTTAGTTTTTGCTCTCTCTTATGTTTTATTATTTGAATTAATGTTTAAAATTCTTATTCGTCCTCCACAAGTCACACAATTTTGACCCTTGGCCCTTCTTGACAAACAGTTTCTGGCTCCTATTCAGATGGTCATGCTGGGGCCCCTTTAGGCAGTGGTTAGTCAGAGGGTTAATGGTGGATGTGGTTCTATCCTGACCGCCAGCCAAAGCCTTTTTTTAAAGGATTTTTGCAGAACAAGCCATAAACCCAGATTATGAAACAACAATAAATCAACCCCTTACTCTCATTTCATAAAACACTGCATAATAGAGCTTATGGGGGGAAGAGCTTGACTTGAGCTGTGTTCTCGCTGAGATACAGGCCCACAGTGTCTGAGTTAAGGAATGATAATGGAAAATCTGTGATGTTTTTGTGCATGTTTATGCTGTATGTGTGCACACACCTTCAGACAAAGTTGCACTGGACCTCATTTATCGGATATTAGGCAGAAAAGCAGCACTTTCGGAGGTGTTTCAAACAGCAGCCTCTGATGAGAGACTAAAGAGGAGAGGAGTGCAACTCGACAGTGAATTAAGCTCAACAGATGAGCCTCAATTCTCTAAATGTTTGAATCCAGATGACCCACTGATGCTTTAAAGCAGATTTAACAACAATAGCCAGATGTTGGATGATGTGAGGTAGCTGTAGGAGGGAGCAGTTATCACACCGACTGAGTTTTTCCCTAGTCCTTTTAATCGAGAGAAGACTTAGAGCTGTTTCTAAGTGCTTCCAAATCAGATAAAACAGACAGAAAAAAAATCATCTTCTCCATGTAAGTGTGCGCTGCTTTGTGAGGCTGATATAGACCAGAGAGGATTACTCTTGGATGGTAGGCTGGCTTTGGAAGGATGGGAATATAGACTTTCCTACTTTACAGGATCATGGCAGTCAAATAGTGGATGGAAGCCATTCGCGTGTGCCATGCAACGATTCTTAAAAGGGAATACAGCTGAATTTCACAGTTTAATACTTTTAATACCATCTAATACTACATTTCGTAGACTCTTTATTTAGTTTGTTAAAGTAAATACTTCACATTGGTTTCTGGCAACTGGTTTTTGTTTACTGTTTACCCCTCCCTATAGCTCAAAGGACAATCAATTGCAAAAGATAAAATTGTGACTGCAGCAGTGTTTTTTTCTTTTTCAGAAGAAATTCAGAAGTGAAATCCATGCTACAATGGGCTGTAAAGCCAACTAACATTGTATGACTTTGTGCTGTTAATTCAAGTGCCCATTCATTGGCACTACAACATTTCCAGTTCACTTTATATTTCCTTATATACCTGACTTGTTATCAGGGTTAATGCTAATAATAAACTAACCTAATACCATATTACAAATTACACGTGAGCATAAAATTGTTACTGCGTAATTTATCGCCAAATCGGCAAGTTGTGTAGTAAAAATTTAACCGACATGTATTTTAACCAAATTGTTGTTCTGACTTGAGGGGGCATTCATGTGAATTTTCCCAGTCTGGAGCTCATTTTTCCAATTGTTCTGACACCATATGAATGCAGCAATAATCTTTGGGGATGCTGTTTGATTAACATCAGGTCATAGGTTCAATATATGTTAACTGTGAAAATGAGAGGACTTTCACTTTAAAGGAAAAATCCAACATAAAACTAAAGTAAAAAACATTTCCAACAGTGTACATTGCATTACGTAGTATATCAATGTATTTCTAGGAGATAGGATTGCAACCTGAGAAACACTGACAACATGGTAACATATTTCCTGCAACAGTCTGGTGTCTCCACATATCACGTCTTGATTTGTGAGCTTTAGAGGAGCTGGTAGACGTGTTTTTAACCTTCTGATAGAACCAGACTGTTTCCCTGCTGCCTGTATTTAAGATAAGTATAGAATGTACTTACACTAAGGCTTCTCTTCTGTGCTTCGTCAGATTCATCTACCAACCCTTATAGAACTGGCTCAGGTTTGCCTTGCACCAGCTCTTAATTATGCTGTTATAGTTTTAGACTGCCGGTGGACTTCCTTTGACACACTGAGCTTCTCTCTCCTCTCTCTTTCCATCTGTGTGCATCCATGTCCCAGAAATGCTTGTTACTAACTTAGCTCTGGGGAGCTTATTCCCCGGAGTCCTTATGTTTTTTCGCCCAGCAGTTTTCCTTGGATTAGGGTGGCACCTGGTTGCAGCTGTCGCCGTGGTCCTGCTCCACGCCCTGCTATGCCCTGCTACACCCTGCTACACTCTACAGTGCCCTGCTACGCCCTGCCATGCCCTGCAGTGTCCTGCTACATCCTGCTATGCCCTGCTACACCCTGTAACGCCTTGCAGTGCCCTGCTACGCCATGAACTACTACAACTACTATTTCTAGTCATAGTTTCATTATCTTTATTGTGACTATTATTGCCGCTGTTCATCACACCCCCAACTGGAACCGTGAGACACTGCCTACCACGCGAGGTTTCTCCCTAAATGGGAGTTTTTCCTCGCCGCTGAGTTAGAGGCTCCATTTTCTGCTAAAATGTATTACTAAATGCTTGCTTTTGGGGGAATTACTGGAATTGTTGGGTCTTTGTAAATTAGAGAGTGTAGTCTAGACCGACTCTATCTGTAAAGTGTCTTGAGATAACTCTTTTTATGATTTGATACTATAAATACAATTTAATTTAATTGAATTAAGGCATCAGTGTGAGAGAATATGAAATATTTTTTCTTATTAGCATGTAGCACCACCACTTAGTAGTAAAAACGTTTCAATTGAAATCCATTTTTACATCCACAGAATCCCATAGTTCATGTATTTTTTTTTCTGAACACACAATGCAGCATTAAAAGGACTTAAAGCCATTAACAGAAGAAAGAAAAACCAGAGTCAGCACATGTGGGATGACTGTGTGACTCTGCTGTAGGTTACTGATAGTCCCAGGCCCAGCCCTTTCCCTGGGTGATAGTTAATTACCCTGGATAAATCCAATGGCAATTTGTCAGGCTGTTCCAGTATGCCCCCCACTGCAACCCAACCACTTCCCTCCTCTCTTCTTCCTCATTCTAAGCTCATGTAATGAATCACTAATCACTCAGTCCCTGACGAGCATCCCCAGCCTATTATCTCTTAATTACCCCATTCAAGAGGCATGGACATGGGCCAGCAGAGGGCGCGCTGTCAAACGATCATAAAAACAAAATATGATGCTAATCAAATCACTTTGCCCTCCATGATGTATATTACATTTCAAAAGCCTCAACTTTGTGTGTAGATGAGGACAGTGCATTTACTGTCAGGTAGTGAATTATATATGTCACCGTGTTTCTGTTCGTACACCTGAGAGGGCGAGCGAGACGCTGAAGGCCCCCCCGGCTGTGGTGGTTTATGTACATAGAGCCAGAACGAACTGGCTTGTTCTCAATCTCTGCTCGGCTCTCTGACCGCCGGGCTCCAAATGGTCCTCTTGTGGAGCATTGGTGCTGTGGCAGAAAATGGAGCCTCTAACTCACAGAGTCATTTGCAGATGTGACACTTGGGATTTGAAGTGAGTTGCCACAGAGCAAAGATAGAAATTGGAATTGGCAGCAGACATGAAACGGGGTCAGGGGATTTGTCCCCTGAAACACGCACGCATGCACGCGCGCGCACGCACGCGCACATACACACACACACACACACACACACACACACACACACACACACACACACACACACACACACACACAGAACATGTAACGTTTACAGGGTCCTCTAATTTACAAGTTCTGTTCAAACCATGGTGTCGCAGATGAACTGTAGCTCGCAGAGTCTCAGAAACAGACATGAAATAAAAAGCCTAATTTGGAGCTGTCATTTGGTGTTTTCTTTTGAAGAATTCCCACACTTGAAATTACAGTAAAAAGATTCTCGCTGGGTCATCTTGAAAGTAAATGCGGTTTGGACACAGGTCGGGGTTACACAGTCGGTGTGATGGAGCAGATTTTCTAAGCGGTGTGTGTGAGGCAGGAAAGAGAAATTCCCATACTCCCTTTTCCCTGTATGAGAAAAGAGCAAAGAATAGGTTCAAGATCACACAGTTGTCGCTTGTTTACATCAACCAAGAAAACCAAGAACAATTTTTTTAGAGCGTTCAAAACTGACAGGTGCCCCCTGCCAAGTCCTCTTAATAGTTAAGGTTTTTGAATTTAATCTCACTAATTTCGACATATCCCTCTAAGTATCTTAAAGCTTAACTTTAGAAAAGAAAAAAGACCTTGTACGGCCCTTTTTGGAATCCTGGTGTCCGTTTTTTGTCAATCCTTTAGTGAAAGCCTGTCAAAAATGGTTAGCTTCTCCAGTGAAACTACTTCTTTGCATCTTAGCTCCCGGTCTTGCCCTGTGTCTGCACAATTTCTTTCTATCCTCTTGTTTCTCTCCTTTTGTTTAGATAAAGCGGGGGATTAGGAAAGATTTGCCCCCAAAAAGTAGTGGTTTGATGGGCTTTTATCCCACCATGTTGCTAAAGCTGTGTAGCCCCTGGATTAGGCCCTGACAATAGGAACCCTTGTGCTGGGCCGCAGCCTGAGGGGCACAACCAAAGACCGGCTCTGAGAAAGAGGGAGGAAACAAACCTGCCAACCTCGATACGTCAAGTCTGCTAGAGAAACCGTTCAGAGGAGCGGCCCTGGCTGCAGTATGGCGTGCTGTGTCTACAGGATCATACAAGGACAAACAATAGTGAAAGTGAACAACTTGTGGTCAGCCTCACATTTAGAGAATTACTGTGTCTCTGTCCCATTTATTATATTCTTACATAATAACATTTTTTTCCACCAAAAGTTTAACAGAGAAACTTTTTCTACCAAAGTGCTAATGTGAAAAATTAAAGGTGCAAATTTAAAGAGGGCACTCCACCAAATTTTACACATCGAAGTCTGTTTACAGGCCTTGGGGAATACTACTGTACTGCATATGTGAAAACAGTTGTATAAATCCTTATGTGGTTCCAGAGGGCTGAAGACTATAAGTTTCAAAATGAAAAAAATCTGGAGTTGAGGCGAAATATTTGAATTTACCAGACCTCTGTAGCCCACTCCTCATCTCTTGTTGGCGGCTACGAGCAGACACTACATTAAACCGAATTGTCAGATGTCAATTTGCATTGTGGGTAATGTAGGCCCCAGGTTCTGACAAGAAAGTGGAATAAGAAAAATGGTACCTCTGCTGCATCAATTTTGACATTTTTTAAATCCGTATTTCACTTAAATTCGACGATGTTATAGGAGTGCAATGCTAGGTCAAGCTGCACTATATACATAATACTATGCATAATGTGAATCATAAAGAATTGACATGTTAACCTTAGTTAACCTTAGTTTGTAGTTCACAGCAGTTATACACAATGTTTCAGCATCTTTCCGCTCTTTATTTTTTATTTTTTTTTCCGGCTCGCAACATGACTGTTTTGGTTCACTCTCACTGTTCTCATTGGCGTTATTTACAGCAGCTGCTGGCAGCTTTTGTTTTTGGCACAAAAGCAAACTGGTGCTGGTGAACATAATGGAGCATTTAGCAGCTAAAGAGCCAGATATCTTTTTTTCGCAGGAGCTGGTGGGGACCAAAACGCCAGAAACACAACTCCAAATGAATTCTAATGTTGCTCCATGTTTGCTGGATGCATACATTGGCAACTGTTTGCTAACATGTTCAACATATCTAACTTTATAATGGTGATTACATCAATTTTGCAGTTTATACTGTTGCTCCCAAAAATGTATACCCTTTTAACTAATATTTGCTACTAATTTGTTGTGATGTTTTATTTACTCTATTGTCTCTGAACATTATCAGTTTAAATGTGTTACAGGAACTCCTTAATTTAGAAGCCTGGTGTTTGTCTGATAAATGTCTGTGTTGTCACACAGTAAATAGACTTCATCACTTTCCTTTGGTTATAAAGAATGATGTCTTGCAATACTTGTAACTTTGGTGTTTTTATTGATAAGAAATTATGTTCAGCATATGAATGTGCGATAAGGAGTGTACAACTAATTAGATGTATATAAGAGACAGTGGGATTTTGTCCTTTGATACAATGGTAACAAATGTACTGAGTACAGAAAAAAAAGAGGCTGTGGAGCTAGAGATTTGTCATTTTCAATCAGGTATCCAACACGTGTGAGGAAAGTCTTAAAGGCGAATGCCTGGCTAATACACAGCCGGAGGATTGCTAATGGCAAGTTGCTTTGTTACTCCAGTCACACAAGTCCCAAGGAAGCAGTCAATTCTAAACCATACATCAACATGATTAATTTCACCCAAATGAGCACAAGCTAACCTTGACTAAGAGCATGTGCAGGCCAGAGCGGCTGGATTGAAACCTAATGTATTCATGAAGTTAAAGAAAATCTAATGATAAAAGTTAATGGGCTCTGAAGGCTGAAGGCATAAACTTTCTCCTCGATTTGATGTAAAATGCCACTTGGAAATATATAGGGAGCCATTTGAGGGGTAAAATTACAAACGTTCATGCGTTATAAACCTGATTAAAAACTGAACATGATTTATAAATCGCTGCAGCTTCCTCGGCTGAGCTTTGATTTTAGGCTGCCAAAGTCCTGATGCAGGGATAAAAGTTTTGATATTCAGAAAGCAGGCAGGAGGATGATTGAGAGCAAAGACGATAACTCAGATCTGAGAAGAGGCTTTAACACCGTAAAGCTCGAACGCAGCCAGAGTGCGGAGAACAATGAGTGCGTCTATGAAATCCACAAAAATCTGAGATGAATTTGGGGTTTAGAAAGTTAGCCTGCAGCGAGCGGTGCTGAGATCCTGAAGGTGATCGGGATGAGAAGCAGTGTGAAAATGGTAAATAAAGAGATGGGTGAGCTATCATCATGATTAGGCTCTGAAGACTCAAGTTCTGCAAAATAAAACATCTGAAACCGGTTGTGCCTTTTAAAGTCAGAAGAACTGAACGGTCTGAATTGGCAATTTTGACAATCGATTAATGGTTTAAGTCATTTTTTTTCATGCACAAATACCCAAAGTTTGCATGCTTTTCTTTGTTTGATGTCATTGCAAATGGATTGTCTTTAGGTTTTGGGTCTGACAAAACAAGATATTTGTTGATGTCAACATGAGCTTTTGGAAGTTTTGGTGGATGTTTTTCAATATTTTATAGAGCTTACGAAATTATGAAAATAACTGTTGGTTGGAGCCATTGTCAAAATGTAGATTCAAATTCTGCAACATGATGTAGCCTACACTCAACTTATATCAATACAACTTTTGACCAGATAATGTAAAACATCACATTTCCTTCTCAAAAGGCCTAAATGCACAAATAAATAGTTCAACTTCCGGAAGAAAAAAAAGCAATGCTTTAAAATGTCATTATTTTTCACATTATTACCTTGTAAAATCTCATAAAACAAATGTCTAGTGCGAGATGACCTCGTGGTCCTCATATATACACCAGTTTGAGACTTTATTAATAATTTATTCTGAAAAGATATAGGCCTAGGCCTATGTACCTATAGGCTATTGTTTGTCCAAAAAAGTGTCTAAATTGTCCTAAAATGTCAAATCAAATGTGTGTAAACTGAGTCAGAGCGAGTTTCCTGTCCTCTCCATCCCCTGTATGTTCGGGGGGGGGGGGGGGGGGGGGGGGGCAGTAATATCACTCTTATAGCAGAGCCTCTTGACACTTGCTGGACATTAGCCTGCATTAGGTTCCGTAAAAAGCTGATTTGAGGAAAAGCAGCTGAGAGGAATTCCTTCTCGCTTTAATTGCTTTAGGAGCGGTTCCCACAAAGAGACACTGGCCAGATTTACCTCCAGTTTAAGTTCTTATGTCCATCGGTTCACAAGTTAATCCGATTTCTTTTTTTTTTGCTCGAGGCCTAAATGCTCTTCAGCTATATCCTAATGACAAAAAAAGAAAGCATAAGTTCGGAATAAAAAAAAAAACACACAAACATTAGAAAATTATTATTAACGTTATTGTTATTATTGATGGTTGCAATTCGCTCGCTCCTTTTTTTTCATTCGAAAAAAAAACAAAAAAACATCCATTTTCGCACTGATAGCCACTTGTTGCGTGACAACTTCCACTAAACTCATTTATTTGATGTTGTTGCTTTCGTATTCTGGATTGTCCCAGTTGTATGAGAAAGCCACTAAAAAAGAAAAAGAAGAGCGAGGACAATAAACTGTGTGAAGTGAACTGTGGGTGGACGCGTTGAGGTCCTAGTAACCTGTGAAAGTATCACATTTTCTTTTCACGCAGGCTGTTGTCAGGAGTCTAAAGTTCTGCGAATGAATGTGGCCAAAGATCAACCCATGCCGTCCCCTTTCTTTCTCTCTCACTCTCTTGGAGAAAATTCAACAAAATATGCAAGCTTTACATTAAAAAGGCTACTTTTCGCTGCCCTTAATTCCAGCCTAAACGGTTTTTCTTCGGGAGAAGAAATCTTTTCTAAAAAAACCTTGAAGAAGAGAGGGGGCATTATTGTTTTAATCCTCTTACCAGCAGTCATTTTAAGACATTTTTTTGGAGGGTGAAATGGCGTCTTGTCTACCCAATCCTAACCTAAATCCCTCGGGGCCGGGGAGCTGTATAGACCAGCCTGCATCTCTCCACCTCAGCTGCATTCCCACCAAACACGCAGCCACGCCGAGGCACGAGGGAAAGAAAATGAAAGCGCGGAATTAACCTGAGAGAGTCACAAGTCCCTGCAAACGAGTGCTAGCCTTCAGAGGCCAGTAGGATAGACTATTTGCATATCATTTAACTAAGACCTGTGTTTAGTCCCCTCTTTTGGCTGAATTCAAAAGCATTTATCAAGTTGGATTTTCTTTTTTTTTTTTTTTTTAAAAAAAGCTTATAATTATGCACTGAAGATCTATCTAATGACGCAAACATTTACTTTTGAGAAGGACTCCGGAGATGTTTTTTCCTTTACAGTTTTTTTTTTTCTCGTGACATTTAGGTCTAAAATTATCAGGCTATACAATGTATTAGCCTGAAACTTACACATTAGCCATTATTATTTAGCACTACGTATGATTGTGGGTAAAGTAATAATAAACTGCTGTGGTTGAAAGAATGTAGGCTATAGGCCTAACTATCTAGGATGTTTAGTTAAATAGTTGTATAAAATAGCCTATAATAGCCTATTTATGAAAGAAAAACAACAACAATTAAGTTTAGTCTGCCCTTTAATCTTGGCTTTAGGCTAGCTCATTATGAAGTAAACCCTAAGATATTTAAAATATAAAACAAAATGAAGGCCAAGACTAATTGGAAATACCATAAAATGCATCTCGTCATGCTGAGATTTGTTAAAATCAGTTTTAAATTGTTTTAAATGATGTTGCTGTGTTATTTAGGTCAGCAGTCTGCATCCTCAGGAAAAACTAGAAACATTATCATTATTATCGCCTCCAAAATAACAACAGTGGGCTACATAACACAAGTTTTGGCAAAATAAAACAATAACCTTACATACAAAACAAAACAAAAATCTTTTTTTCATCTTCTAAAACAACAGTGGCAGCAGCAGCAGCAGTAGAAAAGTCGGCACCTCGGATGCAGAGAAGCCCTGTCTGAACTGAGGAGGGATGTGGAGGAGGAGGGGGGGGGGGAGGGGGGGGGAGGAGGAAAGCGACGTGATTGGCTCAGAGATGGAGCGTGTGCGCGCTTTAAAGGCCGGGAGATGGCAGCTCAGCATCCTCCCACATCCACAGAGAGGCGAGCCGGAGGACGGAGCGGACCGAGCGGGACATTGTCAGGATATCGAAGTGAATGAAAAAGCTAATGAAATGAAGAAATGAACAACCGCATGCGGATTTTAGAGAAGAAGATTTGAAAGGAAAATATTTGGCTGCTAGTGGAGATATTTTGCTTCAGATACGCAGAGAGAAGAGAGGTAAGAAGTTTGCAGAATCGAAGTTTGCGATGATCGTATTCCTGAATTAGTTCTGTAGCCTAACAAGTCTTATTTTACAACTATTTTAAATTGCTTTATGAGACTTATTATTATTTATTTTTTTTTACTTTATTTTTTTTTTTTTTTTTGGGGGGGGGGGGGGGGGGGTGGTTTAATATCGCGGAGTTTTGTTGTCTTCCAAACTCCATCATCAAATGTGTTTCAAAGGTGCAGTCCGTCGACCTCCAGACGCCCCTATCAAAACTTACAGTAGCAATGCGACTGTGTCATCAAGTTAATCGATTGTTTACTGATCAAAGCGTTCGGTAACTAACAGTTATTTTAAGGAGAAAATATAGGCTGAGGCTACGTGTTTTTTCTTTAAAACCTTATTTAAGGAAGTTCATTTTGGTTGTTTTGTTTAACATAATGTCAATTGACTATATGTTAACTATCCCCATTCATTTCCTATGTCGTTTAAGTTACATAATGTTGTTGAATTGACGCCATATATCCTACAGAGCTCCGGCCTCGAGGCAATCTCTAGCCTAAATGCTGTATAACTCATAAACGGCAATTTGCATAATTAGGCTTAAATCAGAGCCCGAGGCTACGTGACATTGTCCTGAAAGAAGAGCAAATTTCTAAGCTGCAGATTTAAAAAAAAAAAATCGAATAGATTACATGAAGCAGCCAGAGGCTGGTTTAGTAAACTAATGCAATGAAATCACAATTATTATTTTTTTGTATTGCATTAGTCACACGTTTAGATCGCACCTAGCCCACACACACGCACAGTAGCCTTAACACTCACAGCAGCTAACACACACACACACGCACACACACACACACAGATACGCTGGCCCATCTTTCACGTGTCAGGCCTGATGATAAATTAATAGCTTTGTATAGTTGAAACCTATTTGCACCCACAATAGACAGGAGTCCAGACTCACGTCTCCGCCAGCCTCCAGGCGCCTGCAAGGAGCCGCCACAGATAGAAATAAACGGAGCTCCGCAAAGTCAATATGTCCAGTCTGCTCTCAGCGTTTCATTAAATACATGTTTTCACTTTACACTCTTCAGACTGAACATTTAATCTGATGGTAGCTGGAGAAATGAGAGAGCAGAATGGTTAGAATTAATTTAATTGGCATATTGTGTTTTGTGTGGAGGGGGGGGGGGGGGGGGGGGTTAAATATTAGTTTTTTTTTTACCTTCACTAATTTCCACAATTTATTATTATTTATTATTATTATTTTTACATTCACACATCACAATTATGGAGCACTACTATGAACAAATAACACTATTATTATACCTAATATAATGCAGAAGAAAAAAAAGTATAGCATATTAATAACATATTTTAAACTTTTTAACTGTTGTAGTAGGCCTTTGCTACATTTTATTTTAGTGAATAAAATAGGCTACTCATTATAGGCTACATTGCGTTTTTTTTTTATTGCTGAATGAAACAAACTGGAACTAAATATTCGAATAGTCTTTATTGTCATTCTGCACGCCTCCGCATGTTCACTCTTAAAACTAAATCTGCTGCTGCACTGTTAACCCAAATTAGTTGACTTTACTAGAAATTTGCGTGGAAACTTGTTCACTTAAACCGTTCAAGTTTTTACACAAGGTGAAACTTAACAGGTCAAGTTGTGTCATCACAGATTGGTAAATTGATGCAGTAGACAAATCAAGTTTACGTTAGTAGTTATTACTAAAATTCATTAGTAAACTTACTTTAGTTCAAATATAATAAATATGAATTATCACACTGTACTTGTCAAAACAGTAGAAATATATAACCCTCTTAAATATGTTTTTTTCTTTGTTACAAAATAGTTTGAAAAACAATGTATTCTATACATTAGTTTCATTAAAACAGAAAGGAGAACAATTCAAAGATTGTAATTTCCAATGTATTCTGCATAAATGTGGTTAGCTGTAGGCCTACTCCACTTCACTGCCCAGACCCCATCAGTCCTCCCCCCGCGTCTCGGTCATGGTGCAACAACAAATGTAGATGAACATGAACACTAAATCAACCATACACAACTAAAACCCACGTACCATAAATGCACACCTAAAACTTTAACAGAAAATTATAAAAAAAAACACTTTAACTAGGACAGAAACATAGACAGTATATAAAAGGACAGAAACCGTGTAGAACATATATTTTTCCCATGAGCCTTTGCAACGCTTCAGCCAGAACAGTTCCAATGACCCCGCCCCTCCCATACAGAAACTTAACATCCTTAGTTATCTCTGCTTAATATGATCTGTGCACTGCATACTTAAGCTGATTATTACAAACAACTAATGTGATTTAGTAATGAATGTGGTTTTTAACAAAACATGAAAGAACAAGTAGTGACCACTAAAAAGTTCAATTACAACTAAATCTGGGTTTACAGTGAATTACTAAAATACTTTTTTTCCTGCAAGCTTTGATCAAATGGTGAATGAAAACTGTGAAGGTTACTGCATATCAAAACTATTAAACCAATATATATATATATATATATATATATATATATATATATATATATATATATATATATATATATATATATATATATATATATATATATAGTCCCTCTGTTTTCTGCTCAATTTCCATCTGATAAAATGAAGGAATCATTTTTTTCCCTTCTCAGCAGCGCTGTCTTTAATGCTTGTATGGTATATTTCACCTGTTGCTATTTTAATTAGTCAGCCTACAACAAACGTTATAATACAAAGTGTTGAAGTTTCCGCTTTTTAAGCACTACGACTAAAACGGACTGGTTTGTTTAAAGAGGCCTGACACTCACAGCAGCTTGTCCACCTCTCTGCAGACAGCTCGCCAGCCATGCAGCACTACGGGGTGAACGGCTACTCTCTCCACGCCATGAACTCACTGAGCGCCATGTACAACCTCCACCAGCAGGCGGCGCAACAAGCCCAGCACGCCCCTGACTACAGGCCCTCAGTGCATGCCCTCACTCTGGCAGAGAGACTGGCTGGTAAGAATCAGTTGCTCTTTTCTCTCTTTTTTTTGTTTGTTTTTGGGTTCAATGTTTCAAAGTCATCTAATGTCATTCAAGATCGCCATCCTTTTACTGTGTATCAACACAAATGCAATGTATGTTAATCTCTGCGGGTGCTTAAATGACCTTTGACCTGTACTTCAATTAAACTGGTCATGTTTCTTGTTTCTCAACGGCTGCACATTTCAAGACATTATCCTTGAGGCCCGGTATGGCTCCCAGCACCGAAAGCAGCGGCGCAGTCGGACAGCCTTCACCGCCCAGCAGCTGGAGGCCCTAGAGAAAACTTTCCAGAAGACCCACTACCCTGATGTGGTGATGCGTGAACGTCTGGCCATGTGCACCAACCTGCCCGAGGCACGCGTTCAGGTAAAACCTATTCAGAATGCATCTATCCTGTGGGCCGTTTGCTTGCTGCACAGCTGTATGGCTTAAAGGCGAACTTAAGGCAGTTTAGTATCATTAGAAATGATGATGGATGGGCAAAGTGCTGCAAAATGTCAACAAACGGCAGTCATATGCTGCAGCCTAAAGTTGTCCACTGTTAAGCTACTCACTGTCCTTGACACAATCTGTCTGTCCATCCATCTGCCAGGTCTGGTTCAAGAACCGCCGGGCCAAGTTCCGTAAGAAGCAGCGCAGCCTGCAGAAGGAGCAGCTCCAGAAGCAGAAGGAGGTGTCTGAAACTGCAGAGGGCTCTACGGAGGACTCCAAGACTGACTCCACCAGCACCACCAACACCACTGTGGTTCCTGAGGCCCGCACTCCTCCCCCCCCCTCCTCCTCTTCTACCTGTCACTCAGAGACAGAGAGGCTGGCAGCCACACGGCCCCAGCCTGGAGAGATGAGTGTGGAAGTCAACGTCACCTCCCCTGAGCCGTCGGACAGCGAGTCAGCAGCAGAAGATAATGCTGACAGAGAAGACGAAATGAGAGGGGAGTCGAAGGTGAAGATCAGGGAGGAGACGCAGGGGGAGGGCAGAGCGCAGCCGGGCAGCAGTTCTCCATCCTGTAAACAGATGAGCCCCACATCAGGTAAAAATATGAATATTTGTCATATTTAAGAATTTAATCACATTCATGTACAAGATAGTTTTACTGAATTGGTATGTGAGGCACACAATTAAGCTAAAAACAGGATAAACACAACAACAAAAAAATCAGGTCAGGTCAGTGTGTGTTGAAACATATTAACGTCCTCCTCTCTTCCTGTCTCTCAGACTCTCCCCTGAGCTCCCCCCCGTTGCCGTCCTCCGGCAGCGTGACCGGCGGTTTGGCGCAGAGCAACTCCTACGCTTCATCTCCCCTCAGCCTCTTCCGGCTGCAGGAGCAGTTTCGGCAGCACATGGCCGCCACCAACAACCTGGTTCACTACCCGTCCTTTGAAATGAGCACGCCGTCCTCTCTGCCCTACCTGGGCATGAACGTCAACATGCCGTCGCCGCTGAGCTCGCTGCCCTGCCAGTCCTACTACCAGACCCTGTCGCAGGCCCAGCAGGTATGGAATAGCCCGCTGCTTCAGGCGGCACCAGGCAGCCTCCCCGGAAGCCTAAACAGCAAGACCACCAGCATCGAGAACCTCCGTATGAGGGCCAAGCAGCATGCAGCCTCGCTGGGATTGGACACACTCCCCAACTGAAGCTCGGGCTGCTCAGTTCAAGTGTTCGCTCTCTAGTCAGGGCTGTACCTATGAATTACTGTATGGGCCCTGTAAACAGGAGGTGACTCTGGGCCCCTCTTCACTTTCCACTTGACCTCTCACCACTGTCAGCAACCATCCATTAAAAACACAGACACATCTCCAAAAACTCAATAGAGATTTAGATTTAAAAGTCAGCTACCCAGTTGGCTGACATCCTTAAAATCTCTCCAAATTTTCAATTTCATGTAATTTGACTGCTGTTTTATTTGCAGTTTTCTAGATTTGAAAACCCAATCTGAAAACCAAAGCAGTGTGACAAACAGTAGAAACAACATCATTTTTTTGGCACACACAAAGGCCTCAAGATATGAGCAATATAGAGCAGGCACTTTAGGCGCCCTCCCTCAGTTTGGGGCCCAGGGTTGTCAACATAACACACCTACCCCCATTAGCCTCATCGTCACCATGCAGCTCACCATCGGGAGCACACCAGGACATGAAGAACAGCTCTGCTGGATAGACTTAACAGAAAATAAGATTATAACAAGAACTCAATGGACTTAATGAAAAGAAATCCCACCTGGACTGCAGTTTTGACTGAAAAGTACTTTTGGCCTGTGGATCTTTGCTTGTATTGGACTCCTCCTGGTCAACAGCAGAAGCCAACTCTACTAATGCTATCTGCTCACTATGATTTCAGCCTCCTCTGTGAAGTCAGGAAAGAAAGTCTTGAGCTGATTCCAGTACAGATTATAAGATATTAAAATATTCTACAATTCAACCCCTGAACTTGAACTATGCATGCATGCACCCCTCTCAAGCATGGCTTACAGCCGCAAAACACAGAATGAAGTCATATCTGATCTGATATCAGAAATAAAGCTCTGATCACTCAATATAATCCCCAACTGTATTTATTTGTAGATGACACAAGACTCTCCTTGTTTAAAGTTACAGTACTCAGCTGAATCCATTGAGCGTTGTAAATATCCCTCAGTGTTCACCTCCATCTGCCTGGCTAAAGAGTAACTCCATGTCTCCTTTTGTGTGAAGGATTTGAGAGGAAACGTCAATTGTGGCTTTAAGCAAAGGACCTACAGCAGCAATGAAATAAGGGGAGAATCTGCGGAGGAGGCACAGTGACAAATAAATATGAACCCAGCCAACATATATTTTTGTTAACTCGGGTGCCAGACTGAACTCGACAGAGTCACCACTTTTTCTGAGCCACTGGCTTCAGCAGAAAGACGCACAGGCCCATTCTCTATGTATTATATCATTCAAAACATGTATTTCTCAATTGTTTAAAATGTGAGTAATTTATCTGTTTAATGCAAGGGAATAAATCACAAATAAGAATGACTTGTGTTCTCAGTGTCGTCGGTTGGAAATGTAAGATGAAAATATTTGCTTGAACTGACTCACTTTGCCTCATTTTGCCACTTTCCGAAGCAAAGAGGGAGCTTTGATCTAAAACGATGGCTCAACAAATCAACACAGAGTAAAAGCAAAACACCTGCTATTAAAAATGTAAGAAAACAACACAGGCGGTCGTTCTTGAACTAAAGTCCTACATTTAAATATTTGGGTTGAAATGAGGAAACAGAGACGCTGTATGAATGAACAAAAATCACATTTTCTTAATGGAAGTTTTGTATTATCAGAACTTTTCGTGGGTTTCTGAATCTTTGGAGCATATAGTCAGCTAAAAGGGGAGTCAGAAGAAGATCATGAACCAGGAATAATCACGTAGCAGGACCTCCAACAAACCAGCATGCAAACATGCATTCATATATAGGTCTTGAAAAAAACATCCAAAACATTTCCTCGAAGTTTCTCCAGTGAGAGGAAGTGTGCAACACGAGAGGAATTAGTTTAGAGTGTGCCAAATCCAGCTCCTCTCTGGATGGGCTGACAGCACTGAGAGGGACTGACAAAAAAAAACAGAATGTTAATAAACAGTTTTGATTTCCCCACACATTACCTTCAACCCTTCATAGTAAAAAAAAATGAAATTTGGTTAATATGTTCCACTGAAGACATCTTGATGAACCGTAAATAATTCAAACACAGGAGGTCTACCATGCTCGACGGTGAGGTTTACACACCACATAGGGGAGAACCTGCCACTTGTTCACCCAGTGCAGAATAACTAATCCTAAATGAAATGACTGAAGCACAGTGTCAGGCTCTAAAGAGTCTCCAATCCACCACACACCCACCTACCCTTCACTCTCTCTCTCTCTCTTTGCTCCCCTCTTCCCCCACCCTGTCAGCCGAGGTTTGGCTGCACCGAAACAGAATGCTTTGCCATAAGAAGATTACCTTTGGTTGGGATATCGATGGATTAAGTAAGAATAGAATGAGATAAAATAGTACTGAAAGGGTTCCTGGAGTCAGCAAAGTTCAGACACCTGTTTTCCCTGGTCTTTTCCCGCTTCCTCACTCCATGACCGTAAAGATTATATCACTGTCTAACTGGAGAAAAGGAGGTGAGAGGGGTGGGTGGTTTGGAATGGGGCAACTTACAGTGCAAAATACAAATAATTTCGGGGCTGCAAAGACAATTTATACAAATGGGCTTTTTTTCAGGCATACACTTTAAAAATGTGGTCAATTTGTCATCAACGTCTGTGTTTTCTGTGTTCGTAAAGATCATATTGGTGTAAGTTAATGGGAATGATGTGTGTGTGTGTGTGTGTGTGTGTGTGTGTGTGTGTGTGTGTGTGTGTGTGTGTGTGTGTGTGTGTGTGTGTGTGTGTGTGTGTGTGTGTGTGTGTGTGTGTGTGTGTGTGTGTGTGTGTGCGCGTCTATGGCAGCTAAGCCGCTGAAGGTTTCCAGGAGCTCTTTGATGTGTATCTGGGCAATGCGCTATTAGAGGGATTTTCCTAGTTGACAGCTCAGAGAATGTGTGGAGGAATTGCGATGCCAGCGGGCTAAAAGAATGCTGGAAACAGGATTAGGATCATATTCTGGCAGCTCCTGTCACTTCATCAATGGGCTAAGGTTTCCTCAGTGACAGCCCTCCTTCTCTGCCCGGCTAAAACCTTTAGTGGGACCATAAAAGGGGTGAGAGAGGGGAAAAAACAATGATTGAATGGTGTGCTATGATTTCTGTGTTGCTGGGTTTGCTCTGAGGGCTTTGTGTTGGGAGGTCTGAGGGGGGCGACGTTGATTTAGAGGGAGGGGTAGGTCGTGGGGATGAGAAAAGGGATCTTTTTTTGGGGGGGGGGGGTGTCTTTCTTGGAAGTTTTACACCCAAATCCCCATGGCAGAGCATGTGGAGGGGTTTTTACACTGATGCTAGAGGACAGGGACAACAGCAGCTGTTTCATGGATCTTCAGGATCCAGTTTGTCTGTGTAAGCCCTACCTGTCTTCACCAAGTGAGACCTCTTTCACCTGTGACAGTTCATCTACTTAGATACTATATGTGGGAGTGTCAAATATGTTTGTAGGCTCATTTGAGGACATAAAGGTGGCTCTCTGTTGTGATTAGTTTATCTCATTTTGATGTAGGATTATTCTTTTATTGTCAACAAATCCCATTAAAACACCAAAAACAATAATGAATTGATCTTAAATAGCTTATTCCTCTGTGTCACAGGCACTGTAGTTTATTTTGAGTCAATCATACATCGCTCTGCTGCCGTAAATACTCACTAAAGCTCCACGTGTATTCATCAACAATCAACGATCAACATCAACAAGTGCACTGTTTGTCCGAGCAACATTTGCTAAAAAGGGCAGTGCCCAGGTGTTTTAGGAAATTGCTCAACTTTAAAAAAAAAATTAATAAAATTAAAGTATATATCCTTGACTTGTTTTTTAAGGTTTTTTGTCCTGGATCATGTACAAAAACTTTTAATCTCAAGCAAAAAGAGATGCTTTGTACCACATGTAACCGCACGCTATTTTCCATCTGGAGGCCCCGAGGTAAACACGACTACAGAAAATGTACATGTGGATTTATCGCATTTTTACATTTTCATTCAAATTTGCCAAAAATGTCACGTGTGGTGATAAATTCACATAATATATGCACATATACTTGTTCAGATATTTCAAATGTGAAATGAAAGACATCACGTGAAAACCACAATTTCACATATGAAACTACATTTCAAATGTAATTCATTTACATAGAAGCACATATGGTTTTCAGACATTTTACATATGAAATATAATTCACATCATTTCACATGTGATTATATGAATTTCACAGCAGATCTGACCTTTGGGGGGGGGGGGGGCACGCATTTGTATTTCTTTACTTTCCTTCCATGGCATGTAGCACTTTCGATCAGCATCTTTTTCTACACATCACTCGCCGTGTTCAGGTGAGTCATTTATGCTCTATAAGCTGAATATTTTGAGAGGATTTTGAGGTCACCTTCTGCAGCTGGGCCTGAGGTTGTTCTTCAGTGGGCTTATAGGGTGGTCTCTGCTGTGCATCTTGGACCAGCTGTCTTCATGCTGCCACCTAAACCCCTTCCCCCAAGAGTGTAACTCCACACTTTGCTCACCCATGTGAAACAATACTTTTACAATACCACAGGAGTTTGATTGTTGCCGACAAGTTATATAATGCCAGGAATTACAGACTAGCATGCAAATGCTAAATCCTCCTCTCTTTCTCCTGAGAAGTGGATGAGACGGACTATATCTGCAGGCTTCACTCTGGCTCCCCAGCTTTGTGCTACAGAGACGCTCTCCTTTCTCCCCCTGACTTGGGTGATAATCCTGACACGCACTGTCTGCATTTTTTACTGTACGTGTTTAAGCGCATTTGCAGAGCATTTATCTCTCCAATGTAAACCAATTTGGCTATAAGGGCCTTGGGCCAAGCAAGGCGCGGGAAGGAAGAAAGGAAAACTCAAACCTAGCAGATGTGCAGAGAAGGGAGGATGGGAGAGCTGGCGAGGATGCGGGGGTTGATGAACAACTGAATGCAGCAAAAAAAAAAAAAAAAAAAAGGGGAAGCGGAACCCCATGGGAGAAAAAGAGTGTCCCTTGTCCGAAGGGTAAGCTTTTGAAACTTGGGATAGGGGCCTTTAAAGCCGATAGAACGTGGATCACTGAATTGTTGAGTCACAGAATCTGCGAAAATCATACGGAGCTCCCAGTTAATCCTGTCATAGTGAAATCGGTGGGCATACTTTGGGGATCCCAGCCCCTTCTGAAGAAATTTGGAGCCTGCTGTATTGACAGAGCTGCTGTTTGATACCGCCTATACACCTGTATCAGCTCTCTGTTAATCTGCCTTCCCCTCCTCCCACTAGTCCTCCACAGCACGTCGCCTCTGCTGGTAGTAATGGCTGATGAAATGGACCAAAGACCTAAAAGCTGCCAATCTTGCTGCTTCTTGATGTCTCCTGTAAGTGGCTCTGGTTGCAGGCTGAACTTGTCACTTTGATCATCTGAAAGGCAGGAGCCCTGCTGTGTCAAACATTACTACCTGCAATTCTGTGGAGCCATAAAGACTATGGACTCCTTGGTCCCTGAAATGGGACATTAAGACAGAATCATCCTAGTTTAGTTGAGGCGATATCAAGGTGTTGTATTTGCTGGCACACAGGCAGGGTCTGAATGGGTTTGGATGGCTTTTAAAGTACCCGATCTTATAGCCTAAGGTTCCTGTAAATGAGGTGTTTGCTGCTCTTATCAATGAGACGTTACATGAGAAGAGCACCTTGGCTTGCCAGGGCTGTTGGGTGGTTCTGCTGTATGATTACAACAGGCTGAGCTTTGGCTAGATGCCCTTTACATCTAACCTCTCAAACTTTCATTATACTGTATACACTTTATACTTAACTTGCTGAAGGATCAAATATTATGTTTAGCCTCATGACTACATCACGACAGTTAGAAAGTTTTCCTTCAGATACTGATTATACTAATAAGACTTTATATCACATAACATCAGTCAATGGTAATCAAAAAGTATTCTTAAATTATGCAGCATGACTCTCCCACAGTTTGTTTGGGGAGCTCAGTGAGAGCCATTGGAATCAAGCATATCGACCTGTAGCTCAAAGTTGCAAAAGGTGTGTTGCAAAAATGGGGCGTTTATTATAAGTGGGATCAACAGTACTAGCGACGCTTTTGCATTTCACAAGGAGTCAATTGATTTGGTGTTGAAATTGCAAATTTGTGTTCACTTTAGCATGCTTATGAATTATGAAGAGTTTGATGTGACTACAAATATGGAGGGCTTTAGTTTTGTAGTTTAAATGTTGCTGAATGTTCCAATAACATGGCAGCAGTCATTTCTAATGATTTGAAACGATAATCCCTCTTATCCCTCCTATTGTTACTGATATTACTTTCATTTATCAGGGAATGTTTACATTAATCCATCATTATTAAAAAGGCAAATGCTTTGTGTGTGCCCAAACTGACTAATTTTCATTTGCAGTCCCTTGCCAGAAAGTTACCCCGAACAGCAAACATTAAGTCTGACATTTTCATTACAGTGTGGCATTACATGTCTTACACGTTAAAGTGGCGTCTGTGTTTAATGCAAAATTGTGTATTGTGTAACTGAAATAAGTAATAGGTTACGATTAAATGGAAAAATCAGTAGAAATCAGTTTAGATAGTCATCATTTTTCTTAAAATGTGAAAAACTGATGAATAGTATTTTGCACTATATCATTTGTGCATCTGTGATGTCTTTGAAAGTGGTATATTAATGACGTTTAAATTGATTTTAATATTTAATATAATACAGACGACTGCCAAATTGTAATTGGTAAATGTATTTAATGGGGCAATGTGAAGACTTTGTGCATGTGTGTGTGTGTGTGTGTGTGTGTATTTGTCATTGCTTCTGTCTCAGATCCTGAGGGATTTATGAACAATGTCAAGTTCCCACTGAAGACCTGAGTCTCTTCACTGCCTCTTAAGGCTTAATGCTCCCTGACTGAGTGGCACAGCGAGAGCCACACACTCTCTCTCTATGTGCCACAGATAATGCTAAGAACAACCTCTCAATTCCAGCTCCCCTCCTCGCCTAATGTGCCCTCCTTCCTCTACCGCACGCACACGGCCATTTCCATTCAATGAGACAGCAGTGCAAATGTGGGCGATTGTAATGGAAAACACTAACATTGTCCCTAATGGTTTCCCGTCCCAGGAGAGTTTTAAAACATATGTAAATTTATGTAAACCCAACAGAAACACATATTTACAATAGCACAGGGTAATCACAATATGACGACACGGTGCGCTGGCCTTGTAGATGGAGGCGCCATGTGTCATTAGTCTCCTTTATCTCTTTTCTGTTTCCTGTTAAGGCATCAGTGCGACAATCACTCACAATAAGAATGAAAATGATCTGCGCTCATCTCTGGTACAGTGATGAAGAGGGAGAGGATGAAGAAAGAGGTAAAGAAAGTAGTTTTGTGCCGTCACAGCTGCTGGATGCCTTAGAGGGTAAACCACACTTTATAAACTCAGTTTGTTGAATATGCAACGTCAAACACGTGTAAACTATACAGCTTTTAAAAAGCTGTAAATATCAACTTCAGAAAAGGTACATTACAAAATGTATCACAACTGATGACAGAGATGAGCAGAGGAAGGAACAGAGGATCACAACTTGGTGACTTGTACCATATAAATTTCAACATTTCTATTGTGGAAACAAATAACAGCAGCGGTTTCTCTATGACAAATCAGTTGCTTTATTTTATTATTGGTCATCACATCACAGAAAGATGTCAGTTTTTGTAAAGAGACAAACATTATTTTCCACATGTGGTTGCGGTGCCTCTTCGCCTAATGACGATGTGAATTCAATTTCTTCTAAAGCATGTAGTTCTTGTTCATGCTATACTGCGTGAAATATTGAACAACGCCAGCGGTGGAAAAACAGAACAAAGACTTATTTCACACCTACTAAAGTCCAAATCGGATGCTGAATTTCGCAAAACAAAACATAACGATCATACAATCATGTCTGCCAACGTCAGTTAGACTCAAAATGTTTTTTAAAATAAAAAAATGTAAGTTTATGTATAATCACTACAATACAACAAAATGTAATTCTGAGGTTTGTCAATTAATGTATTAAACATACGAGTGAACATTTTTAAATCAGTAAACATGAAAATGACCTTTAAAGTATCACAGTTAACATTTATTAAATACAGTTGAAATGCATGAGGTCATCCTTGTAGACCAGAAGAGTGAAACTCAACTCAAAATATTAAGTATTTTTAAATACTCAACTAAAGCAACATTAATTGTTAACTTTTACTTATATTTCATTCTGTTTTAATGAGGTTAACAGGTGTTTTGTGCAGTTATTACTTCTTCAAAAAGCATCTTCATCATTAACGATTTTATAGACTGGCCTGTTGTTTGTGTTTTCACATTCACTGAGTGTATTCAGAGCAGATTTGGCCTGAAGCCCCTGGAGTTAGCAGCCCCACCTGTGTCCTCCAGGCCTTAGTTTCTGCTCTGTTTGACCAGTTGTTCCACCTCCTTCATGAAGCGCAGGCAGAGCTCATCTTGCCACGGCAGCGCGACACACTGCACCGCCACCGGCAGACCCTCGCCTCCAGACACAGCCTAAACACAAACACCACACCTGTCAACAGTCGGCAACCAGAACCACCACAGTCTTCTTCCTCCACCTACTGACCAACTGTGGAACTACTGTTTTAAGAGCGTCGCTAAAATGGCCTGACACTGAAGTTTAGGATACAAGGGAACATAATCTGCTCATGGCTGTAGGCTATTTGGACTTAGCAATAGCAGCTATTTACTGATAACATTTCATATTAGAATAGTTTAAGTTGCTTATTGGCATTAATCTATTACACTGAAAAATAGTGGAACCTATATTATTGCCATGAGTTTCTTTTGGTCTTAAGATTCTTTTAGTCCTAACATCACATTAGTCTTGACATTTAGACACAACATGATATTAATCAAGATAATAATCAGCCGATTAATTGAAAAATAAAATAACTGTTAGTTGCAGCTCTATTTAAAAATATATATATACAAAAGCCAATATAAATCCCAAATTGTCATAATTTGTCTCTTTAAATTGGTTGAATGAGTGGGTTCAGAAATCAAAATGGCAAAGCCAGTAACACAAATTAGTCATTAAGTTGGGGGGGACTGAGAAAAACAGCCTCAAAATGATCACCTGTCTAACTGCCTGAAAAACACATTATAGCTTCCAGGAAGGAAAAAAAAACAACAAAAAAAACTACTTCACAAAAAGGTATTTATTAGGGCTGGATAGTTTTACTACTGTATCACATTATTTGGTATCAGTCGTCTCTCACTGTCTCTTAAAGCTGCATTGTGTAAGAATTACTCCCATCTAGCGCTGAGATCATATATCGCAATCAACTCTCTCGCCACGCAGAAAGTACGTATTGCAGCTACAGTAGCCATCACGCTTCAAAAAGCGAAAGTGTACAAAAGGCCGTCCACAGCCGTGGTTGTTGGAGTGCATGTCGGACAGAGGCGCGGACGCGCGCTTCACACCATGAGCGGGCACACGTGCCACCCGACTTCTTCAAACTTGCCAGGGACGGGAAGCAACGATACCCATTAGCAGCAGCTGTGAGTTGAAAACGCGAAAGGCGGAGCAGCACGTCCTGTATGTCCCTTACCGGCTAACGTATTTCAAGATGGCGCATGGCTATGGAGCGTCTACCCCAGTTCATGTAAGCGCAAATGTAAAATTTCAAGCCAATAGGAATACTTGAAATTGATGGTGGTGGTAAATATTCATAAAAAAGGACAAGTTTGTGAAGGGCAATAAAGAATTTGATAATAAACAACTACAAACGTTACACACTGGGGCTTTAAGGCCCTGACACACCAAGCTGATTATCGGCCGTCGAACAGTCTGGCGAGGTCGGTGACTAGAGTCTGTTCGGTGTGTTCCGTGCCGTCGTCCGTCGGAGGAGCGGTCGGCTTTCATTTTGGCCAACCTGACATGCTCAGTTGGAGGACAGGCACTGCCGGCAGTTGGACTCAAATGACCAATCTGATTGGTAGAGTGCTAACCCGGAAACGAGGAGCAGGATGAGCGTGACTAGAGTCTCTCAAAATCTGACGAAAATCTTTTAAACTGACCTTTGTCAATCTGAAATGAAGACAGATTCAGCAACTGCATGGCCTATTTCTCACTTAAAATGTTTTCAGAAACACCTTTCGGTGAACTATTTTAGTAAAATATGAGAATGTATTCTGAACAAGCCGCCATGACAGTTTGGCTTTGAATTTCCGGAGAAACCAGACCCACATGACGCATCCGTCCAATCAGCTGCTGGTTTTCATTTTTTGACCGACAATACAGAGTAGTGCCGCCCGTTATGGATATGCATTTGTGTTCCGAGGCACTTTTTGGACCTCGGGGAGCCGACTGATCAGTCCAACTGCCTTTTTTGCCAACTGTCGGCCGTCTGGTCAGTGTGTCTCGGCCTTTACCTGTTTGAAGAGCTTGTCCCAGTGGTCCTGAAAAAAGCCCTTATAGTGCCTGAGTTCCTCCTCATCCTCTGACGTCACCGTGGAAACAGGAACGACGCCGGCAGGAAAGGTGAGGAGATTGTATAGCATTGTGTGAGGGAGAGCAGCTGGAAGGACAGAAGATAGAAACAGGTTATATACTGTGTTACCCTGGGTTCTATAGCCGTAATATCGTTGCTGTTCTGTTTGGTAATCATAAGTATGATGCAGGGAGACTGCGTCCTACAGTTCATGCAGTGGTCTGTTTTTTTATGGTGTTCAGCTATCCACAATTTATAGAAACTATCAACAAAGACAAAACACCTCGGACCAATGTTAATAAAAATATATAGGATGGATAGATGGATGGACACTATTATATCTCGCCCCTCCATCATTCACAATGCCTTTTCAGTTATCACACACTGCAACTGTTCAGTGAACCGTACTGGAAAGCTTGCCGCAGAAGAGGAAGTTGTAGGCTGGTCCGATCATTGGGCACATCAGCACGTCTATGTTGCATCTTCTCCAGGCTGCTATTGTTTCCTGAATGTAATCCTTATGAAATCACAAGAGAATTCAATGTCCCCTGTGTGCATTCATACATGCACAAGCATCATTAGCTAGACAACTAACTGCTGTTAGACAACTAACAGTACCTCAACGGCGGCGTGCTGCTTCCACAGACCTGGAACAGAACTAAAAACAAGGCAGTGAAATAGTTAGTATGTTTTGACATTTTGCCCATTACAACTGTCAGGGGCAAAATAACTTTCTCACCCAACTCCACACAAAGCACTGAGGATGGCAGATCCACGAGGAGACTGCAAAAGACATTCAAGACAGAAAACACACTTTAAGTGTCAATCCAAACAGTTACTGTTTTATCAAATAACTGCCAATATATCATACTTAACGAAGGAAAAAATTACATTTTCTTTAGTATTTATGCATGTCTGTCTACATAAGGAGAGAACTCACCAGGGGCTTGAGGAGGAAAGAGAGCGTTTTCTTCAACCACATAGGAAGATAGTAAGGTAAAATCTGCTCTTTGAGGTTTGGGTCCACAGGGCTCCCCTCCCTAAAACAGAAGCAACAAAAGATCATTGCCAAAAAAACAGAACTACTGTATCTAGTCTAAGGGATTGTAATATGGCTCATGGTAGTAGTTAAGAATTAGCTGCCTTCCTGTGTTTAATATAATTGTAAATTCAATATCTTTGGGTTTTGGACTGTTCAAAAACAAGCAATTTGAAGATGTCAGCTCCAGGAACTCATGAAAAGCATTTACATATTTTCAAGGGTAAACAATTTATCAAAAACAATTTTTTTTTATCAGAAGATGAAAAATATGATTTATATTTATTGACACTTCAATTACGCACAATTATTATATGAATTAAGTTATTAACAAGGATTGCACTGATTAAATAATGGCGTTTTTAAGCAAACTTCAACTTACAGTTTTTGAAGCAGGGTGGTAGCTCCGTCTGCTAGGATACCCTTTATAAGCAATTCATATAATGCGTAAGAGATCTTCAGAGGAGTGTAGGGCACCAACTACAGGCACGAGTGACAGAGAGGGACAAAAGTAACTACATTAAAAACATATAGCTCCTATAACATATTTGATGTGGTCGTTGATCATATAGCGTTTGAGTGCAGTGTGTCTGTGAGTGGTGTGGTCTTACAGTGTGCCCGGCTTGCTCTAACAGAGCTTTGACCTCTCTGATGCCTCGGGCCATGCTTGGAGACGTGTGAGAGTAGCCGTCGCTTTCTAGGTAACCGATCCTGAGAGGTTTGGTGCTCTGGTATATCTGAGGGAAAGACATTTTAGCAGAAGTTAGTAAATAGGAAACTGCAGTTTGGAATATCTGAAAGCACCTTTTTGTTTCTGACAGAAAACTGGCACGAGGAGTCATTCCGCCCATAAAATGATATGTGCAGAGATCTGTGTTAGGCCTAGCTTAGCACAAAGACAGACTCCACTCTTATGTGAAGGCTTTTCACAAAACTTTGGAACATGCAGGGACTTGTTCCCATTTAGCCACAAGAGCAAAAGTGAGGTTGCTTACAGATGTTGGGTAACAAGGTTCCAATTTATTCCAAAGTCAGGGGTCATACAGGTTTTTAAGCAACTATTCCCAGACTCTCAAAGCCTTTATCGTAGAAGGGGCCGTTTCATTTCAAATATTTAAAGTTTTGGTTTACAAGAGTGATTTCGTTGAATAAAAACCAGATTGTGTGGAAAATCTAGCATTTTTTTAAGGAGTATATTCAAATTCAAGCATATTACTAACCTTGAAAACACAACGGTTAAAATCAAGCATTTTCCAAACTTTCAAGACTTTGCACAAGCTCTGTAAAGTGTTTGCTGGGGTTGAAGTCAGGGCTCTGTGCAGGCCAGTAAAGTTCTTTAACAGCAAACTTGAGAAATATTCCTGTATGGACCTGACTTTGGGCACGGGGGCATTGTGATGTTGAACACTACTGTGTAAAATATCCTTGTATGCCATACGTTACCCTTTCACACTTGGAAAATTCACTTATTTGCTTTCTTGCCGGGAGCTAGATGAGAAGATTGATACCACTCTCAGCAGCAAGTTAGCATGGAGACTCAAAACAGCTAGCCTACTACCAGCTTACTATTTCCCCGTTATATCTATGGATGTATTAAGAGAACGTTATATCCCATTTTATTGTTTAATTGTGTAAAAAACGACAATTTGCCATTTTATGGGGGGTTATGTGAGAGACTATTTCTTGGTCAGAAGAGACTCAGTTACTGGTCGCAGCCAAAAAAATAGTCTGGTATATAATCTCTGGTAAAACGTTACATTTTTTTTGTAATGGACAAACCTGCATATTAAAAGGTAAGGGTGGAACAGTGGGGTCCAAAGAAAACATGTGGTCACAGAGCAGAGCCTGCATGCACAGAGCCAGACTGTCCACATCTCTCGCCATGGGTCCAGGAGATGACAACACTAATTTAATAAGAAACATAAACATAAGAAAATAACCACATTTTTCAGACAGTACCAGTATGTATTAGTCAATGATGGTACAACTGTAACTTACCAGATTTTTGCCCTCGATAAATGGATCTCAAACCCTGTGAACTGAACAAAAGAAATGCAACATACATATAAAGAAAGCAACGATTAAAGTGTCATGACTAGTGAATATCCAAAACTGAAGCAGAGACGCTCACCTAAGCCGACCTGCTGTTGGCTTTAAGCCACAGATCCCACAGAATGAGGCAGGAATACGGATGCTACCTCCGATATCACTGCCTAAACCAAGCACGGAGCCCCCTCCCCCAATGAGAGCCCCCTCCCCACCGGACGAACCTCCGGAGGTCTTCTGGAGGTTGTGGGGGTTCACGGTCTGCCCATAGATGGGGTTACCGCAGTCATAACTGGAGATGAAATTTAAAAAAAACACACATAAGCAACGAGCATCACGGCCTTTGCACGAGCAAAAACAACATGAGCCCCATCACCAAATATAATTGCATGAGTACACATTGTATTGTGTCACAGCTTCTCATAACTTGACTGAGAAATTATTTACTTTAATAGTGCTTGGGGCAAGTTGGTTTTCACAAAGGGAATGGCTCCTTGTCTCTTCAGAACTTCCACAAGCACGCTGTCCTTCTGCGCAGGCTGTTCCAGATTAATGACCACGCCGCAAGAAGAGTCATGGTTCTTGTATTGTAAAATGAACACAGGCAAAGAGAGCAGCGTTAGATAAGAGCACATCTAAAGACATAAACCTGAGCTATATCAAGAATTCCATAATAGTTTTACGAGTGCATACACATTTGACACCCTGTCAGTGTAATTGCCATCTTCACGATGCACGATCTGTCTCCAACAAGAAAACGCTGTCATGCACTTCACACAAAAATACAAAATCATTGATCTTCCAACCACAACCTCTCTGATTTCAGTGACAGAGCCATCCCTAACATGGCAGTAACCATAGCACACGACCCTGGCTCCCTCCTCAACCTAGTTTCCACTCCTTTCCCATCTGGTTGCAGGTACAGGACACTTAGGCGGAGAAACTTACTAACACACTATGCATTCGGTACAAATGTATTTATGTTGTTGTATAAAAATGTATCTATGTCCTGGAGGCAGACATAATGTATATTCTGTGGAAACAAATTTCCCCTTCAGGGACAACAAAAATCTATCCATCTATCTAATGATGCAGGTGATAAACAACTAAAAAAATACCTTGTATGCAAAGTTTTCTTTGATGCTAACTGGAACTCCATACAAGAGACCTTCCTTGTTTGTAGAAACAGTTTTCAGCTGGTCAAAACTCTCCAACAAGATCCCCGTGCAGCAGTTCAGATCTTTGTTAACATCCAGAGTCTGTGGGAAAAACAAACAAACAGACTTATGCCTTTCCTCGCCTGGTTTTGTGGAACATGAAAGTCAAGTAAACAAATGTGTAAGCAAGAACATCATTATTTCACAATGCACTTTGAGCAAAATGCCTTGAACAAATGACTGTGTATAGAGCTGTACTAGGGTACATGTAAAAGTGTTCTTTTTTAAGACAAAACTCCTGTAGAGTTAAAGCCGGGGTAGGCAATTATGGGCAAAATATTTTATAATAACCTTTCTGCATATTGTAATTCAAGTGGTCAGAGAGAAAACTAAACTTCTTCACCTCCATGTCGCTCTTTTTGTCAGGCTTCAGAAAATCTAGCCCATGACGGGAGACTTTGGCCAATCACAGGTCATTTCAGAGAGGTTACAATTGGCTGTTCTGCAAGTGCAGATGCGCGTTCCCACATCTCTTAGGTGAAAGTTACGTTTACCGTAGCCAAAGGCTCAGGGCTGCAGCTAATTCAAGGCTAAACTATTAGATAACAGACTTTATTGCCATCTATCTATACTGCCAATGTCTAGACTCCATCGGGGGGATATCTTCGGCTTCCTACCCCCTCTAATTAATGAATAATTAATTCATAAAGATGGAGTCTGATCTCCAAATAACTGTACATGTCACATTATATCACATGTACAATAGATTTTGCATTTATGCAATGAAGTCTCCCTGATTGAAATACAGTGCAGTAGGACTATATAGAAAAACTAAATTGTGTAACATTGTTGTCCAGTTCATTTTTAATTCTGCCTCCCGCAGCTTGAATGATTAATTCAAAGGACTTTAAAATGGTACACCGAGTTCTACTAGGCAAACACTGATTATTTATTTACATGGTTGTTCTGTTGGTATATGTTAAATGACAATGACTAATTTCATGTTGCTTTTGAACCTTTTCCATGTAAGTGTAAAGCACGTCCTCGGGGCTCAGCGAGCCTTCCTGAAGTTTCTTTGTCAACTCAGGCAGGGAGAGCGTCAAGATGAGAGCAGAGTCGGTCCCTGGAAGCTAGGGGACACAAACACACACATTAACACACTATGATATAGCAACATAGGTGTGGAAAATGTATTCACACACAAAGCAATACTCACTTTTCAAAAGTGGTAACACTTTCCAATAAGACACAGAAATGTAGGTGGTTACTGCTCAACCCCCCTACTGTCAATATACCTAGCCTAACTTTGGAGTGTTATTTAGCACCCTTCCGGACACACTCATGGTTGGAAACCGTACCAATGGATTCCACAGATTAGTGGTTCCCAACCTTTTTGGTCTGAGGTCCCCCCACTGCCCTGTCTCACGTACCCCTTCATCAAGTCCCAATGTATGTTCTAAATGTATAACACTATTCATTACATAAAAGTGGATGTTGTTCATTTTTTCAAACTTGGTGAACGGTCAATGTTTAGGTTGGTTTGGTCAGCATTCGTACTACTACTAGTACTTGAAGTGAAGCTTAAAAAGGTATAGTGGAGGATTTTCCCGAATTTTAGAAAAGAACTGCCCTCTCCACTTTTCAAACGTGTGCACGAGAGCATGCACACACCTAGTTCTCCTCGTGCACGCTCGGTTTACATGTTTCCAAAAGAAGATTTGCTAGAGGCCGCAGCAAGCGAAAACTACCTAGGGACGAGCACGTACGACGGCCTTACGTAAACATATCAGCAGAATGATTGACAACTAGGAGCACCAATAGTCTTGATGATCCACCCAGAAAAAGAAAATATTCCACTATACCTTTAATGTTTCAACCGTGTTTCCATTACTTTTAGCTATTTATTTCTACCATTTATTCATTACTTTTAGCCGCCTGTTTACACTTTTTCCAGGTACCCCCTGGCAACAGCAGAAGTGTACCTGGGGTACAGGTAGCCCTGATTGGGAATTACTGCCTTAGATAGTTTATCGTTTCATATTGTTGTGAATATGTTACATTACATTTAGTGAGAACTTTGAAGAAAGCCTCTCTCAACGGTTTTATTTGTATCATAAATTGTAACACTGTCCTCCCATGTGTGAACCTTGAGACAATCCTTCTTATCTTACTAAACATCATCTAAATGAATACAGCGGTTGTTAGAAAATGTGCATATCCTTGTGTGTCTCATTAAACCTTTTATAACATTGAACCCTGAGTTGTGTCACTTTTTTCTCCGATCTCGCCACTGCTTTCAGAATCAACTCACAGAGGTCAAGCCAGCAGATTAGATGACAGGATTCCACAAAACAATTGTGATCGGTTCGTTTCACAACACATATCATATGACAATATCTTTACTCTAGCTCAGAGCCCACTATGAGAAGTAGTTAAAAGTGAGAAATTGAGTTTGAAACAAAAGGTATGGTTGTACCCAGGATTTGATTTGTACAGTAATAAATACAAGTTAGCCGAGGCCTCTTCTGGCCCGGATACTTCAGCAAAGTGCTTTTAACTTTAACCACACCGGCAAGAATAACAAATACTTGTGTGGATGCAGGATTTTTAACAATAGAACCTTTTCACAGGAGACATTTTTGACATGTTGCAAGTGCCAGGTGTTGTGCCGAGTTTTGCATGCATGCCGAGAATTGCATGGGAAAACAAAGGTGTACTGTTTAAAAAAAAAAGATATGGGCGAATAATCTTTGTCAGGTTCATCAATGGTGATAAATAATCTGTATGCAAAACTCGCCACAACACCAGCGATCGTACCATGGCCCTTTATTGTGCAGTATCGAGCTTGCTCATTGATATGACAGCAACAGGTTGGTGAGCTCCACCTGCGACGATAATAGAAAAGGTGCACAATGGTAGGCTTGTCCAGATAAGCGTGTTGACAACAAATGCCATTTAGTTATTTGTCATTCGTGTAAAAAAAACGGTATGATGTAGAGAATACATAGATCCGAATTAAAACCAGGTCCGTACGTTTTTAACTTCCCCTCCAAACAGGCACTCAAGTCTGAACTCTCACCGACTTCTTGTACTGGAGCACCGCCTGCTCAGCCCGCTGCAGGCTGTCATCCCTGCGGTTTCTGGCTCTCTGGATCTTTTCCTTCATCTCTTGATGGCTGTGGACCTTCTGCACCAGCACCACCAGAGCTCCCACACCGCAGGCAGCACCCGTCAGTAGGGCCACTGTCCGGTTGTCAAGGTCCACTCCCTGAAGGATCTGCTTTACATTTTCCATGATTTGCCTCCGTTTGTCTTTTCGCTCCAAGCACTAGGATAGACGTTGGCCAACTGAGGCGAAATCAAACAGACTGTGTTGTCGGACTTGTCAGAGCTATAAAGTCAACAACCGGGCGCGGCTGACCTCGAGCTTTCATTAGCTCAACCAAATGCGACACAAAGCGGGTAACCCGTATTCTAGGTTTTAAAGCAATGACCATAGCCATAGGGCAATAACATTTTGCGCTGTAGAGGGCGCCAGTGCTGAATCATTATACCTGAATTTTACCTAATTTCTAAGGCGTCTAGTCATCTGAATCAGTCAATCTGAATAAATCCAAAGGTACTCTATCAGTCAGAGGTGATAAGACAGTATATAAAATGGACCAACGGTGATAACTGAGATGGGCTTTGCTGATAACTTCTCAACGGAAGTGAGAGGGGCGGGCCCTTTTTAGCTAAACCAATCACAACATGAACATTCAGCTTCTATCACATGACAAATATGCTCCACTCTTCGAACAGTCGATGTATGATGTCTCTCATTTCCATCAATCCCTTTAAAAAGAAGTCAGAACCAAGCCAACTTTTCTACACTTTATTAATGAATTTCAGCAATATAGCACCTTTTTAATTCTATATTAAGAACAAAGAAGCAATTAAGACCTTTACTTTATCAAATTAATATAATATGAAATGATATGACATCTGTTCTGGCATTATGAAATGTAAATGTATTTTTGTATTGTATTGTCTTTCCTTTTGTTCCTGTTTTGTAATGTCTATTCTATGTATTTGTGTGTACCTTTTCTATTTGGACTTTTGTACAATAAAGAATTGAAAAAAGAAGGCAAAGATGAGTAGTTTTACAGGCCATACTAAAGAATTGTCCAGTGCTGACACCCTAGTCACTTCATAAGTTATGTGACAGTAAAGTTCCAGATGCTTCTGGAGTTCATGTTAAGGTCATGGCCACGAGGTCTAACCAGCTGCAAAAAATATACAATTGACCCTGTTAAATGTACATTTTTGCCAACAGATAGCAACACTTGGATCAAATGTGTTCATATCTAAAGTGACATCATCACATCCTTTGTTCCCTCCGGTGCCAGTGGCATTTCCAAAAGAGAACTCATCTTAGTGACTCATTTTTTCTTGAGCAAATTAAATTTTGCACTTTTTTAAATACCTTCTCTTTGTTTTCCTTTTATAATAATCACATGCATGAAAAGAGCAAGTTTTTGTTTTCAAACTGGTAATAAATTGTAGTGAGGCCTTCATAACTAAATGTTTTTATAATTTACAAACCCCAATTCCAATGAAGTTGGGATGTTGTGTAAAATGAAAATAAAAACACAATACAATGATTTGCAAATACTTTCCAACCTATACAGTATATAATTGAATACACTATACTAAGACAACATCTTGCACATCTGTGAAGGCACCATTAATGCTGAAACGTACGCACAGGTTTCGGAGCAACATATGCTGCCATCCAAGCAAAGTCTTTTTCAGGGAAATCACTGCTAATTTCAGCAAGACAATGCCAAGTCACATTCTGTGCGTGCTACAACAGTGTGGGTTCGTAGCAATAGGGTACAGGTACTACTAGACTGGCAACGGAGACCCCGGACCATTGAGCCACTGAAGTCGTACAAGAATGGGAAAGAATTCCACCGACAAATAACAACAAATGTCCTCAGTTCCCAAATGATTATTGAGTGTTGTTAAAAGAAAAGGTGATGTAACACAGTGGTAAACACACATTATGTATTGAATGTCGTTTTTTGGTGGTTATTTTTAACGTAATAATGATGCGCGGCAATGTATAGCTGCACAAGCTTTGGGTGGACTCCAGGAAGAACTGTGCCTATGGCCCCAGCTAATGGAGATCCAAATAAATCAAATCAAACGTGCCCGTCCCAGCTTTTTTGGAACGTGTTGCAGGCATCAAATTCAAAATGAGTGAATATTTGCAAAAACAAAAAACAATAAAGTTTATCAGTTCTAACATTAAATATCTTGTCTTTGTAGTGTATTCAATTGAATATGGAAAAGGATTTGCAAATCATTGTTTTGTTTTTATTTACATTTTACACAAAATCCCAATTTCATTAGAATTGGGGTTTGTAATATCAACTTCTACAGAAATCAGTTTATAGGGGTTTAGCTTTACAAAAATAAGTTAGGAACTTATTGGATTCTATTATATATATATTCTTATTGTCAAACAGTTCTATTGTACATATTTGTTTCTTTATTTAATGTTTATTCCCTTAATGTTTTATACGTTTATGTATGCACCATCGACCAAGGCAAATTCCTTGTAAGGGTTACTTACTTGGCAATAATTCCTTCCTCCTTGATTCTGATTCTATAGTCATAACATACACTTGTGACACAAGGTAAGGTTTTTAAGCCATCTACTTTAATGAAATACTTTTTTCACACAAACAGATACAGTATAGTATAAGTTTAAAGTTACAACATATAGTAGATCCACAAATGGATGTATTTAAAACCATGTTCTCCTCATAATACAATATTTGAAGAATGTCATCAGCCAGTGGTGCAACAGGAGGACTTCATTTGACCGAATGGAAGAGTTTGTGTGACACCTACAGGGGACATGAGAGGAAATGCATTAATGTATACATAATACATGCAGTGCAGGGAAGGGTTAACTGCTTCAAATCATGTCACAAGGAAATTTTAATAGCACTCAAGTTATGGTTAACATGCAGGCCATAAACAATTCCATCATATAAAGGCTTATCTTATCTTAAAGGCCGTCCACACCAAGAACAATAACTACATATGTAGTTTTAAAACAGTTCTTACTCAAGTGGATGGAGGAGTCCACACCCCACCTTAACAACAGTGGCTAGAGATATCGATGGGATCACTTTTAGATTGATTTGATGAACGTTAGAAACACTGACAGCCAATCAAAATCCATCTGAATTTACAACATGGCACGACAGGAACCACTGCGGAGAGATGGTGTATTTGTACAACACAGGTGGGTCAGTCGCGCAACTTTTCCACTCGCTGGGGCTTAGATCTGTGCATTTTTAAACATTAGTTTACTACTTTGAAAATATTTCTCATGTCACAGAAACCACTGAGAGTCAATCCTGTGTTTTGAATGTTATTATCACACTGTGGTGATGTGTCGTGTCTGTTCCGGTGATTTACACATATCTAACGCCTGCACACCTGTTGGCGGAAATGTACCCGAATTCAAGAATATGTAGAATATTACTACAGACATTCCTACAATCTAAGGCCGGCCACACACTGGCTGTGTTGTGTGAGCGTGGTGTTTCTGTTGCGTGTCAGCTGCGTGGATTGTTCTATGTCTTTACACACCAGAAACGTGTCTGCTGCTGCTAACCTTGTCTGTGCACATGTATGTTTCCCCTTGATTTACTGCACTCAAGCAGTATACTTCATGTTAAACATAAATATATACTGACTTGATTACAGCAAAGACAACATTCGCAGTATTGACGGCAAAATAGGCTACAGAATATTTCGTTCTGTATTGACAGGTGCAATATCTGAAAACTGATAATTATTATTATTTTTTTTTAATTACAGTTATATCTGCATTTATGTCAAAACCTAGAGACTTTCAAACATCAACATGTCATTTATTAATATGAATTTGTACATCTTTGTCTATTCTATTTTGCCTGGAAACGCTTCCAACACGCTTGCATGTCGCGTGAAAAATAGGCGTCAGTTCTATTTCTAGCATGCACGCGTTTTCGGCGCGGCTTGAGCCGCACCTGAGACGTGCACGTCACGCAGGCAGTGTGCAAGCTCTAACCTGTGAACATGGGAGCCGGAACAAAAACGGACACGCCACGCAGCTGACACACTCACGCGACGCAGCCAGCCTTACGCTGCAGTGTCTGCTCTATTAGTGTATTATGTATTTTTATCAGATGGAGCGTGCATTGCGTGCTTTACACCACTGTTTAAAGAGCGCTATCGTTCAGCAGTGAGGATGCTAACATCGTTATAGTATTAGTCATGGTTACAGTTATCATTCTTGGTGTGGACGGCCCTTAAATGTTACTGAACTGCTGGGTTGTTCAAAGGCAAAGGCAATGGTAATTTCATGCACCTTCTTGGCAATCTTAGGGTACAGTACAGTCTCTTTCTGTTATGTAAGGATATACTGTTGAATAAAAGGGACAACTTTTATTTCAATAAAACCATAAACCCTTAATTAGAGGAAAAGGTGGTCCCTGCTGCTGCATGTGCCAGTTAACTTCTTGTATAAAAAGAGATTTTACTGGAATACATGTAGTCTAGATCAACAACATTTCCAGGATAATTGCCGGATGTTCTGGCTGATATCCATCGCCTTCCGCTCTCTGCGTGTTGCCGTTGTCTAACTCTGTTCCTTTCGGGAAACAACAAACTTCGAGCTAGCAAGCTACACGCTGAAAATGGCAAGTTTTGAATAAAATTTGGATCGTGCAACAAGGCAGGCATGCTTGGTTCTTTTTTGGATTGTAAAGATTTACAAAGAATACGTTTGCGGAATTTACTATATAACTGGGACGTTTTGGGACGGATTGGTGGGGATTGCTTTGGACGAAGTACACACATCGATACACATAGTAAGAACGAATTACGTTTAACCATGTATCCAGCTAATTTGAATACTATTTTGTATGAACAGTCAACTTCCTTTAATATTGTATGTGGCATTTTCTTTTGTGAGGTGCAAATGTCCCACCAAAACAAGTTCCTTCCCGAGACTATTTTGCAGAGCCACTGTCGCTGCATCTGGAGCTTACTGCCCAAGACGATGGTGTGATTGGTAGAATCAAACAACCCAGAAAATGTTTTTCTCCTATCCCAGGATGTGTGTGTGGTGTGGCCAGACCTTACTCCGCAGTGCTGTGGAGTAGGATCTGGCAATGCAAGACTAGAATACATGCAACTTTGTATCATGAGTCAACTGTATCATTTGCCACATTTATCAACTGAACTCAACTTGACAAAAGAATATTGATCACATTCTATTTGAAAATGACACATTAAAAGTAACAACATGCTTAGGTGGCTGACACAGAGCTCTACAAATGACAGAGCTTAGCATGAACCAGTGCTATTGTTAATGGAGCTTTTGGGCCTACCTATTTGGAGCCAAGCTATTACACGACAAACAAAATGCCTACCCACGAAGCTTGACTTCTTTAGGGGTGAATTTTTTATCTTTCGGCTTGATACGATTGGCAAATGTCACACTTACACAGTGGTCCCGAGCATGAAGGAAGTCAAACAGCTCCTCAGTACAATCCTCCGCCGTTGAAGACCGTGAGCCAACTCTGGTCTCACAATGCTCCAGACGTTCCCGAGTGTGAACGCAGTGCTCTGTCTCTTCACACTTCTGTCGCATCGTTTCAAGGGGATCCTGAAACAGAATATGCAGCATTCAGAATACGCACCTTGAGGAGTGTCCTTCACAAGGGGACACGCATTCAGTCAGTACTACACTCACTTGCCCCATTGCTATCAACCAGGAACTAAATATTGGAACATCTAAACACCACCACCACCACCACCACAAAAGCCTCTAAAATGACCATAGCTGTCTGTACCTGACAAACTGAATGAAGTGTATGAGGGGGATTCAGAGGTGATAACTCTTTTTATTCACAAGGAGACAAAACATTGTCTACAGCACCTTTTTTTCTTTTACACCTTTGTTTCTCATGTTTGCCAGTTTAATATTGCTTTTCAAAATAAATGTTCCTTTTCTTGCTTGACAATTTGATATATTGAATAAAAGGTCTAATCCAATTAAATAAAAGGGCGGTCAGACTCGTGATCAAACGCATAATCTCACAATACAGAGGGACAGTTAACACATTTTGATTCTGATGTGGATCTGCAATGGACATACCACCATGTCTTGCTCTTCCTCCTCTTCCTCCTCCTCCTGAAACAGACATAACGTCGTTACGTGACAAAATCAATTATAACGTTAATTCACTCCCAGCTATCAGACAGTTATTGGCTGTCGTTTTGGTATAAATTACACATTCAAGACAGCGTTACCAACGACTAACTAGAATACAATTTTGATTCTGCTGCTTAATAAGCCTCATAATGTTTCTGAACGACGAGGGAAATATTAACGTTGGCCAATGCTAACGTAAGCTAGCTAGGTGATGATGCATACATCTAGCTATGGATGATGATAGCTTAGTTAGCCGTAATGTGTTAGCTTGCTAACTAAAAAATAACCCAACGTTATAGCAGAATTGTCTTAATTCTGTCAAAGCTACTAACATCCTCGGGCTCTCCGTTCATGATCATCTTCTCCTCAAAAACCATGATTTAGGTGCTCTTGTCCTAAGACGACCGGCTGTCAAATCTCGAGTGTTGGAGGACACAGCAGGTCACAAAAGCTAAAAAGTAAGCGACAGTCACAGTTTCCGGTCATTGGACTTTCACAATAAACCTCCCGTTCAGAATCAGAAATACTTAAATAATCCCACGCAAATTATTTTTGTTAAGGCTCCAGATGTACAAACAACATATATTATACAGACAACATATATAGTAAAAACAAATGTAACTTTGTTTCAACCAGAGAATTTCTAATAAGGGGAGAAGTTCCACTCTCCTGATACTTCCGGCTTCTGAACTGGTTGCAGTTCTGTGTCGCTCACAGGCAAGTGCAGAATGAGCTAATACTTCACTTGTCTCCGTCAAAAACAGAGGAGTCACTCGGTCCATTTTTTTTTAAGTCTGTGTCTATTAGAAGCACTTTTCCGGTGATGGCTCGAGCGTTTAAATGTATATCTATGGTGAAAAGGCTCTCCGTTATGGAGGAAATATTTATTCATAATTCAAATCTCTTCAAAAGAGAAATTGAAAGTCCAAAGAGAAAACGAGATCAAATTAAAAAAAATATATGTATATATTTTTTAATTTTCCATTTGGCTTATTCATTTGGATTTAATATTTGGATTTTCAATTTCAATTTAACATTGTCTTTTAATTTGGATGAGAGCTGACTGTTGAGAAGCATCTGGCAGCTTCACCACCAGGCTGGCTTTGCCTCTAATTTCACATGATATAAACTGATTATGTCGGCTAAACAAACATTTCATGCGACACCAGTGAAGTTTTCATGTAGTTACTATAATTGGGCCCGTGTTAGTGAGGACTAGATTAGGACTGTATTTAAAGCTGATTCTGGTGTCCAACGTCGCCCCAAGTGTGTCTGTTTAAAACAGGGATGGAGACAACTTCTCTCTTTTGATGTTTTATTTAATTAAGAAATAGTACAAACATGGGTGTGGGTAGCTTCATGTGATGAAATTGAAGCAGCATACAGGGTGGATTCGTCACTCTAAAAGATTCTTCCCACGTTGCCTTGCTAATGAAAATATAGCCTGTGATGTTGACGAGGCCCTGTGGCCAGATCCGGCTAGGCGAAGAGATGTTTGGGTTTTTTTATTTTTTTTATTGGGTACTGAACTGGATATGTAATTTATGTTATTGTATTACTGTAAGCTTACAGTACAATGGTACGTTCAGTAATACTGTATGAAAACTGGAAAATGTTTTGTTGAAATGTTCTGACTTGACTTGACTGACTTGAGTACATGAAAAAATCTACTGTTGGAGGCTTTCATTAGTCATTTCTGTACTTTGCTGTAAGTGCTGTAACTGACTCTGAAGTAAAAGTTTGAGATGAACTTTAGTGTTGCTGTCTGTTCTTGAATAAATAATTATCTTAACTCTGTGTGTGTGTGTGTGTGTGTGTGTGTGTGTGTGTGTGTGTGTGTGTGTGTGTGTGTGTGTGTGTGTGTGTGTGTGTGTGTGTGTGTGTGTGTGTGTGTGTGTGTGTGTGTGTGTGTGTGTGTGGTAACCTTTAAATGGTACACCAAGTTCTACTAGGCACTAGGCAAAACACTTAATATGTATTTACATGGTTGTTCTGATGGTATATGTTAAATGATAATGACTAGTTTCATGACTGCTCAGACAGGGACAGCGTCAAGATGAGAGCAGAGTCGGTCACTGGAAGCTAGGGGACACAAACACACACATTAACACACTATGATATAGCAACATATGTATGTCCGCAACAGGGCCTCTTTCACTCATGCTGCCAAACTTGCCTTGGTGAAAATGACAATTTGACCAATTCTCGATTTTAGTGATGTCATGTCACAGATTGGTAAACTGATGCAGTAGACAAATCAAGTTTACATTCGTAGTCATTACTAAAAATCATTAGTAAACTTACTTCAGTTCAAATATAATAAATATGAAATATCACACTGTACTTCATCAAAACTACAGAAACATATCATCCTCATAAATATGTTATTCTCTTTGTTACAAAATAGTTTCAAGAAGAATATGTTATACACATTACTTGAAGTACAACAAGATGTTTAACAATTCAAAGATTGTAATTTCCAATATACTCTGCATGAATGTGATTAGCTATTCCCCACTTCACTGCCCAGACCCCATCAGTCCCTCCCCGGGTCTCGGTCATGGTGCAACAACAAATGTAGATGAACATGAACACTAAATCAACCATACAAACCTAAAACCCACGTAACATAAATGCACACCCAAAACTTTAACAGAAAATTATAAAAAAAAAAAAACACTTTAACTAGGACAGAAACCGTGTAGAACATATATTTTTTCCCATGAGCCTTTGCATCGCTTCAGCCAGAACAGTTCCAATGACCCCGCCCCTCCCATACAGAAACTTAACATCCTTAGTTATCTCTGTTTTATATGATCTGTGCACTGCATACTTAAGCTGATTATTACAAACAACTAATGTGATTTAGTAATGAATGTGGTTTTTAACAAAACATGAAAGAATAAGTAGTGACCACTAAAAAGTTCAATTAATCTGGGTTTACAGTGCACTGCAACCTCTATGCATTAGTTGGCTGACCCTCGTTACACACTTGTTGCTTAACTCACTGGTACCAACTCACTTACAAATCCTTGCTAGGCAAAGCCACGCTGTACCTACGCTCACTGGTCACTATAGCTTTACCCACCTGCAACCTGCAATCAAGCACATCTCCTTGGTCACCCCAAAAGCCCACACCTCCTTTGGCCGCCACTCCTTCCACTTCTCAGCTGCAAATGACTGGAATGCACTTCAAACCCTGAAACTCAAAACCTTTATCTCACTAACTGCCTTCGAAGTAGGGCTGGGCGATAGGGAGAAAATCACATATCACGATATTCTTGATCTTCATCTGCATTGCTATCACATTCTGTTTACGTTCTTTTGGAGCTGCCCTTCATCTGCCCTTCATCTGCCCTGGTATGCTCAACTGTTATTCTTCCCACCTTTGTTGTCACAAAATTTTTGTCCACAATCTGCATTAACTGTATATTGACTCTTTCAGCATTTATATAGTCTGTCTATTCATGTATACTGTGTTATTACTGATCTACGTCACTATCTAGACCACACTTTGCACCAAATGTACATTGACTCTTCACCACATCTCAGCATTTGTATAGACTGTCTATTCATGTATATCGTGTTATTTCTGATCTACATCACTACCTAGACCACTATTTACACTAACTGTATATTGACTCTTCACTACATTCAGCATTTATATAGACTGTCTATTCCGGTTTACTGTGTTATTACTGACCTACATCACTAACCAGACCACAATTTGCACTAATTGTATACTGACTCTTCACTACATTTCAGCATTTATATAGACTGTCCATTCATATATATTGCGTTATAACTGATCTACATCACTAAGTAGATCATCATTTGCACTAACTGTTTTTTTGTTTGACTCTTCACTACATCTCAGCAGTGATATAGACTGTCTATTCATGTATATTGTGTTATTACCATATCACTTTCGCATATCCATCGTTTTACTCACACCTCACTTTGCACCGGCTTTGTAATGCTTACTTAATCTGCACTTTATGTAGCCTATTGTATTCTGTTTTCCTGTATTGTATTGAATGTGAAACTGTATGTTGTCCTGCAGCTTATGCTTTTCTTGGCCAGGTCGCCGTTGCAAATGAGAACCTGTTCTCAACGGCCTACCTGGTTAAATAAAGGTTAAATAAAAAATAATTTAAAAAAAGCATGTCTCAAGCAAAAGTATTCATTAATATAAATTACACTTTTACGTCTTGTACAACACTAAAAAAACATTATATTCCCTCTACTGCTTAGAATAATTTTTTTAGGGTCAGTGATTAACAGTGGTTAATACCTTTTTTCCATGTATAAAGAGGGCAGAGTTCAGTTCAACCAGTAAGTCTTTACTGTGCTGCCAGGAGCCAATACCATCAAGCTTCCCCCTCACAAGAGAGAGATGAGTGATATTATTGGCTCCTAGCAACACAACACCAGCCTTTTATTTTTAAAAGAGAAGCAAGGAAGGCACAAACTTCACTAGACAGACATAAGCCCTTGACTGCAGAATGGATTCAATCGTTTCTGTATTTGGGTCCTATGTTGACTGGGATGTCAAAAGTCTGCTGCTCTTCACTGCAATTTCCATCCTCATCGTAGATTATATTAAAACCCGGCAGCCGGACAGCTTCCCTCCAGGACCCCGGACATTTCCTATTGTGGGCAACATATTAAATGTGGATTTTACCAGGACCCATGACATTTTGACACAGGTAGATTAATAGATGTCCAAAATATACCGTTGAAAATGCAACAAGTGAACTGATGAACTGTGTTATCTATTTTATAAAATGCCATGCTCTTCCACCTTCATTCTCTCTCAAAAACCACTTAAAGTTTGCAGGGAGATATGGAGATGTGTTCAGCCTGCGAATAGGCCAGACATGGATGGTGGTGCTGAATGGGTTTGAGGTTATGAAAGAAGCTCTGGTAAATCAGGGAGACAGCCTGGAGGACCGCCCATACGTCCCTCTGGTGGAGGATGTGGCCCATGGACGAGGTAAGAGTAACAAAGTAATGTAACAAAGCCTGCATTCAACTCACTGCTATTGTGACTCCTGTAATACTCATATAGAATAAATGATAGGGATATCAAAGGAATGCTTTGTTGAATGAATAGGCTACACTATTCCTTTTTGTGTTTTAGACATCCAATACATTAAAAGAAACTATGACTGTGCTGCACTGCTTAAAACAACAATGTGTGTGTGATTTATATCTATGGATTTTATTGTAGGCAAGTCAGGTCTGTGTTGATTTGAGAGGCTAAATAGATCAAACATGTGGTCAACTTTGTTAATTTAACAAAAAAAAACTGCTCCAAACATTTATTTCTAAATGCACTTAATGAAAAAAACGAAAATACATATAAAACCACTTTGCCATTAAAACAAAACTGAACTATTGTAATGGCTGCAATCGTAACCTAGACTTACTGCGTTCATGCCACCTGGGAATGTCAGGCACCGCCCCCGTGATTACGTTGTTATTCCGACTGCGATGGTCGGGATGCGTGTTCTTCTTCTTCTGTTATATTGCCGTTTGGCATAACAACTTGTTGTATGACTGCCAGCAACTGTTGGGCGTAACCAGGATAAGGGATTAAGCCAGAATATAGTTATCCTGGATGACACCTGACCAAATGTCCGTATTTTACGAGATGAGAGTGAGAATGTGTTGGAATGCCACAAAGCTTCTTAATGTTTTTTATTTTGGTGCTGTCACTTGTCATCTTATAAAGATTTGTGCATACGGTTGTAAAACATATTCTCGCATTATGAATAGGGTTTGAAATTAAGCCTGGTCCTTAGGGCAAATTCCCCGAGGAACATTAATTCCCTCTGCTCACTTTTAAGGCAAAGTAGGCTAAATAATATTTATATTTATTTTATTTATATAGTGCTTTACAGGCTACTCAAAGACACTTTACAATAAAACCAGCACATTTAGCACATAAAAACAGATAAAGCAATAAAACCAACACATAAAACAAGCATATTAAAGCAGTTAAAACAGAGTGTACGACTTTGTAAAAATGTGGAGTGATACCCAGATAGCAAATAGTCATTGAAATGTTAAATCAACATCCTGCTGTCAACGATAAAGTCATTGAATCAACATCAAACTTTGATGTTGATTCTTCATCATGTTGCACCCTCTATTATCATTGAAACAACGTTTAAATCATACCTAGAGATCAACAGGATTTCAATGATATTTCAATTACAGTGGATATTGAAACAATCTTAGTAGATCTTTTTAAATCTCAATCTTACGCATTCAGTCAGTCCGCTATTGTCTGTCGGGCATTTTCTCTCCGTTTGATAACGTTTGATTGATTTGATTGCATATCTTATGTTTCACCTCCTCGTAATTTTCCATTAGAAGTTGCTGGTGTGCGAAAACACGGAGGCCAAATATTTGCTGCTGTTTTCTTATGCGAGCATTCAAACAGCACATGGACAGGAACGGGAAATGATTCTCACCCTTCAACGCATTTTAACGATCGTCGGCCACATTTTTGTACGTCAACTGTCAACAACGCGTCACCAACTGGGAAACTCTGGCCCTATCCACACGGAAACGTATTTCAATGCAAACGCACATCTTTTGCATCGTTTGGGCCGACTGTCCACATGAATCCTGTAAACGCACTGCCCGTAAACGCACTTTTTTGAAACCTGGTCCCAGGGTGAATAAAAAAAAAGCCGGCTCACGTTTGGCTTCATATGGACGGCGAAACCGCATACGTGCGTATCGATGATGTCATCCCCACACACCTCGGCCTAACAGCTCCGCCTTCAACCCAGCTGACGGCGCTAGCAGGGACGCAACGCTGCTAGCTCGCTAATCTGTCTGCTTATCAACTCCTTGAACGGATTATAGTAACTTTTAGCACCGCTTATTGTAGAAAGGCTACCGCAAGAAAAACGTGTAGCTAGATTATCAAAAAGACATCGGATTATTGATGTTTGTGTGACTGCCGATATTGATGTTAGCTAGCGTTAGCGCGCTAGCTAGCGTTAGCGCGCTAGCTAGCGCGCTAACGCTAGCTCTGCTAGCTGCAATCATGTCCGATAGAATGTAAACAAAGTTTACATTCTTTTTCTAGGTGGCCTCTATATAACGAGCAGTGGTGTAAGTTATTAAAGTCTAGTCCATGGATGTGTTAAGCTAAGAGAACTAGCTAACAGTCATGTTATGAACTTTTATATACTGTCTATGGTTATGAAAGGAAGTCACTGAAGGCTGCTCTTCTTCTTCGTTCCGTTAATTTCTGTAGCAATAACAGCGCCGCCTACAGGCCTGGCATATGAAGTACCGTGTTGAGTCATTTATAAATGGATTCATGTGTACGTGAATTTTCTTAAACCGAATCCAGGGAAGACGGATGCGTTTTCATCCTAACGTCTTCGTCTGGATGGGGCCTCTGTTAGCAAAATCTAGCACGAGGTTCCCACCTCTGATTCCCACAGAAGGTGACGTGAATGGTGACGTTTTCACTCGGAAATATGTTTTTCCGATGTCCATGAACCAAGGGGGCAGGCTTCTCTCCACAGAGTGAAACCTCCTATGGCGCCATTTTATTGCTACCAGACTCTCACCTGGCGTTAGCATCCCATTGACTGCCATTCATTTTGGCGTCACTTTGACAGCGAATAACTTTACATCTCAAGCGTTTAAAGACTTCATTTGACATTTGTTTATTTCTAAAGAAACACTACAATGTATAAAAGGCTCCATTACCTTGTACCTCACGTTATGGCTCCGTAGCAGACGTTTTTGTAAAAATAGGCTAATGATTGTGTCATAACCAAGCGACCTACTGTCGCATAGTAGATGAATTACCGTACAGCACAGGAGAAGCTTGCAGGCAGTTTCGACGTTCGAACGTTAGCTGTTTAGTTTAATTACTAATGTTAACTAGCATTTTATTTAGCAATAATTAGCCTGTGCCTATGTTATCTCCTTACATATACCTACGCTCTCCGTCTCTGCAAGATTGGGAATGATTGAGATTTCTTTCGGCACAGCTACCAGAAGACTTACAACGTTCAGACACGTTGCTCACGTCACATATGCGGCAGCAAGCTCAGTTTGCAGCTGCACAGTAACGCTCGAGCCTAACTGAAAAGTGCTTCTAATAGACTTCACTTGTCTGTCCAGAGCAACGGGATCTGTCGGTCCATTTTATATACTGTCTATGCCATGAACGCACAGTAATACACTGTGTGATGTATTGCTTTCCCCACAATAAGTGTTATTGCATTTTATTATAATTAATTAGAGAAGTTCTATTAGCTTTCCTTTTGCTGGATTTCACACAAAATAACAAATCAATTTTTTATGGCAGTTTTTTAGCAGTTACAAAATAAAATATTGTAACCATTGATAATAAAATAACATCACTGTAAAAATAAACTAAAAAATGGTGTCTAAAGCAAAATTAAACAAATAAAAGTTTTGTTGAACATGACTGCTAATTCTACTTCATGTTTTATGTAAGCCTACTTTTGATGTTTCCCATCAGGTATAGTTTTCAGTAATGGCAACACATGGAAGCAGCAGAGAAGTTTTGCAATTTCAACACTTAAATATTTTGGATTTGGCAAGAAGTCACTTGAACCCATCATCTTGGATGAATTTGCATATTGTGCAAAAGTCTTCAATAGCTATAAAGGTAAGTAGTGAATGCACAGTGACACTTTAAGAATGAAACAAAATCACAAATAGACAAGTAACATCTGATTTCTGTTTAATTATGGAGGTAAGCCATTCAATCCACACCTCATCATCAACAACTCTGTCTCCAACATCATCTGCTACCTGGTTTTTGGTCATCGCTTTGAGTATAGTGATGAGAAGTTCGTGAAACTGATGAAATGGTTTGGCAAAGGTCTCGAAATTGAAGTCTCCATTTGGGCACAGGTACAGCATTTTAAAGGTTTTGATTACATCTTAATGCTGTGTACCATTGTTGTGCAATACTGTACTTTCCTCATTGTGTTTATCATTCATGGTAGTGGCTCTATCTGGTCACAGGTATGTAATCAAGCTCAAGATGGAAAATGTGTAAGATCCACAAGAGCTGATTTGTAAATAGGATTTTAATATTTGGTATTGAATGTCCCAAATATAAAATGTCTTTCATTCTGAAATGCCTTATCAATATGTTATTGTTCTAAACTACTTTGCAGCTTTACAACTCATTCCCTCTGCTGATGAGATGTTTGCCGGGGCCACACCAGACAGTCAAGCACATCTGGAAAAGTACACATGACTTCATTAAAGAAGAGATTAAGGAGCACAGACAGAACTGGGATCCCTCAGACCAAAGAGACTACATCGACTGCTACCTTAATGAGATTCAGATGGTGATTGGCGCTAGATTTTTTTCTTGTACTTGTTGTTCATAAAGATGCTCAGTGTTCAGTTCCTGTGAAAGTCATATCTGTTTTGTTTTGCACTTTAAAGGGTAACATTGTTTTTTATCGATCTGGACCCTATTTTCCTATGTTTTTGTGTCAAAGTGAATTGTACACCCTCAATTTATGTCCACAAAATTTATGTCCACAAAAATCTCAAAAGCCACCAGTCTCCATTTAAATAAACAGTGATTTTATCATAAAATACACTTCATTCAAGTTGACAGACACAAAATAAAACTACTAAAAGTGGTTTGTCTTTCCACTTTTCCAACAATCACCACTTTGGTTTGGTTGAAATTAACATCATTTTCCGATTTACATGTAAAAATATTTTGGCTATACACACTAAAAGCATTGCTTGAGTCTGGTTGGTGATCTTGGAGCTGTTTCTGGTTAAAAAAAGAGGATTTTAGGGGTCCTTTCCATAATGTTGTCAGACACTTAGCCTCAGATTCGCAGCCTGGTTCACAGCTGCCAATCACCACATTCTTGCTAAATACTGGACGAATTTCAAAGATTGTTGTTCCCATCAGTCATTTACACACAAAGGCATAAGAAAATAGAGTCTAAGTTGAAAAAAAGTTACTCTTTAATGTGCACTGACTTGATGTTTCGTCGCACCACTTCTTGCAGGTACAGTATGTGTTGAAAAGTGACGGCCTCTGCATAACAACACTATCTTTTAATGCCTTATTTCCAACAGCATACACTCCTGGTAATCTAACAAAGCAAAGAGTTTTAAATATTTTTCAAGGTACAAGCATAGATTAAAGGCTTTTTACTTTACTTTTACTGTACTACTTACATTCAAGGAATGTATCTTACCTTAGTGCTGTTTATCAATTTAAAATGTTTTGGTGTGAGTTGCCCAGTATTGGATATATCGAACATTATTGGCACTCAGCTTGACATGCTCAAAGCACCAAACATTTCATATACATGTCCTCCATGAAACTACTCAAAACCAGGTCTATGGATTATCTTGAGTAAGGAAAGAGACATTGCAGTTTAGTCTTTCAAAAAAATAGTTTTTGCCGCTTTGAGCACCACAAACTGTAGTTCCATTATATTTCCAGAGAAGATAAAATGGCCGATATCTTCATATATATGTATATTTTTATTTTGGGGAGAGCTGACACTTTAAGTAACCATCATACATTATTATAGCACTGGCTGTAATAGCGCTGACATGTAGTTGTTCTAAATTAAACTCAGCATGTTCTAACACATGTGTTTGTATATATTATCAGAGAAATGGGCAGGCTGGAAATACTTTTGATGAGGAAAACCTGATTATGTGTGTCATGGATCTGATTGTGTCCGGCTCTGAGCCCACAGCCATCACCCTGCGCTGGGCTTTCCTCTACATGGCAAAGTACCCCGAGATCCAGGGTAGGAACACTAACAAAGCTCTTTTTACTCAATAATGTGAAAATCTGTGACACCAAATCAAATGTATTGATGGTAATTTTGTATGTGTGGAAGTAGATACATCATGTATCTAATTATGTCATCGTGAAATTTGGTGAAACAATATTGGTAGAAAACTGGAATAGGTTAAGTTTTATCGACCATCAAAAGCTTATAGACAGGATTACAACACACAATCTATCATATTAAAGGTGCCCTGCCACACGTATATTCATTACTTTGTGGAAATGTCTGAAGTTCTACCATGGACTCTGTAACATTTTTTGTGGAAGAAATGCCTTGGTTACCTTGTTTCAAGCCATTCTAGCATGGTATAGAAAGCCTGTAGGAAGACTCAGCTCGATTTCTGCCAGTTCTCATTAATATTCAACGAGCTTAGCTGCTTGACTCTGATTGGCTGACAGCTAGCCAATGAGAGTCTGGCTATCCATGTCCTTTACCTAGCACAACTGGGTGAGGTCATGAATAGTAATGAGCTCAGGCAACATGATGTCAGACTGACCAACTTTTGTAATTTGCCTGATTTTTCCGCTTATTGTTCTTCAGAGGCTAGAGCTGACAGGAGGTAGCATAAATTTTCACAAACACATATGGACCTAAAAAATTGCAAGTAAAAACGGTTTTGTGTGGCAGGGCACCACTAAAGCTTTTAAACAAGATGTTTTCATAGAAATTGTTGATACTTCTCTGTTTACATAATCCTATTGACAAAGCCTGGCTGGACGTACATAGCCATCTTCATGTTTTCCAGTCACATGAGAGAGATCAAAGTCTGTTTTTTGGATGGACCTTCAGGCACCGACTACAACGGGTCACGTCAGATACTTTTACTCCCGAGGTGACAAATATTGTGTAATCGCCAGGGCCCTTCACATTTCTGACAAATTTTGTAGAGCAAACATCTTCCTGTAAAACTACTGTAAAACCTCTTATGAAAGGTTCAGGGTCAAAAATCAAAATGAAGACAAGCCTTTCTATTCACTAACGTGGCAGTGCTGCATTATGCTTTATCTCGCCATGAGTCTTTCTCATTGATGAAATAATGTTTCAACTTACTGTATGTCTGTTCCTTTCCTGTTGCACAGCAAAGGTCCAGGCTGAGATAGACATAGTGATTGGACAGTCCAGACAGCCATCCATAGAAGATCGTGCAAACCTGCCCTACACCGATGCTGTTTTGCACGAGATCCAGAGGTTTGGCAACGTACTTCCTCTCAGCCTGCCTTATGTTAACAACAAGGACATCCAGCTGGGAGGCTACACAATCCCAAAGGTCAGTTCTTAAATGCAATTGTTATGTCACATCCATACCATGTTGCATATGTATGAATTGTCATAACAATGCCAATCACCAGGGAGTTTTCATAATCCCCAATCTGACCTCGGTGCTGTTCGACAAGAATGAGTGGGAGACACCCGACACCTTTAATCCAGGACACTTTCTGAACGAGGAGGGCAAGTTAGTGAATCGAGCTGCTTTCATCCCTTTCTCTACTGGTAAGGAGCAACAATCTCTGTTTTTTATAAGTGTCTTTACCTGTTTTTACAAGAGCCTGGAGCCTGTCCCAGCATACACTAAGGTGCTCCTCACAAAAGGATTGTAGATTGACGCAGAGGAAACTCTCATGATCAAGAAGAGAACACAGATAAGATAGAGGCCAAGGATCTTAACTCCTCCACTAATACAGGACACATGTTCTGACGGTTACCAGAACAGTCAGCAGTTCTACTTCCTGCCTTAGAATGACTATGTTGTCTTCAATTAGTTTGACTTCTGGGCCATAACTGTGTGTCAAAGCAATTTTCAGTTTGTTTCAGTTTGTTTTCCTGTCTCAGGTAAGCGGTCATGTCTTGGGGAGAGCCTGGCCGAGATGCATCTTTTCCTCTTCTTCACCTCCTTTATGCAGCACTTCACCTTCTCCATGCCTGCTGGGGTCGAGCCTGTGATGGACTTTCACTTTGGCATCCATTTGGTACCGCGTGAATATGAAATCTGCGCAACCTCTCGCTAAGAATAGCTCTAACATCAAAAATACAAAAAGCAATTAGTTTTTTTCTGTCATCGCTACTCATGATTATGTCACAGGGTGACAGGGTTTAGTGAAATCCAACTGATATTTGGCTTTAATTATAGATGACATGTCATGGTCCGATATCTTTTTCAGGCTGCAAAACGGTGATGTAGTTAGTTTCTTTGTACTTTTTGTTTTGTTTTGTTTCATGGTGTTACCTTTCCCAGCGGGCTCCAAACCCGCTGGGAATGAAGGCCTCCTTCATTAAGGCTGGTTTGGTTTAGCCTGGCTCAATTGTTTAATATTTTAAATTTTTCATTTACAAATGAGACATGAGATACTTTGCCTATTGTACAAATGTAAACTGAATGCAGAAATGTCATAGTGTCAAAATGGTATAGAAATAAAGCCTCTTGAATTTCTAAATACTAACCGGAATTTAACCTATATTATTTAAACATTGCTATTGCTTTCTTTCATTAAAGATTCAATTTGTGTGACATCTCAAAAAATTGTATGGTGTTACATCATGACGGACTGGCCATCTGGAGCACGGAGAACAACTTTCCCAGTGGGCAGCTTGACATTTAGGTCCAATGCAACACAATAATGTATACATATTTTCAGTTAAGCCCATCCCCCGCTTAAAGGTTTAGTGGGCAACTTTAAAAATCACTTGACAGTAGCACATGAATCAGATTATCTGTGAGAAAAATCATGTTCCCCTGCCTCCGTCTAGTGCTCCTTATGGCATTTGCAAGTTTCCAACGTGCTCAAAGATAAACAACCAATCAGAGCTGAGGAGTCTCATACTGCTCGTGAACTGCAATCAAACTGTAAAACTAGGCAGTTCTGATCAAATATACGTTTTTTTTTTGGTTCCCAGAATGTTTTTTTTAAAAGGTAGGATAATATTGTATGCCAACATTCTAAAGATGTTTGGTGATAACCGTCTTAAAATGTTTAGAAAATTCCAGTGGCACATGTAATGTACCCAGAATGTTATTTCAGAATAGGATATGCTTTAACCATTATTCAAATGTTTTTTGGTAACACTTTTTCAAAATATTTTAACATAAGAACATTATGTAACAACCTTCTTGTAACTGTTTGACACACAATTCCTGGGCAACTGATCACTGTGATGAATTTGATAATGTATCTAACTATTGGAATTGGACTATGTACACAAGAATAAGGTTGTTATTCAAGTCTTTTAACGGAATTACGTTTTTCATTCATTGTTTTGTTGTGGTGAAAATAATAAACCCTTCTCATATGAACTGCAAGTGCAACTCATTTTTTTCAGTTTGCGTCACTAGGTGGCAGTATTAGACTGAACGATATGAAACTAATTAAAGGGATACTTCACCGCTGGAAAGTTGAATATATCTTTAAATTGGGTCACTTACGTAGCAGAAATGTGAAAAAAAAAATTAATTGGTGCCTTCTAGGCCGAGAAAAGCCAGAAAATGTGTTTTTGGCTCATATGGATGAAAGACACCAAATCCCAGAATGCCCTTCGCTTCGCTGCTTTGAGTCCACTCCCAACCCACGCCTACCGCTTGACAGACAGACAGTGAGGCATTTGACTCAACTCAATGTGTTTTATTGTTATTTCAACCATATACACGAAACAACGTTTCATTGTGGCTCAAGTGGTGTTACACATTTAAAATATATAAAAACTACATTATATAATAACGACATACGAAACAGGCGACCTTTAGTGCACACACACATTATAGACTCCGTAAAGTTCAGCTAAGCATACCAGCATTAGGCTTGGTGGGCTGTAAACACCGAGTATAAACACAGCCGTGAATTAGCGTGGGATGTCGAATGGTCGCCATGTAACAGTCACAAACTCCAGCGGTTAGCAGTTAGTTGGATACAAATCACCCCATTTCTGCACCAGTCCGTGTTAACACAGCCCACCTTCATACAGAGCATCTCTAGCTCGGATCGTCGGAAGGCTAGCAGGCCTGGTAGCTGGACAGTCCGGTTCACTGTTGTTCAGCCATGTTTCCACGAAAGCAAAAAACACAGTCTCTGAACTCGCGTTGGGAGAATCGTTGAAGTTGGATGTAGTCCAGTTTGTTGTTTAATGAACGGACACTTGCAAGCAGGATTGATGGACAGGTGGCCGGCTAGCGTTAGCTCGCTCTGGATGTGCCTTTTCCCCGGCTAGCGTTAGCTTCCCACCTAGCCGACGAGGATGTCCCCTACCCTGCTCGGGGTATGAGCGAGACCGCTGGTCTCCGTGGCAGGCGAAGCTCTTGTAGTGGGCCGATTATTCCGTCTGTAATAACATTTCCTGCATATTCTCTGATCTGTAGCGATGTATCCCGGTGGTACACGTGCGGTAGTTTGAATGCACATAATTGTTGTAAAAGTTTGCTGCTGAGAAGATAGAGCAGAGCCCTGTTTAGCGAGGATTCAAGATGGCTGACATTTCGTTTTTTTCCGGCTGAGATCGGCTCGCTTCGGGTGATGGGCAGGTTTAAAACATGCGGAAGTAGGTCCTACTACTGGTTGTAGTCTTTTGCTCTGGCCAAAAAATCTTCCGATGACGCAAAAATTGTCATTTTACGTCATCGGAAGATTTTTTCCGGACCCCCCAATGCAGATATCTCCTGTCTCAGGGGGATATGAGGGAGGGACGCACGGTCATTCAGAAATACTACCGGGTTTCTACTGATACAAAGCTGAATGCTAAATCGGTGAAGTATCCCTTTAAGGACATGGCACATAGAGGTCATGACAGATCTGTAAATGACATTCAAAACATAACAGCAAACAACTAGGCTATGTAGCTAGTGGAGTATTGGGCCGAGAATGAAGTCCCACTCCCTCTGTGTTGTAATCCGCGAGTCCCTCACTTTGGTTGGTCCGTTGTTTTTTTTGCATTGTTAGCCTCTCTCTCAGCCAATTACTTTAGGTGTCCATTCTAACTTTACCTGGGTCCTGCCCCTTTCCCATTTCTGTTTACTAACATTTGGAGAAATAGTTGTGGAGCAAGATGGACAGAAAAATAAAAAAAACAGAGAAGAGGTTAAGGTCCCTTGAGGCTGATGCAGCCAAATGTTTCAGTAGAAACAAATTATTAATTTATTCCTGTTGATAAAAAGTAATCCTAGTTTATCAATCTCATTAACAGGTTTGTGTGACAGTTTATCTTTATTGGGAATAATCCTTGAAGTGAACTCTTTGAGTACTGTAGCACCTTACACTTAGTCATTATTACAGTCATTATTATTAGACATTCATTGACAAGAGTTCACAATATTGACATCATTTTGTAAAAAGAGAATGTTTAATAACTTTCAGCTGCCATATACAAACATGACAAATAATGAAACCATTGCACATTTTATATAGGCCTAATGAGGAATATTTCTCATGAAATGTAAACATATGACTGTGTACAGAACTGATTAAAGACCATTGTCAACATACATCACAGATCAAATAACAGCCTTTATGATACATGATGATACATGCTCATCTGCCCTTCCTCTCTGGACACTGGATTTTGTAGCCCACCCTGTATGCCTGCAGGTACACACGGGCCTGGTTCATCCTGGAAACACAACCACAGAGAATGTATTAATATTATAATTACACTCTGATCTAACTTAACCTTTCCATGTGTTAAAATTATGGTCAACATCAAAGTTCGATGTTGATTCAATGACTTTATCGTTGACAGCAGGATGTTGATTTAACATTTGAATGACTATTTGCTATCTGGGTATCACTCCACATTTCCACACAAGTTGTACACTCTGTTTAAATTGCTTTAATATGCTTGTTTTATGTGTTGGTTTTATTGCTGTATCTGTTTTTATGTGCTAAATGTGCTGGTTTTATTGTAAAGTGTCTTTAAGTAGCCTGTAAAGCAATTTATAAATAACATAAATATAAATATTATTTAGCCTACTTTGCCTTAAAAGTGAGCAGAGGGAATTAATGTTCCTCTGGGAATTTGCCCTAAGGACCAGGCTTAATTTCAAACCCTTATTCATAATGCGAGAATATGTTTTACAACCGTATGCACAAATCTCTATAAGCTGACAAGTGACAGCACCAAAATAAAAAAGGGTAACCCTTTACAATAAGGTACACAAAAAAAATGGTAGTTAATGATTAGGTTCTGTTTTTGAAAGGGTAGTTACCCTTTTTCAGAAGGGTAACGCATGATTAGTTAACCCTTTCTGAAATAGGGTAACTAGTCACCCTTTCAAAAACAGTACCTAATCATTAACTACCTATTTGTTGTGTACCTTATTGTAAAGTGTTACCAAAAAAAGATTAAAAAGCTTCCAACACATTCTCACTCCCATCTCGTAAAATACGGACGTTTTGGTCGGATGCCATTGTCGTCGTTATTTACGCTAGACCTCTTTTCGCTGCATGGTGTGGGAGGATCCCCCTGCCTCCCCCCGCCTCCGCGTTGCACGGGGCACATTTCACGGGGACAGCAGCGAAGGAAAAGCCCTTTTCCTCCACATTGTCCCACTTTATCTCTGGGTGCCAGTGCAACCATTTCTTACCATCTAGCTAAACAACTGCAATGTAGGATTTAAATCAAACCTGTGACAGCAATAGTGACAAGTAGCCTAATGCATGTTAAGAAAAAATAAAGCAGAACACATTCAAAAGACAACGGAATAACTGTTAAACACGTGTATTTCGGATCTGAGCGGAATCTGATTTAACACGACTCCAGGATTAATCTTAGCCTGGCTGCTAGCCTGCGCTAGTACTTACTTACTTGGCTGGGTTTAATTCAACCTGCCTTTGTGCATCCAAGTCAAAGCTAAATTCATCCAGGATAACTATAGCTGGCTTAACCCCTTATCCCAATTTTATATACTGTCTATGGTTACGCCCAACAGTTGCTGGCAGTCATGCAACAAGTTGTTATGCCAAACGCCTATGGCAAGCCTTTTTAACATTTAAAAGCTAGACTGGATATGTGTTGCAGATATCTGTAATTCAGTTTTGCCTAGTCAAAAAGAACATTTCAGAACAATTATGGATATCCTATATCCATAATTGTCATTTCAGATATCCACAAAGACATTCCTCCTAGGACAAATTACATCACGTTTGACATTCATTTGTATGGGGTTTATCATTACAGATATCTACAATTCAGTTGCGGATATCCACTATGTGAATTACGGATATCTGCAACTGAATTGCAGATATCTGTAATTCCAGTTTGAGATATCTACAATTTGATTCTGACTAGTCATAACTCCAGTTCAAGATGTCTTTAATTCACCTCAATTCAAGATATCTACATGTTCATTTTGAGATATCTTAAATTAAGTTTTGACTAGGTGAAATGACGTTGTAGATATCTGTAGGCTAAATGGAATTATGACTAGTCAAAATGGAGTTGTAGATATCTCAAACTGCAGTTAGGGATAGTCATAATTCGTATTTGTCGTAATTGTAGCTATCTATTATCAAGTTATAGATATCTTGAAATTAATTTTGATTAGAGATATCTGAAATTTGAGATATCTGTAACTTTCATTCTGCCTAGTCAAAATGTAATTACAGATATCTTGAATTAGAGTTTTGACTATAGGCGAAATGACGTTGCAGATATATTTATGCAAATTAGGCCCGCACCCCACTAGGCGGAGCACCTGTTAACTGTTAACTTGGAATTTGCACTGATTACAACCAATGCTATGACTGCTCCTTCTTCCATTCACTTTGATTATGGCGGGGAGGGGAAATTACGTATTTATGGATATCTAAAATAGAGCAAAGTCACAATAATTTGCACTAGTCATAATGACGTTTGAGATATCTTTAACTTTCATTCTGTCTAGTCAAAACTGAATTACAGATATCCGCAATTGTCATTTAAGATGTGTGACGAGTTGAATGTTGTTTCCAATGACGTCATTGCAGATATCTGTATCAGATATCTGTATCAGATATACAGATATCTATGGCAAGCCTGATATCTGTATACAAATATCTCTAACTGTCGTTTCGACTAGTCACAATTACGTTACAAATATCTTGAATGACAATTCCAACTATCCAAAAGGTAATTATGACTAGTCGGAAAGACGTTGTTGATATCTACAATGTTAATTCCGATAGTTAAATGTTAAAAAGGCTTGCCATAAACGCCAATATAACAGAAGAAGAAGAACACGCATCCCTACCTTTTATATACTGTCTATGATCCCGACCGTGAACGCTCGCAGTCGGAATAACAATCACGGGGGCGGTCCCTGATATTCCCAGGTGGCATGAACGCAGTAACAGACGTGTTCGCACCATGGTTCGCAGAAGCCTTCAGCTAGACACACATACATCTTTGACTGCAGAATGGATTCAATCGTTTCTGTATTTGGATCCTATGTTGACTGGGATCTCAAAAGTCTGCTGCTCTTCACTGCAATTTCCATCCTCATTGCAGATTATATTAAAACCCGTCAGCCGGACAGCTTCCCTCCAGGACCCCGGACATTTCCTATTGTGGGCAACATATTAAATGTGGATTTTACCAGGACCCATGACATTTTGACACAGGTAGATTAATAGATATCCAAAATGTACCGTTGAAAATGCAACAGGTGAACTGATGAACTGTAGGCTATCTGTTTTATAAAACGCCATGCTCTTCCACCTCTCTCAAAAACACTTAAAGTTTGCAGGGAGATATGGAGATGTGTTCAGCCTGCGAATAGGCCAGACATGGATGGTGGTGCTGAATGGGTTTGAGGTTCTGAAAGAAGCTCTGGTAAATCAGGGACACAGCCTGGAGGACCGCCCATACGTCCCTCTGGTGGAGGATGTGGCCCATGGACGAGGTAAGAGGATGGAACAAAGCCTTTAATAGTCTACTCATATAGAATATATGATAGGAATATCATAGGAATGATATCATATATCATAGGAATGCTTTGTTGAATGAACACTGTAGGGCCAATTTTAACACCAGAACTCACACACAAGCCAGAATTGGGCTTGTAGACGTCTCCTTTTGTTTTTTAGACATCCAATACATTAAAAGAAACTATGAGTGTGCTGCACTGCTTAAAACAATGTGTGTGTCTCCGCCAGCAGCAGCGAGCGTGTCTTTAGCACAGCTGGTAGAGTTATGAAATAGAGGCGGATTGGACTAAAACCATCCACTGTGGATGTTATGCTTTTTCTCCATGGGGCTCTGTAAATGTCTGTGCTTTTGTCTGTATCATGTATTTGTTTACTGATAATACACGTTTCAACTAACTTATGCATGAAGTGTTTTATATCTATGGATTTTATTGTAGGCAAGTCAGGTCTGTGTTGATTTGAGAGGCTAAATAGATTAAACATGTGGTCAGCTTTGTTGGCTGCTGGCCAACAACAAATGCTCCAAACATTTGTTTCTAAATTCACTTAATGAAAAAAACAAAAACAAATATAATCACTTTGCCATTAAAACAAAACTGAACTATTTTAATGGCTGCAAAAAAAAACATGGGCTCGAGCCGAGAAATCTGATTGGTCTAAATGTCGACAAGGGCCTGGATTTTAAGACCGTGCAGGACAATACACTGCGTGATGTATTGCTTTCTCCACAATAAGTGTTATTGCATTTTATTATAATTAATGAGAGAAGTTCTATTAGCTTTCCTTTTGCTGTACTCTACAAAAAAATAACAAATCAATTTTTATGGCAGTTCAAAATATTGTAACCATTGATAATAAAATAACATCAGTGTAAAAATAAAATAAAAAAAATGGTGTCTAAAGCAAAATTAAACAATTTTTTTGTTGAACATGACTGGTAATATTTAGTTTCTACTTCCTGTTTTATGTAAATTTTCCCATCAGGTTTAGTTTTCAGTAATGGCAACACATGGAAGCAGCAGAGAAGTTTTGCAATTTCAACACTTAAATATTTTGGATTTGGCAAGAAGTCATTCGAACCCATCGTCTTGGATGAATTTGCATATTGTGCAAAAGTCTTCAATAGCTATAAAGGTAAGTAGTGAATGCACAGTGACACTTTAAGAATGAAACAAAATCACAAATACACAAGTAACATCTAATGTTTAATTGTGGAGGTAAGCCATTCAATCCACACCTCATCATCAACAACTCTGTCTCCAACATCATCTGCTACCTGGTTTTTGGTCATCGCTTTGAGTATAGTGATGAGAAGTTCGTGAAACTGATGAAATGGTTTGGCAAAGGTCTCGAAATTGAAGTCTCCATTTGGGCACAGGTACAGCATTTTAAACATTTTGATTAAATCTTAATGCTGTGTACCATTGTTGTGCAATACTGTACTTTCCTCATTGTGTTTATCATTCATGGTAGTGGCTCTATTTGGTCACAGGTATGTAATCAAGCTCAAGATGGAAAATGTTTAAGATGCACAAGAGCTGATTTGTAAATAGGATTTTAATATTTGGTATTGAATGTCCCAAATATAAAATGTCTTTCATTCTGAAATGCCTTATCAATATGTTATTGTTCTAAACTACTTTGCAGCTTTACAACTCATTCCCTCTGCTGATGAGATGTTTGCCGGGGCCACACCAGACAGTCAAGCGCATCTGGAACAGTACAAATGACTTCATTAGAGAGGAGATTAAGGAGCACAGACAGAACTGGGATCCCTCAGACCAAAGAGACTACATCGACTGCTACCTTAATGAGATTCAGATGGTGATTGGCACTAGATTTTTTTCTTATACTTGTTGTTCATAAAGATGCTCAGTGTTCAGGTCCTGTGAAAGTCATATCTGTTTTGTTTTGCACTTTAAAGGGTAACATTGTTTTTTTTTCCAATCTGGACCCTATTTTCCTATGTTTTTGTGTCAAAGTGAATTGTGCACCCTCAATTTACATCTGCAAAATTGCTATCTCAAAAGCCACCAGTCTCCATTTAAATAAACAGTGATTTTATCATCGTAAAATACACTTCATTCAAGTTGACAGACACAAAATAAAACTAGCAAAAGTGGTTTGTCTTTCCACTTTTCCAACAATCACCACTTTGGTTTGGTTGAAATTAACATAATTTTCCGATTTACATGCAAAAATATTTTGGCTATACACGCTAAAAGCATTGCTTGAGTCTGGTTGGTGATCTTGGAGCTGTTTCTGGTTAAAAAAAGAGGATTTTAAGGGTCCTTTCCATAATGTTGTCAGACACTTAGCCTCAGGTTCGCAGCCTGGTTCGCAGCTGCCAATCACCACATTCTTGCTAAATACTGGACTAATTTCAAAGATTGTTGTTCCTATCAGTCATTTACACACAAAGGCATAAGAAAATAAGGTCTAGGTTGAAAAAAAAACGAAGTTGCTCTTTAATGTGCACTGACTTGATGTTTCGTCGCACCACTTCTTGCAGGTACAGTATGTGTTGAAAAGTGACGGCCTCTGCATAACAACACTATCTTTTAATGCTTTATTTCCAACAGCATACACTCCTGGTAATCTAACAAAGCAAAGAGTTTTAAATATTTTTCAAGATACAAGCATAGATTAAAGGCTTTTTACTTTACTTTTACTGTACTACTTACTACTTACTACTTCAAGGAACGTATCTTACCTTAGTGCTGTTTATCAATTTAAAATGTTGCCCAGTATTGGAGATATCGACCATTATTGGCACTCAGCTTGACGTGCTCAAAGCACCAAACATTTGATATACATGTCCTCCATGAAACTACTCAAAACCAGGTCTATGGATTATCTTGAGTAAGGAAAGAGACATTGCTGTTTAGTCTTTCAAAAAAATAGTTTTGCCGCTTTGAGCACCACAAACTGAGTGCCGTAGTTCCATTATATTCTAGAGAAGATAAAATGGCCGATATCTTCAACACTAGGCAACTCACACCAACACAATCTGGATTGATAAATACCACTATGATAAGAGAAAAAATATGTATTTTTTCATTTTGGGGTGAACTGACACTTTAAGTAACCATCATACATTATTATAGCACTGGCTGTAATAGCGCTGACATGTAGTTGTTCTAAATTAAACTCAGCATGTTCTAACACATGTTTGTATATATTATCAGAGAAATGGGCAGGCTGGAAATGCTTTTGATGAGGAAAACCTGGTTATATGTGTCATGGATCTGATTGTGTCCGGCTCTGAGACCACAGCCACCACCCTGCGCTGGGCTTTCCTCTACATGGCAAAGTACCCCGAGATCCAGGGTAGGAGCACTGACAAAGCTCTTTTTACTCAATAATTTGAAAATTGGTGACACGAAAACAAATGTATTGGTGGTTATTTTCCATCCATCCATCCATCCATCCATCCATCGTCGTCCGCTTATCTGGTATCGGGTCGCGGGGGGAGCAGCTCCAGCAGGAGACCCCAAACTTCCCTTTCCCGAGCCGCATTAACCAGCTCTGACTGGGGGATCCCGAGGCGTTCCCAGACCAGGTTGGAGATGTAATCCCTCCACCTAGTCATGGGTCATCCCCGAGGCCTCCTCCCTGCTGGACGTGCCTGAAACACCTCCCTAGGGAGGCGCCCAGGGGGCATCCTTACCAGATGCCCGAACCACCTCAACTGGCTCCTTTCGACGTGAAGGAGCAGCGGCTGTACTCCGAGCTCCTCATGGATGACTGAGTTTCTCACCCTATCTCCAAGGGAGACGCCAGCCACCCTCCCGAGGAAACCATTTTGGCCGCTTGTACCCTGGATCTCGTTCTTTCGGTCATGACCCAGCCTTCATGACCATAGGTGAGGGTAGGAACGAAAACTGACCAGTAGATCGAGAGCTTTGCCTTCTGGCTCAGCTCTCTTTTCGTCACAACGGTGCAATGAACTGAATGTAATACCGCCCCCCCTGCGCCGATTCTCCAACCAATCTCCTGCTCCATTGTCCCCTCACTTGCGAACAAGACCCCAAGGTACTTAAACTCCTTCACTTGGGGTAAGGACTCATTCCCTACCTGGAGAAGGCACTCCATCAGTTTCCTGCAGAGAACCATGGCCTCAGATTTAGAGGTGCTGATCCTCATCCCAGCCACTTCACACTCGACTGCAAACCGATCCAGTGAGTGCTGAAGGTCACAGGCCGATGATGCCATCAGGACCACATCATCTGCAAAGAGCAGCGAGGAGATCCCCAGCCCACTGAACTGCAATCCCTCCCCACCACGACTACGCCTCGATATCCTGTTCATAAATACTACAAACAGGATTGGTGACAAAGCGCAGCCCTGGCGGAGGCCAACCCTCACCTGGAATGAGTCTGACTTACTGCCGAGAACCTGGACACAGCTCTCGCTTTGGTCATACAGAGATTGGATGGCCCTCAGAAGGGACCCCCTCAACCCATACTCCCGCAGCACCTCCCACAGTATCTCCCGGGGGACCCGGTCACATGCCTTCTCCAGATCCACAAAACACATGATGGGCATACTCCCAGGCTCCCTCCAGGATCCTTGCAAGAGTAAAGATCTGATCTGTTGTTCCACGACCAGGACGGAATCCGCATTGTTCCTCTTCAACCCGAGGTTCGACTATCGGCCGAACCTTCCTTTCCAGCACCTTGGAGTACACTTTACCAGGGAGGCTGAGAAGTGTGATACCCCTGTAATTGGTGCACAGCCTCTGGTCCCCCTTTTTGAACAGGGGAACCACCACCCCGGTCTGCCACTCCTTTGGCACTGTCCCAGACTTCCACGCAATGTTGAAGAGGCGTGTCAACCAAGACAGCCCCTCCACACCCAGAGCTTTCAGCATTTCTGGACGGATCTCATCAATCCACCAGGGAAATGGACAACAATCCCCCATCATCCTCCAGCTCTGCCTCTAACAAAGAGGGCACATCAGCTGGATTTAGGAGTTCCTCAAAGTGCTCCTTCCACCGCTATATTACCTCCTCAGTTGAGGTCAACAACGTCCCATCCTTACTGTACACAGCTTGGATGGTTCCCCGCTTCCCCCTCCTGAGGTGGCGAACGGTTTTCCAGAAGCGCCTTGGTGCGGACCGAAAGTCCTTCTCCATGTCTTTTCCGAACTTCTCCCACACCCGCTGCTTTGCCTCTTTCACGGCTGAGGCTGCAGCCCTTTGGGTCCCTCAGTACCTTGCAACTGCCTCCGGAGTCCTCTGGGATAACATATCCCGGAAAGACTCCTTCAGTCGGACGGCTTCCCTGACCACCGGTGTCCACCACGGTGGGTTACCGCCCCTTGAGGCACCTAAAACCCTAAGACCACAGCTCCCTGCCGCAACTTCAGCAATGAAAACTTTGAACATTGTCCACTCAGGTTCAATGCCCCCAGCCTCCACAGGGATGCACGAAAAGCTCCGCCGGAGGTGTGAGTTGAAGGTCTGTCGGACAGGGGCTTCCTCCAGACGTTCCCAATTTACCCACACCACCCGTTTGGGCTTACCAGGTCTGTCCGGAGTCTTCCCCCACTCCCTGATCCAACTCACCACCAGATGGTGATTGGTTGACAGCTCCGCCCCTCGATCGATCATTGACCTTCGGCCTAGGGTTGCTCTGGTACCAAGTACATTTATGAGCATCCCTATGTTTCGAACATGGTGTTTGTTATAGACAATCCATGACTTGCACAGAAGTCCAATAACAGACAACCACTCTGGTTTAGATCAGGGAGGCCGTTCCTCCCAATCACGCCTCTCAATGTGTCTCCATCATTGCCCACATGTGCGTTGAAGTCCCCCAGCAGAACTATGTCCCCCACCGGAGCCCCATACAGGACTCCATTCAAGTTCTCCAAGAAGGCCGAATACTCTGAACTCTTGTTTGGTGCATATGCACAAACAACAGTCAGAGTTTTCCCCCCCACAACCCGCCGGCGTAGGGAGGCGACCCTTTCCAACGTAGCGGCGCTCAGCCGGGGGCTTGTGAGTATCCCCACACCCGCCTGGCGCCTCACACCCTGTGCAACTCTGGAGAAGAAAAGAGTCCAACCCAACTCCAGGAGTATGGTTCCAGAACCGAGACTGTGCGTAGAGGTAAGCCCCACCAGATCCAACTGGTAGCGCTCCACCTCCTGCACAAGTTCCGGCTCCTTCCCCACAGCGAGGTGACATTCCACGTCCCCAGAGCCAGCCTCTGCCGCCCGGGTCTGGTCTGTCGAAGCCCCTGACCTTCACCACCACCCCTGTGGCAGCGCACCCGACCCCAGCGGTTCCTCCCACAGGTGGTGGGCCCATGGGCTGGAGAGATAGGTGCCACGTAGCTTTTTCGGGCTGTGCCCAGCCAGGCTCCGTGCAAACCCGACCACCAGACGCTTGCTGACGAGCCCTCCCTCTGGGCCTGGCTCCAGACGGGCCCCATGCTTCCTCCGGGCAGGGTCTCTCTATCCCTTCCTCGTTTTTCCATAGGGTTTTTGTACCATTCTCCATCTGGCCCCTCACCTGAGACCACTTTGCCATGGGAGACCCTACCAGGACACTCAGTCCTCAGGTTCATAGGGACACCCAAACCTCTCCACCACGATAAGGTGATGGTTCCCGGAGACGTGGTGGTTATTTTGTATGTGTGAAAGTAGATAACATTATGTATCTAATCATGTCATTGTGAAATTTGGGGAAACAATATTGGTAGAAAACTGGAATTGGTTAGGTTGTATCGACCATCAAAAGCTTAGACAGGATTATAGCACACAATCCATCATATTAAAGGTACCCTGCCACACATATTTCATTACTTTGTGGAAATGTCTGAAGTTCTACCATTCTAGCATGGTATAGAAAGCCTGTAGGAAGACTCAGCTCGATTTCTGCCAGTTCTCATTAATATTCAACGAGCTAAGCTGCTTGACTCTGATTGGCTAACAGCTAGCCAGTGAGAGTCTGGCTATCCACATCCTTTACCCAGCACAACTGGGTGAGGTCATGAATAGTAATGAGCTCAGGCAACATGATGTCAGACTGACCAGCTTTTGTAATTGGCCTGATTTCTCCGCTTATTTTTCATCAGTGGCTAAAGCTGACAGAGGAGGTAGCAGTTCATTTTCACAAACACATATGGACCTAACAAATTGCAAGTTAAAACGGTTTTGTGTGGCAGGGCACCTCTAAAGCTTTTAAACAAGATGTTTTCATAGAAATTGTAGATACTTCTCTGTTTACATAATCCTATTGACAAAGCCTGGCTGGACGTGCATAGCCATCTTCATGTTTTCCAGTCACATGAGAGAGATCAAAGTCTGTTTTTTGGATGGACCTTCAGGCACCGACTACAACGGGTCACGTCAGATACTTTTTACTTTTACTTTTAAATATTGTGCAATCGCCAGGGCCCTTCACATTTCTGACAAATTTTGTACAGCAAACATCTTCCTGTGAAACTACTGTAAAACCTCTTATGAAAGGTTCAGGGTCACAAATAAAAAGGAAGACAAATCTTTCTATTAACTAATGTGGCAGCGCTGCATTATGCTTTATCTCTCCATGAGTCTTTCGCAGCTCATTGATGAAATACTGTTTCAGCTTATGTCTGTTCCTTTCCTGTTGCACAGCAAAGGTCCAGGCTGAGATAGACATAGTGATTGGACAGTCCAGACAGCCAACCATGGAAGATCGTGCAAACGTGCCCTACACCGATGCTGTTTTACACGAGATCCAGAGGTTTGGCAACGTACTTCCTCTCAGCCTACCTCGTGTTACCAACAGGGACATCCAGCTGGGAGGCTACACAATCCCAAAGGTCAGTTCTCAAATGCAATTGTTATGTCACATTCATTCCATGTTGCATCTGTATGAATTGTCATAAAAATGCCAATCACCAGGGAGTTTTCATAATCCCCAATCTGACCTCGGTGCTGTTGGACAAGAATGAGTGGGAGACACCCGACACCTTTAATCCAGGACACTTTCTGAACGAGGAGGGCAAGTTAGTGAATCGAGCTGCTTTCATCCCTTTCTCTACTGGTAAGGAGCAACAATCTCTGTTTTTTATTAGTGTCTTTACCTGTTTTTACAAGAGCCTGGAGCCTGTCCCAGCATACACTAAGGTGCTCCTCGCAAAATGATTGTAGATTGGCGCAGAGGAAACTCTCATGATCAAGAAGAGAACACAGATAATATAGAGGCCAAGGATCTTAACTCCTCCACTAATACAGGACACATGTTCTGACGGTTACCAGAACAGTCAGCAGTTCTACTTCCTATAAAGGCCTTAGAATGACTATGTTGTCTTCAATTAGTTTGACTTCTGGGCCATAACTGTGTGTCAAAGCAATTTTCAGTTTGTTTCAGTTTGTTTTCCTGTCTCAGGTAAGCGGTCATGTCTTGGGGAGAGCCTGGCCAAGATGCATCTTTTCCTCTTCTTCACCTCCTTTTTGCAGCACTTCACCTTCTCCATGCCTGCTGGGGTCGAGCCTGTAATGGACTTTCGCTTTGGCATCACTTTGGCACCGCGTGAATATGAAATCTGCGCAACCTCTCGCTAAGAATAGCTCTAACATAAAAAATACAAAAAGCAATTAGTTTTTTTCTGTCATCACTACTCATGATTATGTCACAGGGTGACAGGGTTTAGTGAAATCCAACTGATATTTGGCTGTAATTATAGATGACATGTCATGGTCCGATATCTTTTTCAGGCTGCAAAACAGTGATGTAGTTAGTTTCTTTGTACTTTTTGTTTTGTTTTGTTTCATGGTGTTACCTTTCCCAGCGGGCTCCAAACCATGGTTGTGACACCTCTGGGGCCTCCTTCATTAAGGCTGGTTTGGTTTAGCCTGGCTCAATTGTTTAATATTTTCAATTTTTCATTTACAAAGGAGACATGAGATACTTTGCCTACTGTTTACTATAAAACACTCTCATAATCACTCACTGATAGAATGTTATTTCAGAATAGGATATGCTTTAACCATTATTCAATTGTTTTTTGGTAACATTTTTTTCAAAATATTTTAACATTAGAACATTATGTCACAACCTTGTTGTAACTGTTTGACAAACAATTCCTGGGCAACTGATCATTGTGATGAATACTATTTTACTTTTTAATATTTACTGTATTTATTTTATTATTGTTGTGTGTTTAACACGTGTCCTCTACTTTCCTCTTATACCTCGCCGCTGTAACAGTTTGAATTTCCCCATTGTGGGATTAATAAAGGATCTTGAATCTTGATAATTTATCTAACTATTGGAATTGGACTATTTACACAAGAATAAGGTTGTTATTCAAGTCTTTTAACGGAATTATGTTTTTCATTCATTTTTTTTGTTGTGGTGAAAATAATAAACCCTTCTCATATGAACTACAAGTGAAACTCATTTTCTTTTTCACTTTGCGTCACTAGGTGGCAGTATTAGACTGAACGATATGAAACTAATTAAGGACATGGCACATAGAGGTCATGACAGATCTGTAAATGACATTCAAAACATAACAGCAAACAACTAGGCTATGTAGCTAGTGGAGTATTGGCGTCCTGGGCCGAGAATGAAGTCCCACTCCCTCTGTGTTGTAATCCGCGAGTCCCTCACTTTGGTTGGTCCGTTGTTTTTTTTGCATTGTTAGCCTCTCTCTCAGCCAATTACTTTAGGTGTCCATTCTAACTTTACCTGGGTCCTGCCCCTTTCTGTTTAGTAACATTTGGAGAAATAGTTGTGGAGCAAATAAAATAAAAATAAAATGGAAAAATAAAAAAAAACTGAGAGAAGAGGCTGATGCAGCCAAATGTTACAGTAGAAACAAATTATTCATTTATTCCTGTTAATACACAGTAATCCTATTTTATCAACCTCATTAACAGGTTTGTGTGACAGTTTATCTTTATTGGGAATAATCCTTGAAGTGAACTCTTGTAGCACCTTACACTTAGTCATTATTGCAGTCATTATTATTAGACTTTCATTGACAAGAGTTCACAATATTGACATGATTTTGTAAAAAGAGAATGTTTAATAACTTTTAGCTGCCATATACAAACATGACAAATAATGAAACCATTGCACATTTTATATACTGAGGAATATTTCTTATGAAATGTAAACATATGACTGTGTACAGAAGTGATTAAAGATCATTGTCAACATACATCACAGATCAAATAACAGCCTTTATGATACATTTCCCCTCGTTTTAGTTCTTGCTGTGTCGCACAAAATGTTATCTGTGGGGTGATGTTTTTTAATGACAAGGAGCTTTTATATAACATTGCTCATCTGCCCTTCCTCTCTGGACACTGGATTTTGTAGCCCACCCTGTATGCCTGCAGGTACACACGGGCCTGGTTCATCCTGGAAACACAACCACAGAGAATGTATTAATATTATAATTACACTCTGATCTAACTTAACCTTTCCATGTGTTAAAATGATGGTCAACCAAATGCTACTGTAACACACCTCTCACATTTGCTTATGTTTTGTCATAAACATGAATAACTATTTACAAATCTATTTAAGTAAGTACATATAGAAGAGAAAACTCCACCGTTCTGCTACTCCAAATAAATGACAACTCCATGACCTACTTAATCCAGATCTAGAGGATGTAATAAGACAACTGGAAACCTGTATTTAGTGCAAAGCTGAACTCCCAGGGGTCCACAGCGGTCCACGTAACTCTCCCTAAACGCCTTTCGGACGGCTCGAGCCATGCTGACCACCGTGGTGACCACAGGGCACGTCCTAGGACACACAAACACGTCCATGAGAATAAGTCATAATAGCAATTTGAATCATATGGCATTCTGAAACCTACACACATTTCATCATCTGCTCAACAAATTGACAAATAACGAAGCAGTATTATTGGTGTTTTTAACATTTATCATAATTATCTTGACACTAGGTGTTTATGTAGCTTCTTTGGTCTTTTCCACTGTTGTGAAAAGATGTAAATGTACACTGCCATTAACTGTAACTATTAGTCTGAATGGGGGGATTTCAGATTGACCTTATATGGAAAACAGTGGGTGTTCTCCCTTGTATGTTTGCCTAGAGACACAGTCAACACAATGGAGTGCACCAGAAACAGTAAGACTAGACTAGACTTTTCAGGACGATTCAGGCCCTGTAAAGTGTGCCACAGCTGTATTGATGTTAATGCAGTTGCCTAATCGCATATAGAGCATGTTGAAAGCTGATGATCACATAATAGGTAAACAGTTGTACACCGTTGATATAACGTGCTTGAGTAAAAATAACTTTCATTGAAAACACAGACCAGTAATGAGCAGTAGATAGCGCACAGATTGGTGTTATTCATACTTACAGTCTCTCACAGCGCAGGCCTGCAGTGCCCTCAGGACAGGTACAGGTGTTGTGAGGACTGCATGTGGCCCCGTGTTGGCAGGGCGGCACACAGGGGGTGGTCACCGCTGCAGACACACCACACAGCAAGAGTCTTAATGCAAAGTGACAGCAAAGAACGGTCTTTTTAAAACACACACACACACACACACACACACACACACACACACACACACACACACACACACACACACACACACACACACACACACACACACACACACACACAGACTTACCCGTTTCACAGAGACTTCCGGTAAATCCTTTTTCGCAGCGGCACCTGTTGAGGCCCACACACACTCCACCGTTCTTACAAGGTGTCTGACACTGAACAGGCTCTGAGGGAGACAGAAAAGAGCAGTGAAGTTTGTGGTAGACATTCACAGAGCATCTACTACTGTTAGTGTATTGTAGTAGTGAAGACCTTATTTTGAACTGGGACATCAGTATGACTAGTAGAGCAAATAGGGGCCCGGAGCAGTGGCCTAGACAAGCTGCACTTCACACTGATTGGACTGTGTTTGTTTTGTATGTAGCATGACCCTGAGGAGGGAAGCACTTCTCTACTATTTCAGATCCCCTTAAAAACGTAATTTTTGTTTGCATGCCTACTGACTACACTTTACGCTGTGGTGTTGAACACTTATTATAGAGGCTGTAAATCCTGCAGCCTCCGGAAAAATCAACAAACAGAAACTTACTAACAGTAAGCCTTCATGCTTGTTTTGTCTGGGTGGCAATTATTAACCCAAATGCATTCAGTTTAATTTAATACATGTATAAGACAAAGAAAAGCAGGACATCTTCACATTTGATTGGCTGGAAGGAGCAATTTTGTTTTTCTTGATAAACTATTTAAATGGTTTTTTTGATTATCTAAGTTGTTCCCATAAATGTACTGTTTTTTGTTTAATCGTTTCAGCTCTGCTTATGACTCCTCATGACAGTAGTTGTGAGCAGTTTAACCTACAGTAAGAGTGATTTTTTTCCCCCTATCAGATTGTTTCAATCGAAAGGTTTGTAGAGCACTGAATACATAAGTATAAAGTACTTCAGAAAAATGCAGAAAAAAAGAAAGAAAAGAGAAACAATTGTAGAAAAACAAACTTACAGAAATAAGATTTGATTTGAACTAAATTTAATTTTACATTGTTGGTCCATAAAGCCATTTTTAGCTTATAATTTGATGTTTCTAAGTCTTCACCCGCGAAGTAGAGCTTTTAGCTATAGCTTTTATTCTTTTATCTCCTCAAGGAGGAAGTTGGCTTACAGACTGCAGTCAATGATGTTAATACAAAAAAGTACAGCAATAGAGAAAAAGACAGCAATCAATACAAAAACGTACACGCTGTTGTCATTGTCACCCAAAACAATCTACAGAAAGCAGCGAAGAGAAGAAGAAGCCAGAAACCAGGGAAAACTCTGCTGCATCCACAGCTGGTAACAACCCAAATCCCATTTAGTTTAAAAAGCCCAACAGCTGACGGAATAATGGAACCTCATATATCAGTTAGTGCCTCCTCATGGGACGTAAAACCTGAGTCCTGATGGAAGCAAATTAAACTCGGTGTGTAAAAGGTGCAGGGATTGTGTAACGGGTGCCAGAGCAGAGAACAAATTATGTATCTCATCAAAGTAAAAGCAATTAGAAGTTATATGGTCTTAATTATACATTGCGTTTTCTGTTTTATGTAAATTAGTGCAAGTAGGCAACAATTCTCATGACTTTTACTTTGACGATGATTTGTTATTGATAATAATTTACTATACTGAAACACTGGCAAAACATGGGTACTGTATGTAAAATGCATGCTGACTAATATTTCAGTTATGTAACAATGGATAGATACAGATACAGCAAGTGTTATCTCACCTATCTGGCAACGAGCTCCTTGCCATCCACCAACACATGTGCATTTGTCGACATCAGCACATCTTCCTCCGTTTTGGCAGGCAGGAGTGCACAAGGCTGCAAAATGCACGCACGCGCACACACACACACACACACATACACACACACACACACACACACACACACACACACACACATACACACACACACACACACACACACACACATACACACACGCACACACACACACACCATATTTCAACAGGCAGTGCTGCTAACAAGCATGGAGGCAGGGAGGTAGAAATGACTAGCTACCCCCCAAACAATACCTGCAAGCCTGGTGTAAGTAATGCCAGATGTGTTGGTTTTGTTACTCACGCAAGAGGCACTGGGGGCCAGTGTAGTCAGAGGGACACTGGCAGGTATCAGGCTCCACACAGCGACCACCGTTAGCACAGGGCAGCTCACACACCGCTGACAGAAAGCAAAAGGAAGTGACCATCTTGCAACTACTTATGCAACATGCTTTGTTTACTCAATCTAACTTATATCCTCCTGTGTTTATACATAGTGTCTCTACAGTGCTTGCTTGAACAGAAGTGGGGGCAGTCTTTATTAAGGTCAGAGGTGATGTACCTGTGTGGCAGCCCGCTCCGGTCCAGCCAGGAGTACACAGACACTTGTTCCAGCGCATACAGCTGCCTCCATGGGCACAGGGTGGGGAGCACATGGCTGAAATACACAATCAACATGGATCCATTTCTCACAGCAACTGCAAATAACTGTGCTAACAATCACATATATGTTATCCATGTACAACAGTCAAAGTTTGTACCTGAGCATCCAAGTCCAGGGTAACCTGGAGGGCAGTCACAGCTGTTTGGGGCCACACACACTCCATAGTTCTGACAGCGAGGGTTACACACAGCTGGAATTGGCAGAAAAGTCAATAAGTATTTTTTTTATATTTATAACCCCTTACAAAAACAAGAATAAAGCCGTTCCTTTGCTAATACTGCTGTCTGCGATATTACAGTAGATTTTTGAAGTTTGACTCACGCTGGCACTTGGTGAGGTCATCAGTTCGCACTTCATACCCCTTCCTGCAGGCGCAGTTAAACCCACCAGGATGGTTCACACAGAGATGCTCACAGCCTCCGTTTGTAAAGTCCCCGCACTCGTTCACATCTTATGACAAAAGACAGTGGGATACTTAAACAGGCAGACATTTCAAAACAGTGAAACAATCTGCCGTATGTAGATTGTTTATTTCCTTTCGGGCTGAGTGACTAGCGAAGCTTGGCTGTGTGCACACCAGTGTATCTTCCGAGGAAATTTGGCCACAGCTGGACCATCACATCAGTAACCGAGATGTAATTTATTATAATGGACACTGTCAGACTGGCAAGTGGAAAAATGGATGACGAGTTGTTTGCAGCCATTTAATCCTTCCCAGCTCTTTACTGTTTTTTTTCCATCTGAAGGATTACACCAAAAAATCAGTCTCACCCACGCAGCTCCTCTGGTCCTCGCCCAACTTCCAGCCTGCTCGACAGCTACACTGGACCTGGCCCTCAGCCCTCACGCCACATATATGGTCGCAACCACCATTTCTCAGCTTGCAGGATGTAACATCTGTTCAAGTAAAAAAAAAAAAAAGATTTTAACTGTTAAAATAATTACATTACAATATATATTTTTTTTAATATTTACAAATTATTACAGTGTTTTGGGTAGAGCTGAATAGATTGATTCGTCAATTAATAGAAAAATCAATAAATCTGTCATTTTTCAGGCAAAACATAATTAGAATTTATACTCAGACATACTAGTCATTCTTTTTTTTTTACTCAAAATAATGTGATGTAATGAAAAACGTACTGCTGCAGGTGAGGTTGTCTGTGTCTAGCAGCAGAGGAGGAGGGCAGTGGCAAGTGTGTCCTCCTGGAGTGTTGGTGCAGGTGTGAGAGCAGCCGCCACTCTGGAGTTTACATTCATCAATGTCTGAGCGTGCACACACGCGCGCGCACACGCACACGCACACACACACACACACACACACACACACACACACACACACACACACACACACACACACACACACACACACGTAAAAAAAACTTCTATTGGCACCTTTATCTCTGCTGTGATACCTAACTGAGTCTGGCTTTATCATCTCACTAACTCTCAAAAATGTGCCCTTAGGACATCTACTTACGTCTGAGCAGAAAAGACGCACACACACAAAATCAGACAGTGTAACACATTCACGGCAGTTGTTGTCTCTTCTGCAGCCTGTTTAAATTAATAAAATGAGTAGGTACACAGTGAGAAGTGAAAGAGTGACGGTAAGTGACTGACCCACACAGGTGTGGCCATCAATGTGCAGCTGGTAGCCGGACCTGCAGGAGCACTGGAAAGATCCCTGAGTGTTGACGCAAATGTGCTTGCAGGTCCCATTAAGCGCCAAACACTCATCCACATCTGGGGGATCAGAGACAGTTAGTTCATATTTTCACACAATACGCTCCATGTATTGTAAAAAAAACACCTGTTGCAATAAATTTTAGCACCTGCCTCAACGAGCATTGAGGACCAGGTAAGAGCGGTTTGCAACAGAAGACAAGTTAATAAAAGGGCAGCTTGTTTGTCAAGGAACCAAAACTGGTATTGGCTTTTAAGGATGATACACTGAAAAGAAAGACTTTGATGATGGAGCTCCCTTTCACCTTAGTGCAAATCGGGCACTACAGCTCATTTTGTATGCAACATATACATTCTTTCACATGCTTTTTTAACTAAAGTAATTTGTTACAATGTCTCTGCTGTATAGTTACTGGGCCTTCACCTAGCCCAGTTGGGTGGAATCACACTTTTACAAGTCAAGTGGCCGTGGCTTGGAAGGTAGAGCGCGTTGCCCACTAATCCCAAAACCCTCCCCTGCCCCTCCTGTCCACATGATGAACAAGACACTGAACCCTTAGTTGCTCCCTATGGGCAGGCCAGCACCTGGCATGGTATTAGCGTGTCAGTGTGTGTGTGTGTGTGTGTGTGTGTGTGTGTGTGCCAGCTACTCTTTTTTTTTTTTTAAATTGAAGGCTTCAACAGAAAAAGCAGTCCGATACAACTTGCATTTCGCACCCTTCAAAAAACGCTCTGTCTGATTGGGGCCTAAGTCTCCTGGTTCTAGCAAGAGTGGTAATAGATCTTCTCGTCTAACTCGCGGCAAGAAAGCGAATACGCATATTTCTCAAAATGTTGAACTATCCCCTTCATCACATAAAAGTTGGTGTGAATGGATCATCACCCTACTCCTGTGTTTTACCTGTGCAGTTGAGTCCATCCTGGTCCAGCTGGTAGCCGGAGGCACAATGGCAGCTGTACCCTCCTCGTTCGTTGGAGCAGTTGTGTTGACAGTGGCCGTTGTTTAGAGCACACTCATCAATGTCTGTAAACAAGAACAATCCTGAAGGACTGGTGTCTGGTGAGTGCTGTGTGATCAAGTGCTGATGGCACACGCAAATAGTTGTTAGCAAGTATCCCTGGCGGACACTCACAGGATTACTTCGGATAATTTAGTGATACTGAGCACCACTGCTTACCCACCAAAACAAGAGTGTCCATCTCCATTGAAGCCCTGGTAGCATTGGCAGAAATAAGAGCCAATGATGTTGCCACAACGAGCGTTGGTGTCACACCCGTGACCACCTGATGCACATTCATTCTCATCTGAAAAGAGATTTATTTAAATAAAAAAAAAAAACATATCCAAAACTCTGTCCATTTCCATTCGACAATCATTATTTTGCCACTCAGGATCATTTGAATGCAAGGCATGACAGCAATCATTAAAACATGAGCACACAAAGAAGCTGACCCTGTCTACAGGAAACAGAGTTTTCCATGGAGGGACGTCAGCACTAATTGCTTACCTTCGCAGTGTGTGCCGTTTCCCCGGTAACCTGGTCGACAAACACACTTGTAGCTCCCAAGCGTGTTCTCACACACACCATGACCATCACACACTGCAGGACTCTCCGTACATTCATCCACATCTGGGACAGAGGAAGAGAATGCTACATACATACAGTATATGACTTTTTCATTCACTTGTTTTTCGTGCAATGCACCCTTGAGTTACTAAATCATTTTCATGTCACTAAACCCCTAATCAAGTCCTAGTAGGCATTACAATATTGTCCCTGCAACACTGTGGGGAGCTGTTGTATCAATATAAGACAATATTTTCTTTTCCCTTTAGTCAAACACCACATCCATTACTTTCCTGTAGCAGTTTTGAAAGAAACTGTAATTATTGAAATAGTATTAGAATATGGGTAAAAAATAAGACAACATTGCAAGAAACTCTTATAAATATGACCTTTCCAAACACTCCAAACTTTTCTTATGATTTGGTTACCTTGACATTTTAACCCCTGAAAAAGCAAGCAGCCTTAAGCATTAAAAGCACATCATACCTTGACACACGGTGTAATCTGGACACACAGGACCTGAGACCAGGAGTGCAGACGAGTCACATAGAAGATGAAAAAAAAAGTATACAAATGGAGTATTGGGAAGATTTTAGAGGGCGGAAATTAATCATTAAAGGAAAGGTGAAGGAGCAGAGAGAGAGGAAACAAAAACAAAAAGTAACAACGCAATGCAAGCAGCAAAGCAGATTAAAGCTCTCTATTCCAAAGCCTTCCTTCCTGTCAGCAGAGGTTATTAAGTTGAGGCAACTCAAGTGAAATATGAGAAACTCATACAACACCAGGTCAAATCTGGACATCAGTCTCATCCAGCTGTGGTGAACCTTCATGCTAGACTTACCAATACAGGCGAGGGCCTCTGCTCTGAAGCCTGGCTGGCACTGGCACACAAAGCTGCCGGGAGTGTTCACACACACATTTCCTAGCTCACGGCGACACTGCTCCTCGAAGCTGCACTCATCCACATCTACCGAGAAGAGAAACCAAGAACTATAACTTAACAGCCTTGTATGGATTATACAGTACAACAATGTTACAGAGGTATAACAACATCTAAACATCCAGTCAAACAGTTGGGGAAGTCTTTTTTTTTAAAGATTATTTTTGGCATTTTTTGGGCTTTATGCGATAGGACAGCTGAAGACAGAGAAGGGGAGAGGGGGGGGGGACATACAGCATACCACTGGTCGGAACTGAACCCAGGTCACTGCGGTAAAGGACGGAGCCTTAGAATATGGGGCACACCCTCAATCAGGTGAGCTACCAGGGCGCCCCGAGGAAGGCTTTTTACCCCTCACTGCTACCTCAGTGGAGGTGCTCCAGGTATACATCAAATGCTTCTGAACATACATTTTCCATTGTACATCCACATTCCACAGTCATACATACCAGATGTTGACATCAGCCTCACCTACACATCTTTGTCCATTAAGAGCCATTACATATCCTGAAGGGCATGAGCAGGTGAAGGAGCCAGGAGTGTTTTTGCATTCAGCATCACCCTGACAGGCCTGCAGGCCCGTCACTGCAGCCAGAGCACACTCGTCTATATCTGCAACACCCATAAGGCAGACATGCATTACGACCATACCGCATAGGGCTATAATGGTACAGATAATCTCCTTTCAACATGCTCTCTACAGTGCATGCTCTCTGCTTTTCACGCACACACACACGCACACACACACACACACACACACACACACACACACACACACACACACACACACACACACACACACACACACTCACACACACACACACACACACACACACACACACAGACGTACCCTGGCAGCCTCCAGCACCCATCAGGTAACCACGGAGACAGCTACACGAGTAAGAGCCGGGGGTATTAATGCAGCGGCCATGGAGACCACATGGTGCTGGCCCCTCTCCTTCACATTCATCAACATCTGTGGTAGAGTAGAGTAGAGAGAAGATGATGCATTGCATCTAACTGTTATCACTGTATGCAACTAAGCATAAAACAGGTGCTACATGTGGTATATTGATGGCTAATATTTTGTATATAGCATTGAAACATCTAATGCCTAATTCAGGGTTTTCCCTATGGCGTTATTTTTTAGTCAAAAGTTATGAGCGTGTAACACATGCTCACGAGCACATTATGTTATTTCACACGCGCAAAAATGAACCTTCAGCTGGCATGATAAAAGTACTCGCGCACAAATTCAACAACCGAGAGGTGTAGGTAGCTGCGAGCGAGCGCCTTACTCTGCTTGTACAGTGGAATCCTGCTCGCGCGCAGCGGGCTTCTGCTCGCGGAGTGCTGTTTTGCTCGCGGAGTGGATTTCTGCTCGTTCAGCTGATTTCTGCTCGCTCGAGTACATGACTTTTGACAATTTGGGGGCGGAAACCAAGGAGGGCACTGACCCTCTTATGATTGGTCACTTTCACACAGGGACATCCTTGATTGACAGCTCTCATTACAGGAAGCACGGAGTCAAAGTATCTGACGGAGTTCAGTCATTCAGTTAACACTGCACAGTGGACGGAATGGCGGCGACACCTGAAGATGTAGGCGTAAGTGTGTTTGACAGTGTTATAGCCATTTAATCTGAAATTTGTTGAGAATAAACTCATTAAATATTGAGAATAAAGTCGTTGTGTTTCGAGAAAAAACTCATTAAATATTGAGAAAAAAACTCGAAATACAACGACTTTATTCTCAATATTTAATGAGTTTATTCTCAACAAATTTCAGATTAAATGGCTATAACACTGTCAAACACACTTACGCCTACATCTTCAGGTGTCGCCGCCATTCCGTCCACTGTGCAGTGTTAACTGAATGACTGAACTCCGTCAGATACTTTGACTCCGTGCTTCCTGTAATGAGAGCTGTCAATCAAGGATGTCCCTGTGTGAAAGTGACCAATCATAAGAGGGTCAGTGCCCTCCTTGGTTTCCGCCCCCAAATTGTCAAAAGTCATGTACTCGAGCGAGCAGAAATCAGCTGAACGAGCAGAAATCCACTCCGCGAGCAAAACAGCACTCCGCGAGCAGAAGCCCGCTGCGCGCGAGCAGGATTCCACTGTACAAGCAGAGTAAGGCGCTCGCTCGCAGCTACCTACACCTCTCGGTTGTTGAATTTGTGCGCGAGTACTTTTATCATGCCAGCTGAAGGTTCATTTTTGCGCGTGTGAAATAACATAATGTGCTCGTGATCATGTCTTACACGCTCACAACTTTTGACTAAAAAATGACGCCATATTTCCCTACCAACAGCTTAGCGCAGCACCCAAGCTGTTTTTGGTGACCGACTAAGATGGATGAATGTAAAATCAATGTGAGCATCAAAACTAACTAAAAGACTCAAATCTAATGACTGTAGTTGGGCCCCAGTGGACGTCTTTAGCAAGTTTAGTCTTTAAGCTTTTTGAGTGTTATGTTGTAAAGGAAGTAGAATATAGTTGAGACAAGTATTCTTTTCTAAAGAATGGTTCTGCTACTTTCCTTGAAATTAAGGAACTCTTCTGTGTCACTGATTGCGTTTTGTTTGGCTGTGTATTAATGATGAATTCTGCAAAAAACAGTTAAAACAGTTTAAAATGCAGAGTAGAGACTTCCCACCATTCTTCAGTCGACTCATTTGTATACAATAATTACAGTTATTTCTCAAATTGAATGCAGTACTGATTTATTGATGTTCCAATTTTACACACAGCACCTTCAGTTAAACGCTGGTGCTGTGGCTGATTCTGCCCCCTCTCACCTTTACACCCTGCAGCCCCCTCCAGAGTGAAGCCCACAGGGCAGGTACAGTTGTCACCATCCCTCACCATGCCAGATGGACAGCCGCAGCCTGTGCTGCTCTCCAGCATCACCTGGTTTCCCAGACACCGAGGAGCAAGACTGGGGCTCGGGGGAACTGTGGTAGTCAAGGGAACTGCTAATGTAAAAGAAAAAAGGGCAATTTAAGGAGAAGCTGAAAGGGCAAAAGAGAACCCAGCAAAATAAAAAAATAAAAAACGAAACTCACCTGTAGTCGGTGTGTGGCTCTGTGTCGTCTCGCTGAGGTTTCCAATGGCATTCTCAGTCACCTGATTCGAAAAACAGAAGAAACCATCATATTGAGTTTAATTTATGCAAATTACAATTAGGACAACAGGGAAAAACGTTAACACTAAGATCTCTTTGATAGCATGGAGGGTTTCCGTGGTCACTGGCCTGACTCTTGGTGAGCTCCACCTCTGTGTGTTTCAGGACTTCATTTTCCTCAGGGCTGGTCAGAGGCTCAGACACAGACAACACTAGCAGCAGGGCTGACAGGAGAGTCCTGAGGTGAGTCATTACCCGAATCTGAGTGGAGATAAGGAGGTTGTGTTTACTGAGCCACCAGCAGGGCAAAGAAGAACAGCCCATAGAGTGTTTAATAATGCAGAAAATGGCAGATGAGAGAGCATGGGACAATTACTAGAAAGGTGAATGAGTTTGTAGAGAAATTGTACGCATGTGAATTGTGTGAAGCAGTCACAGCAGCCATACAGTGGCATGTCCAGGCAGGCAGAACAACATAGGGGTAAGCGCACCCTGTTATTAAGTTAACATCAACCCCCTGGGCTGTCTGCACTGAACAAAAGAAACATAGGCTACAGTTGCTGCAATACATCTATGTTTTAGATAAAGTGAGTTATATTTAAAAATGTGGAAAGCAGCGGTGTTTATGGAGAACGTCTGCAGCGAGAAACTCTGAAAAACCATAAATACGTCACAGGGACTAACTTATAGAGCAATGATGCGATACACAAGCTGAGAAAAAGTGTAACAAAGTTAGCCGACTTACCGGGGTTAGATCTATACTCGCACTTGTGAACGGATTTGTGTCACCAGAAGATAGACGGAGACAGCGAGTTAATTATCCAAATGTCAAAAAATGTTTGTCCTGTGTCTTCTCCAGATGCGGACTCGTGCAGCCGCAAGCCAGCTATGTGTCAGTGCGGGAGGGGGGCCTGTACGCTACAGCAGTGACTCCACATCCTGTCCAGGAACTCTGCACTTCCCATTCCACAAATCCCAAAGCACCGCAAGAGAAGAGCAGTCATGATGTGGCCCTGCTCTGGACCCTGACATGGAGGTCATAAAGCAGTCAGGAGGCTCGGCCAGGCAGCCAGGGAACGTGAGGTCAAAGAGACTTCACAAGCGAGTTCATTAGGTTACAAAGACTATTACACTCTGCCTGATGATGCAAACATCTGGGGGTTTCAGTGACATATTTGGATGAACTTTTCTGTAGGACGTTTAGAGTATTTATTTATTTAGGTATTTTTCCAGTTGGTCTTCATGATTGACTATTATACACTTCCTTACCCTGCTTGAGTTAGTATAATTGTATCTAGGAAGCAATTCTGTGTGAGTTACTGCATATACTGTGTCCCTGTGGACAGAGATGGAAGAGTAAGCGTTTATGTTTTCTACTCTAGTAGCCACTTGTAATACTCGGCAAAAGAAATATAATGGATGAATATGATACCTCTTGCAGAATGCAAGACTATAGCCTACTGCAAACTCTACAGTACGTGTCTCCCTTTTTAATTGTGTCTCCCGTGCAAAATAGGTTTCCAACCCTCAATGGGACTAGCCTGGTTAAATAACGGTGAATTGCACATATTTGTCAGTTAACTGGAGGAAGTCTGGTCCTCTGCTGCTGACCAGTGAGCAGCTCTACTGGATGGCATCAGTGCCTTGCTTAAAGTGCAGCGTTACCATTCCCATGTTCTGTCCAGATGTTGTACATCTAAACATTATCTTGAGTGATCTGTCCAAATTTCTCAAGTATATTAGAACCCATCTTGTATGTTTGCCAAAAATGTGTCAACCAGGGATTACTGTACTTTTTTTTAAAATAATTTTCAGAATCAAGTAAGACACACACTGAACAGCATTGAAGCAGTAGTTTATTTTTGTGCCTGTAGCTGTGACTTTCTAAATGTCTTTACTCGTTTGTATGCCGACATCAAAACAGACTATGTGAAGAATCTACTGTAACATGGTTTTTATTTGTTTGGCCCACCATTGGAAACCATTAGAGATCTTCTGATGGTTTCTAACGTTTCTCTTCTCCACCACCAAGTTATGCAGACACTCCTCCACAGTTTAACAACTATCCAAATAAGCTCAACTATAAGATTTGGAATATAACATACAACTAATTATACAACTATTCATATTTTTAAATGTCTTAATATATATTTAAACACACAGATACCTTGTTAAAGTTTGAAGATAACGATAAAAAATGACACATTGACAAATGTTATGCCATTGCTTTTAAGAACAATAATTAAGGTTTTCCTTATGAAGCAAAGGGGAAAAAATAACAAAATACTTTTAAATTGTTTTTATGAATGACATATGAACAAACATCTTTATAAATAATTATATACAATTCCAGTATCAGCACATATTGTATCAATATTGTGTCTGAATTACATGCAGCAACAATGACTTTGATGGCTTTAGCTTGTATCTTATTGGACATTCTGTAGCTGCCAGCTGATTGTATGTTTATTTTGTGAAAGAGGTTGCAGAGAGCCATAATGAAGCTGAGTAAACATTTTATACTTGAACTTGCACGAACCAGTTTTTTTTCACAAGGCATTAAAACAACACAGGGAGAGGCACGAGAAAAGCAGCAACATCCAAATGCAACAACAGAGAAAAGTGACTTTAAAACAAGTCTGACAGTTGACTCGTTTATACATTCAGTTTTAGGCAAACCATTTGTTTACATAAAGACGATTGTGGATGCTGCAGAACTGGGCAGTGATTCAATACTTTGCGTGACCTTTTATCTTGATAAAAAAAACATCTTATCACATTATAAAACATAGAGAATACAAACAAAGACAAAAATCTAAATTTCTCACAAAAAGAGATCTAACGCAAATTTGGTAATTATGCGAATCCAGTTTTATCCTTCTTTATATGACCATGCAGTTCAAAGTACTGTACAATAGGTTAGCATCTTATGTATTGATGTCAGATAATTTTGAATTATTACTATGATAAAGTTTCCATTCATGTTTTCCCAGTCCTTTGCTGGATCGCAGCTGGCAGTGGAGATGTCTTTCATATTGGTGGAGTCGAACACAAGACATGACAGAACACAACACGCAAGTATACAGTGAAGTGGCTCTCAGCAGTGTGCAGGTGCAGGTTTACACTTTAGCAGCTAATGATATACTGTGACTTCAAGGTATTCATCTATTAAGCTGCAATTAAGGTATTTTATTTTTACCTTGATGCCTACCTAACTGTAAACACAGACTGTGAATTAATAAATAAATAAGCAAACCCATACATAAATATACAAAGAATTAAATGAATGATGATTCATTTTGTGTGTCACTTGGCAGTAGGCTACGGCTTCACATGTTCAACATGCTAAGCTATAGCATCTGTGATATATGGAATCACATTTTGAATTTTACTTACTTTAGCATCTCATCTCAACCCTTTAACATCCCATATTATAAAAAGTGATTTCCATGTCTTTTGTGATTATAAAGCAGGTCGAGGGTGCTATATAAATACTGTGAAAGTATCAAAACGCTCAATCCACAGAAAAATGCACAGCTAGTATTTAGAAACTGTGCTTTTAAACGTGCCATCAGGACTTCTGTACGATTGTGATGTCATAACTGTACTATATATATATATATATATATATATATATATATATATATATTATATATATATATATATATATATATATATATATGTGTGTGTGTGTGGCAGTCATTCCACTGACCAATGAGAGCAAACTGGGGTTTTTCGGGAGGGGGGCTTGAAGATACAGGCGCTAAAACAGAACATTTCAGACAGAATGAATCAGAAAATGAGCAAATATGGGACCTTTAAAATCTACACTCAACAAAAGTGCATTGTTTAGCTGGATAAAACCTGTATCTGTTACTTGCTAATTGAAGGTTCTTTAATCTTTAGGCTAAAGTGAGGTCTCCAAGAAAAGCTTGAAGCTGATCTTTCTAAAGTTGTTGCCACATGGGAAATGCATATGAAATTGATAGGATCTGTCTTGAAATGTGTGAGTAAAATGTCATGAGGTTTCAGAATCATTTTCCATTGGTAAGTTCACCTTAGTTCCTCCATTCTGGCAGAAGGAGCGCAGCTAGTAGTAAAGAGTCTATCATCTAGTTTGAAATGAAAACTTACAGATATGGCCGACAACCAGTATTGTGCATACTGTGCAGCCCATTGGAGACGATGATGTGCACAGAAGCAACCTTCAGTGGATATCCAATTAACAGAAGACCTGAAGATGAGGGGGAAGGCCACCACTAGAAAGGTGTGTCCATCTGACTGCATTTTGCAGCAGGTGACACCGCACCATAGCTCCGCCCCTGCCACCTCAGCCACTGCATGTGGACCTCCTTTTGGACCTGTCAAACACAAACACTCAAAATGCAACATTAGGCTGTTTTCAAACTATTAAGATATGCCACATTTATTTCTTTAAATTGTTATGTAAATTAAATGATCTGGTTACACTTTACTTGAAGGTATCTACATAAGAGTGACATGACACTGTCATGAACGTGTCATAAACATTATAAACAAGTCATAAATGTGTATGACATAGTGCTTCTTTTAGTAAGTGTCATTCGGTTTTTGTCATGATGTGTTCAGTATCACGTCAAAGCCGTTTTATGCTTCTGCGGAGGCTACACACAGCTTTCGCTGTAGCCTACATAAGTGGCCTAGTGTTTATACTTGTGTGTGTGTGGGGAGGGAGTGTGTGGTAGAGGGAGAAGTGAGAGAGTGAAGGCGATTAGCTTCGGAGCGAGTACTGACTCCAGAGTCATAGTGAGAGTTACAAAGTGTCTCCACTGTGCTTTCTGACCACGGTGAGATAAAACGGCTTTTAGTCTTATGTATCTTTGTATCTACATATTCTTGCCCAGGTGTGTTGGAAATAAGCCTATATCCCAAAACTATTTCTTTAAACTTCAAAAACTGATAAGTCTTGACAGGTCAAACTTGAACACTAAATTGAATGATTTCTTCCCCATTGTATCACAAGACATTTTATTGGATATTAAGTCATCTAATTTATGTGGCATGTTACTGGGGTATAGTAAAATGTATGAAGCAATTAGATATCATGCATTTCCGCTGGCATCAGAACATTATTCATTGATGAACCACAGCGATAAACAACATTCTTTATATCTATAAGGAGATATAGATGTAGATTAAATTAACATATATTGGTCAATATGATAATTGAGTGACTTCCAAGTATTACACATGAGGCCCTAAAGAACCAAACAGATGAACATGGGTTAAGAGTTATTGTTTACTAAGTATTCAACAGAATGTGTGTGGTTGGCCTCACATTCATGTTGATGGTTACGTAAGTGCTCAAGGTCCTTCACCTATGCAATGAGGGGAAGAGAGGTGCAAATTATTTTGCTTTTTAAGCCCTGACAACTCATAACCACTCCCCCCTCACTGGTATGTGATCTGGGTAAACTGGTATATTATGCAGCAGAGAGCTGTACCTGTGTGCTTTGTTGAATATGTTATAGGTAATGCTTGAGAGTGGTGTGGCTTTGTACTGACCTCTTGATTAAGAAAGCAATAGAGAATCGCTACAAGAAGCCCCTGTAAGAGAGATGGTAATAATCATTAACACTTAGAACAAGTCGGAACATAAAACGCTGCTCACGTGAAGATATAGCTTAGATGACAAATGAGAGCTGAAAAAGTAAAAATAGGTTTGGGAAAATCTATTATGTTTCTCTCATGCATCCAGCAAACAAGAGTGGAATAATGAATAATTGTTTGGATTTCTACCTCATTAATACACTGTATGTATATGTGTAATTTAAAGGAAAAAGGCTGTAAACTCTGCTCTTATCTTTATATTAAATTATGCTGAATTAAATTGGACTTACTTCTTTTACCTCTTTTATAAACAAAGCCTGGGTTACAGCTATTTGAGAACTTTTGTTACCAGTATATGTCATACTTTAGTGACACCTCTGTGCCTAATTAATTTGAATACAGGAAGGGGGACAAAAGCAAAACCCAATTTGGCAAGCTGGCTAGCAAACCTGTCTGTGCCACATGCGGCATGAAGTGGAGGAAGCCATTTTGACTTTTCTGTGGTTGCATGTCTTCAGCAGACTCAAACACTGCCAGCAACACAGCACTGCTAAGCCCGTTACTACTATATTACAGCTTTTTAAGCATATAACTAGTGTTCTTCAAAAGCATTTTATCAAATAGGAATTTGGTATTAAATCTGTTATTCAAATTAAAACCTTTGATAATCTTTTTAGCCCCGTTAGCAGCGTGGCTCTAGGGATCTCAATACCAGTCAGTTGGTCATTAATATACAGACATTCATGTCTCCCTGAGGACGACTTGTTATTACTTTGGTGAGCCCCTGACTCTATCAGGTCAAAATTTCACTTTGTCCTATATTTTGTTTTAATAGCTAAATACCTGCAAAACTAATGACATTCCCTTCAGCCTCAGTTGTACTTTATGTTTAGTGCAAATTTGCAAACGATAGCATGCTAACACGTTAAACTGAGACGGTGAACACGGTAAACGTTATACCTGCTAAATGTCAGCATTTTATCATATCATTGTGAGCATGTTATCAAAGGGCCGTTCTGCCTAAGTACAGCCTCACAGAGCTGATAGCATGGCTCTAGACTCTCAATCTAGTTTACATAAATTGTCTGTGGGAAGGAGAATTTTAAGATTAGGTTTCATTAAACATCTTATTTAAATTAAATTGTAAATTAGCACTTGTGTGTATGCGTGTACCTGGAAGGATCCCATGCAGAGCTCGATACAGAGGCGCAGGTTAACATTGAAGTAGTCAGGCAGAAAATTGAAGACCATGTAGTGAGTACCAAACAAAGGGATGAGGAGGAGGGTGGACTTAGTCAGGCGTCTGTTGCACAAAAAGAAAGCAAAAACAAGATGCAGGAGGTGATGCTACCTCAGGGGGTCATTTAGTGAGCGTCTAAGCTGAATGCTGCTCCGGGAAAGCATCACGCATGCAGGCATGCTAATCATCAGATACCAATCAAGAGGATCCTGTGTGTGTGTGTGTTTGCGTTTGTGTGTGTGTGTGTGTGTGTGTGTGTGTGTGTGTGTGTGTGTGTGTGTGTGTGTGTGTGTGTGTGTGTGTTGTGTGTGTGTGTGTGTGTGTGTGTGTGTGTGTGTGTGTGTGTGTGTGTGTGTGTGTGTCTGTGTGTGTCTGTGTGTGCGTGCATGCTTTGGTCTATACACGACTTTTGTTAATGAGGAGAAAGGTTGCAGCAGGTAGGCTACATGATTCAAAGTGAGGATAATAAAATGTGAGTGCAGAGGTGTTTTTTTATGTGTATGGGGAACATATCAATTATTACCTGGTGCAAGGAATTCAAGCTTCACTCAACTTACATACCTTTGGTGCTGTATGTCTTTAATAGGATCCAGATATGCATGATGTCCCTGAACACTTTCAACCAATTAGTGAGCCTGTTTCAATTACAAATTATGATTCTGGGAAGTGAAAAGGTAGACGTGCCCAGACTGACTAGTTTGAGGTTCAGTAGCGACTGAATGAATTATGCATTTCCGACTGTGGTGCATCAAAAGTTTTCACACAGCTTGCATCTTTTGCTACATCAAAGTGCGAACTTATCAGAGTGGAAAAGTATTAAAGTAAGTGAAAAACTATTTGAAAAGGTGTCCATTCAACAATATAAGATGAACAAGTCACACGGACACAATTTTGAAAATCCGAGATTGTGTGAGAAAAGATGAAAGCTAAATTTGATAAAAGCAGTACATGCAGTAATGTCTAAAGTAGGAGATACTGTATCACAGAGTTCAGCCTCTCATACTGTGTGTGCAGCTAAAGCATTACCTGTACTGAGAGGAGTTATTGAAATGGATCAGCCGAGGATTGAGCTTCTGTATCAGGATTCTGATGATGTTCATGAAGAGTATAAAATTGACCTGTTGATTGAAAAAGCAAGAATGAAAAAAGTCAAGACTCTCTAAAATGCACAAAAATAAATAATCTGCATAGCAATCTGTAATCTGTTAGGTGCATAATTAACAGATTTGTTTCGGCACAATAGGAGCATTTACCGCTATAGATACAACAATTGGTCCCTTGATGATCCACCAATAGGGCGAGTCCTCGTTGATGTCCCAACATCTATGTAGGAAGACATTTTGAAATGTGCACTTCAGTCTGTCTGCAGAAGTTCTTTTAGGTGTGATGTACAATGACTTCAACTGGCCGTGGAACAAAAATCAACTCATAACCAGAAACAAATAGAAATGAGTACAAATTGAGCACAAATTACATATTTGTTTTAAAGGTTTCAAAGTTTAGTGCCTCACCTCCTGTCTTGTCGGTGTATTTCTTCCTCAAACACCTATACTGTATATCAGTAAATCTTAGGAAAATGCTAGACTGTGGCTCTGTTGGTCATAATGTATGTTGGAATGGGATGTCAATGTATATAGGAAAGAACTGTGCTTGTGGAGATAGAAGCAGAATAAGTTTATACAAACTCTGTGTCCTCAAAATACACCCTGGATCCAATCCACAGGACAATGAAGAGCACAGGTACACCTGTGGAGAGGCAAAAAAGAAAAACGTACGTCAGTTAGATGCAATCAATACACACTGAGTTGGTTGAATCATAAAAAGACAGTTAGCAGCGTGTGAACCTGTTGTATGACAACTTTTTCTTATATCTGTATTGAGCTGTAAATGGAATATTTTAGAAGCTGCATGCACTGCACGTCTACAGTATATGTTCTGATCAATTTCCTGCCTTGCCACTGCTGGGACAAATTTCTCTGTATTCATTTTACTAGTGGCAAGTTAAGGGACAGAAACATTCAACCCACAAATATAAGCAAATACATTAGTAGAGATTGCCACAGGGATGTAACTTGATTCAGTTTGTTTGGTAATTACAGCTGATGACATCGAGCCAGGAGAGTTTCTGGCTGTAATCAAATAATAAGTTGGGAGTGTTGGCTGATGGCAGTCTGTCTGCCTCTTGTTGTCCCTAAAGACAGCTGTGAATCTCCTTTGAATCACAGAATTGCAGTAAATATCTCACTGTTCAGCTCAATAGGTTTTATTTGATTTCTTGAAAAATCAAGAAATCTCATATGCTAATTAAAAAAGAAAAGCTGCAACACAAGGCGAATAGTGTCCAAAATAAAGAGACATGGACTGAAAACTGCAAATCGCACAGTGCCAGTGTTAGATTATCAGGAGAATAACCGTCTGGAGCATCACACTCAGATCAAAAAAGCAGAAAAATATTTTGCACATAATGCACTGGCTGCATAAACAGAATAAACAGCAGTGCCTTGGTCCACACAAACCAATGTAGACTTGAGTGCACTTGCAGACTTTTCAGGCAATTTGCATTAACTATTATTCTTGTAGATTTTTTTTCTTGTCACAAGTGTAACTCACCTTGAGCCAACATACATGTAATGCAGAGAGGCAAATTCAAGTATCTGTAAATATATATGATCCAGTCTCTAAGTCCCCTCATTTTGTAATCCTTGCATCTATTACCTATAAATGTTTATTTTTCAGTCTTTTTTAACAGCAATTATCTTATTGGATTTGGATATCATAAAATAGAACTAAACTCTGCAGCTCAGCATGACATATGTTGAGGAAACCGTGTATGTCAAGGTCTCTCACCCCATCCCAGCAGGCTGAAGCCCCAGAGGCACCGACGGCTGTGATAAAAGGACGAAAGCAGCAGGGAATTGAGGTAGAGCGCCTCCACCAGGAGCCAGAAAAAATTGGACATTACACAGTAGTGACAGAAGACCACAGAGGCCTTACAGGCAAACTGGACAGAAAAAAACAAAGGAAGGAAAAGAAGAAGACAGAGTGAACTGTAAGGGGGGATTAGTATAAGAGCGGAGGTGCACAGTCGATATGCGATGAGAGCGATAAGGAATCTGCACGTAGGAATTTACTACAACCAGGAACCTTTTCCCGCCATTGTCATTATCTTACTGTGGAAAGGGTGCAGTGGTTGGTGTCGTCACTTGAGAACAGAGTTGCATCCTTTATGAACACCGCCACAGCTTTCAGGATAAATGTGATGAAGAGCTGGATGTGAATTAAGTTCCTGGCACAACGCAGCCTCCTGAAAAATCAGGTGACACACATGTAATAAATGTACTGTGGTGTTGTCTAATGCACAAAACATATCAAAGCCAGATGGTCTGATTAGAGTACAAGTCAGCCAGATGGTCAAAATAAGTTCTGCTTTACAACACATTGTTACACCCTAACTAATAGCTATAACACCATGGTGTGGTGTCCATGGTTTTTTAAATAGGCAGTTGACACAGTATGATGATCAGTTTAGGGCCAAACGGTTTGACAGAAAATACAAATAAAAACAACATTAAACCAGAGATGGAAGTTATAGAATTGTGATTTTAAAGAGATTTCATAACAGATTTGTAAAGCCGCACACCAGCTGGAGGGAGAAAAAAAGAAACCATAAATAAAGAGGTTTTGTGTTTCTGCTGTACATGCTCCTACTTCTTTGAATCCAGTAGAACCATAGAGCAGAGTGGCGAGGGCGTGAGGAAACCCTTGACACTGTGTCAATCAGTTGCTAAGTGGACTATAGGACCTGTTAGCTCCAGGTCAATAAGGGTCCAAATCCAAGATGGAAAATATTGGAACTGAGAGATGGACATGGGTGGAGAAGGAGAAGTATGTCAGGGATTAGGAGACGGAAAATGATGGTGAGTTTTTAGTATCATAACACCATGACAACGCATTTCATTACAATTATGTTTGGTTTGTACTTTTGGGTTTCAGGGTCTCTAAAATGACTTTCCACAACAGCATCGCTCCTCTTTCTTAAAAGAAAAGTACAGCATTTTGGGAAAAATGCTCATTTGCTTTTTAGGCAAGAGTTAGATGAGAAGACCGCTACCTCTCTTCTGTGCAAGAGTGGTGTCAAAGATGTCTTCTAACTCTCGACAAGAAAATGCAAGCGTATTATACTATTCCTCTAATATACTACACAAGGACACCTTTTTAAATGTGTCAAAGCTAATGGCACTATTAAAGGTGTCACTCTAAGAGAGTCTTGTAATAATCGTTTTTGATTACAGTACAACAATATTGTTGCTCGCTCTGGTGAATGCAATGGCCTTAAGATTACCATAATGCACCGGTTACCGATGAAGAATGAAATAAAAGTCTGTTTGCCTTTTGTCTCGTCAACCTCAACTTATTTTAATGTCATCTGTTCTTACCTGAAGAGCAACAGGATGAATACAGCAACAGCCAGCACCACTAGAGAGATACTGTAGCCGACGGTGTATATCAGCTTCACTGTGGCAAAGTATAACTGCTCTGTCTGGAAGCAAGAGGAGAAAGAAGATTTTGTATTAAAGAACCTTATAGTTCAACGTCCAGGCTTTTCAAAAATGCTTCCAGGCCTCAAAATGAATGCAATGTCTCAAAGTGACACCAAGTTGCAGACAAGCTCATGACTCAACTGTATTGAAGAGATGACTGCGGCATTACAGAGAAAGCATTCTCCATATTTTGAGGCTGAGTCTGATGGCTGCATGACTGGACTAAGCAGACTACTCCATCAACTCAAAAAAGTAGAGAAAGCATTAAAGCTACTGCTACTATAATTACATGAGAACTTGTAATTAGTGACTTTTCGCCCCTGCTATTGGAAAACATAAAAGGTCTTTTTTTTAACTGAAGACAAAAGATGCTCTGTGTAGCACCAAAATCAGTTTCTAATCATTATCCTCCACACTGTTAAGTACGATTAAGCCCCATCCTCTCTTTGTGAAACAACAATTTCAGCTATTACCTGGTGACATTTAATTCACTTACTGCCTTGCAAAAGTATTTTAACATGAACACATTTATCTTTGAATAGATTTTCTTTTCTGCTCTCGAGAGGCAGTGATCCAGCAAGCATAAATACTCAAATCTAAACTACCCCAAAAAGGAACAAATGTAGGTGTATGGGCAACTGTTTCACTGCATTACAGTCTTACAGGCTGCACTACAATTTTGACATAACCTCTTGTAACATGGTACATTTTTCTTTTCTAATTTAGCTTGTTCGGTCTGTTGATTTTGGAAGTCGCGACGCGGTCTGCATTTGTCCCTGTTTTTATTAGTTTTTTTCTCAGTTCCTCCTTGTTTCTGTTGCTTCTCCTCCTGTCGTGACGTCTGGATTCTCGCTCCCCAGTCAGACCTCTTAAACTGCCTCGCCCCCAGTAACTCTCACCTCAGGAATGTCATCATCCACACTGCAGGCGATGTGGTACGGTGGGAAATGTCTGGACCAACCTCCGCTGGTGCAGTTACGGCTCACTGAACCTGAGGTCAAAGGCCAAGATATCAAAGGGTCAGCCATGAAGAGATCACTTCAGATTAGATTCACTTGTCAAGAGAAAAAGTTCAAATGTTAGTTTTTAGCCATGATGGTAGTGGGTATGCCGACATTTGAAGGACATATTGTAATTGTGTCAATGCATAGTATTTGAACTCTCACACAACCAACTCTGTGATCATACAACCGCATTGAGTTGTCATATGAACGCTTGCTTGTTGTTAAGATGGGAATCTTTCCCATTTCTGCCATCCATCCGTTATGACTTGAACGCAGCATTAGCATGTAGCTCAAAGCACAGCCTCACAGGGCCGCTAGAGATTAAACAAATAAACATACTTTATGAAATGATCAGGATCAAAAACATCTTTTAATGCTCTGGTCATTATCTCAACACCCTCTTCACTCTGTCACCATGGGATCCTTTAGTCACCTGTGTTGTTTCTGAAGAGGGAGAAGATGGCAGGACAAGCTCTTTGGACTGTTTCCCCAACTTCTGCATGAGGCCAGCAGGCAACTGCATCCCAGAATGGCTGACAACCTTTTCGGAAAAGTAGAAAGAAGGTAAGTATGTGTCTATCGGGGTAGTTAATTAGAAGAGAGATTCCATAAACACACATTTATATGCACCGTCATACACCGCTGCCTGAAATGCATACAGTTTAAATATATACTCATGGAGATACAGTAGCGGTAAATGGGGTGTATCATGCACAATACCCTCAACGACATTCTTCAAAGCCATAACATCCGCCTCTTTATAAATTGTATTAAAACAAGAATGAGGAAGTACTGTAGATCTGCAACCAAGACCTTTATCTTGAGATAGATAACATACATAAATCCTTATGTAACTATCCTTAATGGTCTCCTCTACAGATGCGTCACAGTGATAAATCACCCGGCGCGATTTCATTTGCAGTTGGGACGCCCTGACAACTGATGATTCTTTGTGATGCATTTATTACAGCTTTAGACTCTTGCACATAATGTGAACATTTGCAGTATATTTCATATCACAACTACAGCCACGCCTGGATTTATATGAGCTATACTGCTGTAGGGTGATTTTAAAATGGAAAACACACCTTCTGTGGTTCTGTTGCCCTGCTCTGCAATGTACTGAAGGCAGTGACGCTCCTCTTTCTCCAGCTGAAATATGTACTCGCATTCAGGGTGCAGGCTAGACAAAGCCTTGAGGTAGGAAAGAAGGAAGGAAGGAATGCTTTATTAGATATAAACAGACATTTAAGCAGAGGACACAGTGGCTTCTCAGTCTGTGTATGTGTATGTCAATTTCTAAAAGGCACTGCCCTTTAAAAATTGACATACACGTCGTTTTGCCTTTTTTAGGAAATGCTTTCCACCTAAAACAGTAACCTTTTGGCAAAAATGACCTATCGGTGGCATCAAGCTAAATAATCTTTAACCACAGCGCACAGAGAGGGGAAGCTCAGAAAATTCAATAAATGAATTTGTTCCTAAGGACACAGATGATTGTTTTGGCCTCCAATAGCCCCATGCTTCATCCATTTAGTGCCGCTCAGCGATCCTTCTGTTATAGCAGAATAACTGCACTTGCATTCGTCTGACATATATCTCGGACCAAAACAAAAAGGAACGTCTTGTATCTGGGAGAGAAAGGAACCGATGGAAGGTGGATGTTGGAGGGTAACGTAGGGAAGAGAGTGGATGAGGGGAGTGTGGACCGAATGAGCATAGGATTGTCATGAATGTGGTAATTATCCTTTGGACTGTACCGCAACACTGTGAGTGTGTGTGTGTGTGTGTGTGTGTGTGTGTGTGTGTGTGTGTGTGTGTGTGTGTGTGTGTGTGTGTGTGTCCATTCGTGGTGACGGGTTTCCACATGATAGGAATGCCAAAGAAAAGGGTCAAAGTGGCAAGACGGGCCAAACAAATCTAAGAATATTATAAAACAGATTATTATTAAGGTTGGTGGTGGAAAGTGGAGAATTTTGTGTGAAGAGGTTCAAGTTCTCTTTCTCTCTATTTACTGTAACTTCTGGTTCTGGGTTAAATGAAAGTGTCTTTTGTTTTATATCTCATGCTGCAGGTGAACTCAAGTGGTCTTGGATATAAATGTCAGAGCCACAGACAGGGTCATTTCTTGTTAGCTTCAACAACACACAGCAACAGTGTGTGCTTCCTGACAAAAGTCATCCATGGTGTTGCTACTGCTTTCTTTCTATTTGCCTACACATTTTGACATCATATAATATCTGCTTTCATATGGTACTGTACCTTCATTTTTAATTATGCTGCTATTGACTTGGAAAGAAACATAATTTGATTTCAATCTCACAGCCAGTCTGGTACACAATTAGCCATGCAAAAGACAACAAACAACCAGCAGCAAAAGCTCTTTTTTTCAGTCACTGCAAGAAGAAATCATTATCTAGTTATAGTGGCTAGATAGGTACTTATAGGCAGATATTACAATGCCCCTCCATTTCCATAATAACTCGACATTTTGAGAATGTATTGCATTTAGTTTTCTCCATGCTGAGTCATTTTGAGGCCGCTATTTGAGTCTCTCTTTTGGTTTTTGAAGATGAAGACCTAAAAACACAGAGGACAGGTCGCAAACACAGCCTTACTGAAGTCATCTCTGCTATTGATAGGAATATTGCACAGACGTTTGTCCTGGATTCAGCTTAGTTCCATCACATTTTCAAACACCTGAGGTAACTCTTAATGAAAAGAAGCTTCAGAGGCTAAAGTCCTCTGGGACCACAAACACTCCCTCTGGAGAGTTTCCCCCTCACCAGCTTTCTGAGTGCCATCCAATAGGATGCGCTCGTTGTGTGTTATAAACATTTCCATTAAAAAGATCTATGAGTTTCTCTGAGGGGCAAACAGCAACATCTGCACCCATACAAAACCCACCTGGAGCCATTTCATGAAATTACATGAGTGAGTACGCCTTGCATAGATACAGCTTTTTATTATCATAATGGTGTGCATATAAGATTTGAACTGAGTGAGGGTATGATGTTATTGGAAAAACAAAATCACTTTGGAAATTGAGAATAAAATGCCAAATGTGTAATGGCAATGTACAAAATGTACAGATTTTCATATTTAATCCTAAAAGTAAAATAAGTAAATTCATGAGTTTCAAACGGGGATTTTTAGATTCAAACATATTCATGTATTTGATGCATTGATAAATGTTCCCATAAAGTGTCAGTAGATAAGATATCTAATCTTCTAATTCAATCAAGCCAAACAGGTGCCTCTTATAAAAAACAGTTTGCCTTTGAGATTCACATCAAAGGCGAAGCCCTGGCATTATGGCAATTTTTCCATTACATGGTACCTGCTCGACTCGCCTCGACTCTACTCGCCTTTTTTGGTTTTCCATTACGAAAAAAAGTCCCTGGTACCTGCTAACAGGTACTTTTTTTAGTACCACCTCAGTCGAGGTTCCAAGCGAGCTGAGCAGATACCAAAAGGTGACGTGAAAGCGACAGACGGGGGAGTCCTGAACGAACCCGCCATTTTTAAATAGTTTAGCCAGCTGTGTTTGTTGTTGCTGCCTCCAGCTTCATTTTCAACAAAATGTGTCTTCTGGCTCTGGAAAAAACAACACACCTTCGACGTTCTGTGTGTGTATTGCGACAGGTCACGGCAGTTTCCTGCGGCGCCGCTATAAGACAATCAGCCACGCTCGCCTCACGCATGAGGCGGTACTAATGCTGCAATGGAAACAGGAGGACGGGGCAACTCGGTCGAGTCGAGCTGAGCCGAGCCGAGGTGAGTAGAGCTGGTACTAGCAATGGAAAAACGCCATTAGAATAAATTAAACCCAACATTAAATCAAGAATAATTCCGCGCCTTGAAATTCATCAGGATACATTTGAAAATAGATAACCATAGGTGAAATTGGTTTGAATCAAAACTCTCCATTTCTGTTTCTCCATGCAATCCCTCCCCTCAGGTCTTTCTCCTCGGTTTGTTTCTTAACTGTCAACTTGTTCACCATCTCACACATACACACATATAATGGGATTCTTGGGAAAAAAAAGCCAGAGCGTGTGTTTGTGCAGAATAACAAACCACTTTAGCAACTATGTCAAAACCACCTACAGAATAAACACAATACAGAAAACTAGGTGGAATTGAACACAAGCCTCCTGACAGTTGTTGGAAAAATGTTTTGCCCCATTTTCTTTAAATAGGTAGGAACAAAGCAACCTCTCTGTACCATCACTCCCTCCATTAATGTGGAACCAGCGCGCTTTGGAGGAGGGTCTGGCAAAGCGAGACTAATGTGGAACAGACGTGTCGGAAGCAACCTGAGAAAATCGCTGCCAGTCCACTTTGGTCTTAATGCAATGCTAATAATTTAATGAGAGGTGCCATTGTGCAATTTACGCAGCAATTACTGCTCTTCCAGTTCAAAGACAGGCGGGGGACTCGTGGAAAAAATGGTTTACCTTGCCCCCTGCAGAGAAACCAGAGTTTGCGGTAAATGTCCTTCAAGGTGGGATATGTATGCAAATATAACGGTATATTGTTGTCTGCTAAACTATGGCTGTTGTTATAATACATTTTTCGAGCATGGAATAAACAGCGCCAGAGTTAGAGCATTTATATTCAAAACAGAAAGACGTATGCACTCGTTACCATAAAGCGCACGACACAAAAGCATCAGCTAAATAGCACATTGTACGTTAGTTGGGTTGTCATGTACTGTACCACACATGGCTTCCCTGTATATGCAAGGAGATGCTGTGAAGATATTTTATACATGAGAATGGTGTGCAGTTGAGAGGAAGTGAGCAAAGCTTTGAATGGCAGCGGGTGAGGAACAAAGCAAGAGTCAAGACCAGGTGGCTGATGACATGCTCATGCATTTTAAAGGCATGATGGGATAAAGGGAGACACCGTGCTGCATTTAGGAGACAGAAACAGACATAAAAAGGGAGATGGGAGGCTGCATAAGGTAAGTCTGGATAATATGAGCCATGAAACTAAATGCAAAGCTAAAGGCCCCTTTACACTGCCAGGTTAGCGTGCAGTCTGCTGTAAAAATGTTCTCTGAGGGGTGAAGTCCATTATCCACTAACTACCCAAAAAGGGGCCATCGAATTGAGCTCACTTTGCAGATGTTCACTTCTATTTTCAACAGCGAAATAGGTGCACTTTTACGCTGCTGCTGCAGTGACAGAATAAAAATATACAACATGCTCAGTCAGGAAATACTGTATGGTTATTAGGTGTCTCGCTGAGAGTTAGATGAGAATATTGATACCACTCTCATATCTGTAAATATGAAGCAATAAATATAAATATGAACAAGCAACTCGTTAGCTTAGCTTAGCATAAAGACTGAAAACAGGGAAATAGCTAGCCTACCAGTACATCTAAAGCTAACTAATTTACACATGTACTGTATATCTTGTATAGAAATATGAAAAAGAAAATTGTGTTTTTTTTACAGTAGGGTTATGTGCTGTACTTTTTCTTGGCAAATCTACAACTTGTTGTTTAGCGAGCAGTTTCCAGTCTTTATGCTAGGCTAAGCTTACCGGCTGCTGAATGTAACGTTAGCTTTGTATTTACTGTACAGCAGGGCTGGACTGGCCATCGGGCATACCGGGCATTTTTCCGGTATGCCAATTTATAGGCCTTTGTTTTAATTTTTTTATTTTTTTGGGCCCATAAATAACTGACAGCGGCCCATTCGGTAATTGTACAAAAGTCCGTCTGTCAGGACTGATTGTGGCTGCATGCCGGGGGGTAGCGCGGACACGCGCCTTACTGCGAGCGGGCGCACGCGCCACACGGAGAGAAAAGTGGGAGAAAGAGAAAAGAGACTGTGTGCGTCCAGAGGATAATCAGTTGAGCTCGCGTGTGTGCGTCTTTGAGAACTGTAAGTCCCATAGCTTACGTTGTCAGTTCATTTGGGCCTGTTGTTGTATTGGTCTGTAGTTCTTGTACATTTAAGTAAGTTAGCTGGTAATGATGTTTGTGTTAATCACCTGTTAGCTACTTTGCACGTGGCTGTTGATTTATAATGCAGATTGTTGGAAGCTCTTGCTCACGTTTGTATTTAGCTACATTATTGTATTATTATTGTATTGTATTATGCTGCAGTAGTTACATTACATTGATATAGTGTAATTAATAGTGGGTTTGTTGTTGTTTGCTAGCCTATATGTATACTTCATATGCATTGTGTATGGTAGCCTTCACAATGTTATTTGTTTCTTTGCAGAACCACACACAGATACACAGCCATAGCAGAGCTACCCACGCCCATTTTGTACTGTTGCCTTATGTAATAAAGCGTCAAGAGCGATAATTGTCTCCGTCCGTGTTTTAACTGACACACCTGGAGCGAAGTTGGAAACCGGAATCAGCTCAACTACAGTCCTAAGCTAGACCTAACCCAATCAAATCCAGGAACACCCTTCCCCACTCCCGGCCCTGAGACACGAGCTGTAAACGTTATAATATGCTGGAAGTTAAGCATCCACGTTAAAATGGACAAACGACCACGGAACCCCATTCGCAAGCGATGTGTACAGAAATTACGGGAGAAAAAGATTAAGTATCTACAGGCAAATGCCTCAAAATGTGCCAACATGTCTGACATGTTTAGGGCTGTAGTAGCTGCTTCAACATCAGCATTAGGCTACCTGAAGTAGAGGAAGGAGGAGAGGTGGCTGGCTATACAGAGAAGCAGAAACAACATCATGATGACAGGGAAGAGGCCGAGGAGGAGGAGAGTGACCATGACAGGGAGAGAGGGAGAGAGAGGGAGGAACAGATGGAAGAGAGAGTAGGCCTAGTTGACGACGGTAAGAAGTACGTGAATTAACAGGTAGTGCGTGTGTGTGTGTGTGTGTGTGTGTGTGTGTGTGTGTGTGTGTGTGTGTGTGTGTGTGTGTGTGTGTGTGTGTGTGTGTGTGCGCGCGCCTCACGTCATAATGACAACAAGCAGTTTGGCAGTAACATTAAAGCTAGTGGCTGTCAGGTAACCTAACTGTTTAAGGGTTGGCCTGTTGGGTAGCTGAAGTCTGTGATCTATACAGCCTGTTCTACTAGGCTCATGTATACTATGTATAAAGCCTGTTCTACTAGGCTCATGTATACTATGTATACAGCCTGTTCTACTAGGCTCATGTATACTATGTACAGCCTGTTCTACTAGGCTCATGTATACTATGTATAAAGCCTGTTCTACTAGGCTCATGTATACTACGTATACAGCCTGTTCTACTAGGCTCATGTATACTATGTAACAGCCTGTTCTACTAGGCTCATGTATACTATGTGTACAGCTGTCTCTCTACATTGCCCAGAGATTTAAGCTAAATGAATTATACCTTAACTTAGCTGACATTTCTCTCTGTTTCTCACTCTTTTAAGGTTACCTTGTTAGAGTAAATCTTTCTTGTTCATTGGTGTGGGCCAAGGCAACATTTTGATTGACTTTACTGACAATACACTTGTATACTTAAATGTTGTTAAATAATTTGAAATTATACTTTAAACTTTATCTTTGGCATTTACTTGGACTTGAGTATGGACATTGTATAGGCTACCCTATGGCCTCCAGGTCGCCAATCAAAAGTGAGTGAGTACACTGCTTCTCTTTTCCAGGGCATGTACTACTCCCAGCTTTATTGTAGCTTTTGGGAAGGGTTATGGTTATGGTTATTGTAGTTAGCAGACACTTTTGTCCAAAGCAACAAAATATGAATCTTACAATGGTTAAAATTAACAGTAAACAGTTTTTAAAAGTTGCTAAGCCAATATTAAGCAAAATAGTAATAATAACAATAATGGCAATACAATATCAAATATCAATAATAATAATAAAAAATACCATACATATACAAATCATAACTCTAAGAATGAATTAATTATTTAAGTGTAAGATCAACAGATAAGTCTTGAGACCTCTTGAAGGATCCAAAACTATCACATGAACGCAGAACACTAGGCAACACATATCATAGAATGGACGCATATTTTAAGAGGACTGTCTGCAGGGAATGTCTCTGACCAATCACGGTGGGTGTGGGCCGCCTGGGCCAAAAATGCCCGGGCCGATTTTTTGTCCCAGTCCAGCCCTGCTGTACAGTGTATATTGTTGACTGGTGTTGAGTTTCTCATCTAATTCTTGGCATAAAAAAAGAATAAGTATATTTCTCAAAATGTCTAACAAAAATGTAACTGACAATGTATAAAAATCTGCTAGCTGCTTGTGAGGTGATTCAGGTTTAAGTTAAGATAAGGTGTATATTTGAACATTACTTACTTTTTCACCATGCAGCCAAAAAATATGACCAGACAAAAACGTTTCATATTTTCTTTTTTTGTTCTCTCGGCTTAAAGTGCAGAATTTCAATCGCATCTGAAAATTCAAGGATGGTCTCTCGAATGTGTGTGTGTGTGTGTGTGTGTGTGTGTGTGTGTGTGTGTGTGTGTGTGTGTGTGTGTGTGTGTGTGTGTGTGTGTGTGTGTGTGTGTGTGTGTGTGTGTGTGTGTGTGTGATGGAGCCCGGTAGTTCATTATAATTCTCTGCAGTCCTGAGCATTGAAAGTGAATAGACTGAATTGGAACATGTTGATGAGTGTCTGCCCTGTTCTCATTCTCTCTCTGTCACGCTGATGATCATTCCACCTATTATCACCTGCCAGCTTCTCATACTTCTATTCCGGTGTGGAAATTAGCGAGATGCACGTGATAATAACTTTATGACGCTGTCAATAAAAACAGGCTGTTGGCATGTGAATGTCGTTTTGTGCATTTTGTTGCCCATCTCATTTCTTCACAGTTGATTTGCCAAGATGAATTGAGCAATCACTGCACATAGAAAATAATAATGATAATGTAATAATGTATACTTTATTAATCCCACAAGGGGAACTTCCAATGTTTTCACTCTGTTGTTATTACACACATTACACACAGGCCTGAATTACACACACATGCTCAGGACCTATATGCACTAATGGAGAGAGATGTCAGAGTGAGGGAGCTGCCCATGAAAAGGCACCCCGAGCAGTTGGGGGTTCAGTGCCTTGCCCAAGAGCACCTTGGCAGTGCCCAAGAGATGAACTAGCACCTCTCCAGCCATAGTTTGGTCAACCAGTGATCCTCCGGTTCCCAACCCAACTCCCTATACTGACTGAGCTACTGCCAACCCAAATAAAGTGGTAACATCAGCAAACAAAAGTCATTCAGTCGTTTTTAAATAAAGTGAATTCAGGTAACATAACCTAATTTGTTTGTGTTTGTGGGAGGTGGGAGGGTAGTCTAATGGGAAATGAAATCCATCTAATATTTCCTTTGCTATTATCCCATCCCACATGCATACATTTTCCAATAGGCCTGTTACATGTTTTTGTGAATGCACAAACACAGTACGTAATTTTTAAACATACTCACATACAGTACTTGCATCTCACCTGTACCTCTATCTTTTACTTCACTATTGTTTTGTCAGACCAATAGTCTAAAACTTATTTCAGTTTATTATAATAGAAGACTAACAAAACCAATAAATCCTTACATTTGGAACCAGAATGGAAGCTAAAACCAGTGAACTTTGAGGATTTTTACCACATATATTATTTGTTGTTGGTCACTGGTGCTTTTTACATATTATATACTTATATATACTTGTGTACATAATAGTCTGTCAATTGTTAGCCTTTGTTTGTCCAGCTTTGTCCTTGCGTGTTATGTCTATTTCTGTGTAAGTACAAAAGAGCAATAAAGAAAACTGAGTTAAATTCCTTGTATGCACACATACACATACTTGGCCAATAACGCTAATTCTGAAAGGCCTACCTTAATATACATATACATACATATACACATGCATACACGTATCCACCAAACTGACTTTATGATTAAATTAAATTAACACACACACACACACACACACACAGTGAAAATAGGCTACTAGTGTTTGGGGCTGCACTTAACATTTACACACTCACTTCAAACACTTCTGACTTAAAATCAGTCTGATACTGTATTTTATGATGAGAAAATTACTCTGGACCTGTGAAGACCTATACAGCTGCTTAGCAGGTGCCAGACAGATGCAGAGCGTGCACACACTCATACACAGACCCCCGTATGCAGGCTCCATTAGTATCTTGTTTTAAAGCTCATTGAACACCGTAAGTCAATAATTTGTTCAATAAAATGCATATATATATATATATATATATATATATATATATATATATATATATATATATATACAGTAGAAGATGGAAATGGAAAAATAGCAGATAAATAACCTCGAATTTGTAGTAGCCTATGCAAATGCCTATTTAGTAGGCTATGCCTATTTATTCATCTCTCATAGTTCGCACAATGTTTCGGTTTTTTAAAAACAATTTCTGTACATTTCCTGCAAATCTAGCTTCAAGTTTTCTAAGTGGCAGAAAAAGAAAAACTCACAGCTGAAGCCCAACAAAGAGTGAGAAAGATCCCTCTGATGTAGAGACAGGACATGTTGTCGGTTCCTCTGTTCAGCCCAACGTGGCGCTTCTTCAATGAGACTGCAACACGCTCCTGCAGGACAGGAGACTCTCTCTCTCTCTCTCTCTCTCTCTCTCTCTCTCTCTCTCTCTCTCTCTCTCTCTCTCTCTCTCTCTCTCTCTCTCTCTCTCTCTCTCTCTCTCTCTCTCTCTCTCCGTCTCTGCCCAGGTGTAAATACTTAAGCGTGCAACAATAAAAATGTAGCGATTCCTGTGTACATTTTCAGAATATAAACTTCACTTACAAACTATCGGTAACAAATGGATCTGAAAAAAATATTCTACAGATAAGGGAAGTCTACAGACACAGACAGAGGTGTTGGGTCGTGAAGAGACACGTTCTCCTTTATTTTGAAGACAAAAGGCAGCTCCCATTGGCCGGTTTGATGACATCTATCTAATAAAGCGGGGCGCCTGTGTGTGTGTGTGTGTGTGTGTGTGTGTGTGTGTGTGTGTGTCTTTGAAATATCTCATGAACCGTTCATCCAGTCTACTTTGGATGAACGGTATCTAAAGGTTACAACGTTAGGGGAACGTTAGGGTAACGTTATCTAAAGGTTACAACGTTAGGGGAACGTTAGAGAAACGTTATCTAAAGGTTACAACGTTAGGGTAACGTTAAAGGTTACAACGTTAGGGAAATGTTAGGGTAACGTTATCTAAAGGTTACAACGTTAGGGGAACGTTATCTAAAGGTTACAGCGTTAGGGGAACGTTATCTAAAGGTTACAACGTTAGGGGAACGTTATCTAAAGGTTACAACGTTAGGGGAACGTTAGAGGAACGTTATCTAAAGGTTACAACGTTAGGGGAACGTTATCTAAAGGTTGCAACGTTAGGCGAACGTTCAGAGAACGTTCGATGTTCGATCTAACGTTCACAAACCTTGCCGTGGGGACCAAAAACTTCAGGGAACGTTTCCGCAACCAAAAACGAACGTTACCAAAACGTTTTGGGAACCAACAATTGTTAGCTGGGACTGCGGTTCACTTTTTGCAGCTACCGCAACATGATGGATATAGGCCTACCAATACAACTTTTCTTCTCGTTTCGGGAGCACGAGCTGTTGTTAGGGGCGTAGGCTTGGGTAGGCTTAAGGTGCAATATGTAATACTGACGGCTAGTGTTTAAAATAGTTACTGCAGTACACATTCAACATACTGGAGAGAGTCGTCTCCCCTGCCCCCTCCTCCCCAGACTCCATACAAGGTTTGCAGTCTTCTTTCAGGTAGGACGCTCGAGATAAATTGGTGTGTTAATTTGAGCACAGGTAGGCTATATTGGAGCCCTGAGTTTCACTAGGATTAAACAAATATTTCGTAAAGTATATGTTTATTTTCTGCTATCACTGGAATAGATTCAGAACATGTTTTATTTATTCCTGTACCGTTGGCATTTTACACTCAATCATTTGCATGTATGCAAAGCTTCTGAATAGGTGGCAAGAGAATAGAGACGCATATCCCATTGACTCTCTATTCAGAATTGTAATGTTCAGACATTCCAATGCATTGTGTGACTGATTGCGCCTCAATAAACTCGTTACCAACAGCTATCTTAATCCTATCCCTGAAATTGAAAATCTAAAAAAGTGACTACATGTTCTTCTCTGCTAAACTTGAGCTATCTGCTCTGCTTTTCTCACACCAAACACATTTCTGTGTCTGCTCATGCAGTAGGCTATGTCTGCTTACTCGAGCAAATAAGGTTGTGTAATGTCACATACTGTAGCATTATACTTTTAAAAAAAACTCCATATCTAATGTTTAAGTGCAGGAAAGATATTAAAAAACAAACACTATGTGGTAGTATCACTGTCGGAGAGCAACACTCCATTTTATTTTGAAATTACCTTCTAAAATGCTGATTGGCCAGGTTTCCTGACGTCAAGGCGTGTGACGTAACACGGACGTTCCCGATTGGCTGGAAGAAATGAATAAGGCTACGTAAAACGCAGTAGAGCGTTCACTGTCTTGGAAAAACAACCCGACTAACAACAATAACAACAACCAACGACCTACACGGCTTCACATTCTCACAAAAAAGTAAGTGATATTACAGTTGCATTATGTTGTTGTTGTAATGCTTTGTCATATTACGGCAACAGAGAAGTTCAGTTCACGAAACTGCAGGCTAACCTACTAACTAGCTAGCACGACAAAGATTGTCTCCTTGGTTGTCTAAATACATCCATCGTTTACTTAGATAAGCATGTAAACGACCAGGAACAATGTTAACATAATGTTAAAGTTTGTGAATAGTTTTACTTTAGACAATGAAACGGCGAGTAGATGAGTTCGCTCTTCCCAGCTAACAATTTTTGGTTCCCAAAACGTTTTGGTAACGTTCGTTTTTGGTTGCGGAAACGTTCCCTGAAGGTTAGTTTTTGGTTAGTTTTTGGTCCCCACGGCAAGTTTTGTGAACGTTCGTTTTTGGTTACATCGAACGTTCTCTGAACATTCCCTGGACGTTCGCCTATCGTTGCAACCTTTAGATAACGTTCCCCTAACGCTGTAACCTTTAGATAACGTCCCTCTAACGTTTCCCTAACGTTGTAACCTTCAGATAACGTCCCTCTAACGTTGTAACCTTTAGATAACGATCCCCTAACGTTCCCCTAACGTTGTAACCTTTAGATAACGTCCCTCTAACGTTCCCCTAACGTTGTAACCTTTAGATAACGTCCCTCTAACGTTCCCCTAACGTTGTAACCTTTAGATTATGATCCCCTAACGTTGTAACCTTTAGATAACGATCCCCTAACGTTCCCCTAACGTTGTAACCTTCAGATAACGTCCCTCTAACGTTGTAACCTTTAGATAACGTCCCTTTAACGTTCCCCTAACGTTGTAACCTTTAGATAACGTCCCTCTAACGTTCCCCTAACGTTGTAAACTTTAGATAACGTTCCCCTAACGTTGTAACCTTTAGATAACGTCCCTCTAACGTTCCCCTAACGCTGTAACCTTTAGATAACGTCCCTCTAACGTTGTAACCTTTAGATAACGTCCCTCTAACGTTCCCCTAACGTTGTAACCTTTAGATAACGTTCCCCTAACGTTGTAACCTTTAGATAACGGTCCCCCTAACGTTGCAACCCTACATAACTGTCTGTGCATGAGCAGGAATGAATTATTATATATTGGCAGGAATGAATGAACAGGCAAACTTGATCGGTATATATATATATATATATATATATATACATACATACATACATACATACATACATACATACATACATACATAAAACACAATGATGAATGGAAAAAAACAAATAGAGCTCCATGGCTCAGTTCCTCTCAGCTGGCCTTAAATGAAAGAAACAAAAGTTTTACCGGTATATGTCATACTAAGAATCAATACGTTGACAAAAGCAAGACTAATTGCCTTACTAACAACTCTGTTTTTTCACTTCATATAGAAGAATTTCAATTTACCGTCTGTGTGGGGCAAACTTCAGTGCTAGCCCAATCAAGTCCTCCACTCCTGCTGCAGTCAGCGTGGGGTAGTTCTTCTGTGAGGCCGCTAGAGCAGAAGTCAAAATTAAGTTACAAGTCAAATTAAAACCTCATGTCGACCAAGACTCCTGCATCAAGACAACTTGCAAGCTTTGCCGCATTGTATGTTTTGTGTCATGTTAACATGCTTGCATTCTTGTTACAATTAAGATATACCTGTTCTTTTAAGTCATTTATTACCATTTCTATTGATGCTGTGTCTCCCCATTCGAAAGTATCTGGGCTACAATGCAAAACTCCTGAGAAATCCTGTCACATGTATTGTTAACACTGAGATTTCATTTCAACAGGAACTCATAGGTTGCATCGTATACAATGAGCACAAGGACAGAGCGTCTTCGCCAACATCAACCCCCACAGCTGCAACTGCCAGAGAAGTGTGAGGAGGAGCCAGAGCTCATGGCAATGCCAGCAAGTTCTGTCAGCAGCTGTAAGGAGGACCTCCTCACACAGAGGGAGGTGTGTCATCACACAGAGGGAGGTGGCTCAGCCATTGAGATGGAAATGAGAGGTAAGAAGACTGACTTAAGTTGTTCACATATGCAAGTTTATAATGCATAACAACTAAAACTAACACCATACATTTTTCCATAGCCATGAGGACATCCATTACCCACATGGCACAGCGGATGGACGCATTTGAGGAGAAGATGGGTGAGCTGCTCATGCTCTTAAGGAGCTCCCAGTCACCCCCCTCTGCTCCAGTCGATGACATATTGGTGTCGCCCTGCTCGACGGTCACCGAGCTGGAGGAGCTTGACAGGAGTCTCTGTCAACAGGAGAGGAGGGACAAAATGGTAATTGAGTGGCCATAGTCCTGCCCTAACTAAGACTAACACTATAATGGCATGAATTCAAATATCATTAGAACTGACTTCTCTTACAAAATGAGATTTGTACAAGCTCTCCACTTCCACATGTATAATTTGTATTTCTATATGTTTTACAGCAACTTTTCCTGACAACCCTCGGAGGTTCGACCAGAGGTGCTGCAGTCCGACGCATGCTACGGCGAATGGCAACCAATGACGTGCTGAAAGAGTATAGCCTGCGGGGCAGAAAGTCAAAGAAGGCCTTCCAGGACCTGACAATATGCAGGGTTATAACAGGCAGGTGTTATTTTATTGTTCACATCAGTATTCTGCTTAGCTTGGCTGATAAGAGGTTTTAATTTGACTTGTAACTTAATTTTTGACTTCTGCTCTAGCGGCCTCCCAGAAAAACTACCCCACACTGACTGTAGCAGACGTGGAGAACTTGATTGGGCAAGTGCTGAAGTTTGCCCCACACAGACGGTATGTGATGTGATGTTCATAATAATCAAAGGAATGGGAAAATCCATATCAATATTTGTGATCAGAAAAAAAACTGAGTTGTTAGTAAGGCCATAAGTCTTGCTTTTGTCAACGTGTTGATTCTTATTATGACGTATCAAACTTGTTTCTTTCTTCTTAGGCCAGCTGGGAAGGACTGAGGACTGAAACCACGGAGCTCTATTTTTTTGTATTTTTTTTATTAAAGAAATTGTATTTTTGCCACTTTGGCCATTCACATTACATACTTTATCATTCCATCAGGAAATGGGCTACCTCGAGCAGCACGATTCATTGAAGATTGGAGACCGAGTCTATGTAATCAAACGGTTGTCTAGGTTCTCGGCAAGTCTGAGTTATTAACCGATCCCAGAAACCTTTATTTCTCGTGGATCTTAGATGATTGTGTATATAGAAATGCATACGCTACATTACCGATGGATATCACATACAAATAAATACACGTCATGTTATGTGGTGTCTCGGTTCTCAGCAAGTTTGAGTTGTGTCTCGTCCCCCCCCCCCCCCCTCGGCACGTGAACCGGTGACCAAATCTATAGATTCGGTTCGCCAACCACCAACCGTCCGGTTGAACCGACTCGCGTAAAAGAGCCGGTTGTCCCATCACTCATCTGCGGGTTAATTCCCATACTACTCAAAGACATTGAATGCACCCTCGCTGCCCAGAAGCAATCCCCACCCAAGTCTCTGTCATGGTTACATATTGTCACTACCCGATGTGAGTCGAGTGCAGATGTGAGTTGCGCATGCTCACATTTAAACGGTGTACGGCATATTGCTAACGTTGGCTCAAAACAACATTCAAGTGACAGCAACTTGAATAGAAAAACAACTTTCCACAGCTTTAAGGCGGAGTGTTGTCTTCTGTATTGAACTATTTAGGTTCTATTTATTTTATTTCCTCTGATGTAAATTGTAATAAGAGGTATTGTTAGACAGGAAACATACTTTTCGTACATTTGTGTGTTCATGTCAGATTTCTGAATGAGTGATGTGTTGATCTTGTTCTGTCGTTCCAAGCTGTCAACAATAAACCAGACAGAGATTAGTGGATGTTGGAGGCATTATTACTCTCATGTTTTATTCATGTTTACTGGGGGGGGGGGGGTTTGACAGGTCCATTACTAGTTACACTGAATGCTTGCAGCGATGATACATGCACATTCTACTCCTCCAAAATGATCCTTTAAAAACAGCAGATAAATCTGTCCCTGCGGGAACACTCTGACAAAGATAATGTAAACTTAACAGATTTAATATTGCTTATAACAATGTATTAAACAATTATCACAAAGTGCAGCTCTGTAGAGAAAATATGAGCCTTTGCATAGAAATTGCACCAATTTGCACCCATCAAAAATATAAGAGATCTGACTGTGAAGTGCAAACAGATCTCTATAAAAGCAGCATAGAGATACGCCCTTACTTCATTAAGTAGTGTATGGTTGTGTCAAAAAGTGAGCAAGCCCGTTTTTCCTTATTGCTTTGCTATAATAGTAAAAAACAACAATAAACAGCACACAATACTGAAAGCCATTTGATCACTGCGAGCACAGTGCAGACGGTTTTCTAAACATTACAAAGAGTCCAGAGATTCAAATGAAATCCAAACTGAAAAATCATTTCAACTGAAAAAACTGAAACATTTTATACTGTGCAGATTGTGATTTGGAATTAAGTTTTTACAGAATAGTATGAAATGTCATGTTCTGTGCAGATAACACAGGGTAAAATATACGGACACAAAAGCAAACTAATCCCTGGCAATCAGAGTTAATAGGCACTTTGGAAGTACAGTCATTAATATACTTTAAGTGAATGTCATTGTAATGACACAAGTCAGTCTGTGTATGGTACAGGCACTCTGCTTCATTAGATCCTGTAAACTGGATGGAGAACGCTGGTTTGTAGTCTCCTTGCACAGAAAGTAAGATGTCAGATTTTCTTTTCTCTTTGTTTTCCAAAAACATAAAATTAGGACATGCTACCACTGGAGGACAATTTTATGTCCCACTCCTGAGATTTTCACAAAGTTTACATGCTTTGTGGTCAAATGCAAACTGTATTTTTACAGGCCATTTACTAGTTGCCGCTTTTTTCCTTCCTGCGCTGACGAAGTGCAAACATAGTGTTCAGACAATTAATGAACAAGCCGAACAAACAACCTGTCTGCACTTTTCTGCTATGGAAGCTGGAAACTGACCACCATTCTGTAAATTTTCAAAATCTTTCCTGGGTCTTCATTGACAAATTTTACAAATAAATACAGTCTTTTATCATATGTCATACTGCTAGTGTTACTTGCAGTGATCTCAATTCCCTAAAGTGACAGCATATTTGAGAAATGAGAGCCCAAAGCAAAAATAAGACTGAAAAATTTTTAAAGAAATAACAAAATCACACAATTTCTTAAACTGAACAATTTACTTATTTAATCCTAGCTGAATTAACTACGTATATTACTTGGTGTATATATTAAAAAACAAAAAACTTATTTTCTGTCTAAGGGCGTTTTCACACATACCTCATTTGGTCCGGACTTTTGGACTTTTCAGTTTGGTCCGAACCAAAATTTCAGGCGTGAAATGTGCCTTGGACCACGGTCCGGATCAAAAGACCAAATTTTGGTCCGATAAAAAGAGGTGGTCTCGGTCCGGACCAAACTGAACCACGGTCCGGTCCGTTTATGGTGTGAAAGCATTTTTTGGATGGTTCGGACTTTCGGACCAGATACAAGAAGCTCTGACAGGCTCTCCCCGCGTTACAAGACCGGGGAAGCATAGCTCGGTGCTTAGTGTGTACATGAGAGAGTGTGTGGCGGTGAATACGCTCAGAGCAGACAGCTGTCGGCTATCAGAGCTGAGAATAGGCCTAAATCAGCAGTTTACTTGTTAAGTGGTAGTGGATGTACAGTGTAGGTTTCCGTTTGTCTCTGAATAAATGCTCCAGAAAGAAAGAAGGCGCGGCAGTAGGGGAGAGCAGCAGTCAGCTGGAAAACCTCCAACACAGAGAGAGGATACCAGAGGACGGCGAAGCCCGTCTACAAACCAATCAGTAATAAGTATCTGGAGACGCAGCTCATGTATGTGATGACGGTAGAACGTAGTTTTGTCACGTATAGATTTTTGGTGCGCTTGCATAACTGCAGTGTAAAACCAAAACTTACCGGATCAAATGTAGACAATGTAAAAAAAACATGAACCTTGGTCCGGACATTCTTGTGTGAAAACGCCCTAAAAACCTTTTTCATCTAGTTGACAACACTTTACAGGCCACGGTTAAAACGTAAGCACCCCTCAAAACATTAACACCACAGACTTAAATAATAAAGAAACATTTTTAAAAACATAAAATACTTGGGTAAAAACAGGTTCAAAAAAACTATTTCTCAAATGAATCAATCATAGAAGTTGCCATCTCTTGTGACATCACGATGAGGTCTCTGTGACATCATGCTGATACCTCTGTGGGTTATCCAGCTTCAGGGAAAGTCACTTCCATCATAGATTATGGGCCTCTCCATGGTCAGATGGTAGAAGACTTTCTTGGAGATAAACCTGTTGGAAAAGGGTTTCTGATCAAAGGACTGCGATCCGATTAACTGAAACGAGACGCTGGGGCACAACAGAAAGCCGACACACACACACGCACACACACACACACACACACACAAGCCTAACAGCGGCAGGAAATGATTGCAAAAGACAATAGGAGTTAAACCACTTCTATAATTCTCAAGCTTCTCTCACAGAGAGGAAGAACCAGGACAAAGACGCTGGATGTCAGGAGTTCCATACCGTGAGAAGGAGTTGTCAAAGATGAGTGTATAGAGGCCGGGGTTTCGGACTTTCAGCTGTCCCTGAATTGTCTCTTTATGGGAATTGCAGCGAGTCAGAGAAATCAGGACCTGAGAGAAGAACAGAAACCTTGGTCTGAAGTGAAACTCAATGTGGAGGTCAAAGATACAGCCAGAGGTTATCTTAACAAATCTCTTCTTTGGTCATCCTATCTATCTGTTTTTTTTTAGGACACTGATGTTACCTTACATATAGTTTATGTTGGACAGCGAGAATACAATTATCATCTGTATCATAATAACTGTAATATATTGTAAATTCCCAAACACACTGTAAATTAAGAGCAAATTTCAAAGAAAAGAATAATCTCACATTAGGAAATATTGACAGACCACACTCAATCTTTTGCAGACTCTTTTGGGAGTCTGCTCTGTATTTTGTACTGCACAAGAGGTGTGACCAACGGGCATAGTTCAAATGACTCTGTACGCAATTGGATAGTCCTTCAACCAATCAGACCAGCGATCCGGGTGACGTAGCAGCGACAGCGGCATCAACGGGTTGCTGCACTTCGGTGGCCGTCATGTTGAATGTAAACAAGAAGTTGCATGGTCGCTTCTCTATCGTCATCGTGTTAAACCCGCCACTAGCGCGCCAGGTGGATTAGCCAGTTAGTCACCGGTCCCCGCAAATTTGTAACGGAAGCAGGAGAGATAAATGTACAGGTTTCCAGCCTGAGCTGCAGTGCGACATCAAATCGCCGGCCGATCGGGCGAGGTTTACCCAGTCTAGAAAGGGATGGTATATCTGTAAAGTGTCCTGAGATAACTCTTGTTATGATTTGATACTATAAATAAAACTGAATTGAATTGAATATGCCACAAAAGGTCATAACTCATTTATAAAACCTGACATTTTGAGTGCAGGATGTTTACATGAAGATGCTCAGCAACCCTGGCTCCCTGCAGAGCTTTTCCTAAGGCAGTGATATTTAAAAGATCAAACAAACAGCCCCTCCCTCATTAAAGCATGGACAGGGTCAGTCCATCGTGTCTGGTAATAACTTCTTTGAAGTCATCATCTGTTTTTTTTTTTTTAGAGTGGCTTCAATTTATAACAATTGAAAGGCATTGCGTTCAGCTTTATGATGTACTTTAATTTAATATTATGTAACAATGCCTTGCTGGACCTTTCCTGAGGCAGAAGTACTGACTGGGTCTCACAACACACTTGTCTACCTTTGACTGTTCCACATGAGTGTCAGTGGATTCCCTGTAAACCACACTAAAGGAGATGCTCTTAGGCTCTGAGGAAAACATCCAGCTGATGGTTGGCCCACAGTCACCCACGGCAACGGTTATCACACTGTAACAGCTGGACTTGACGAAGAGTTCCCTGGAACGGTCGCCAAACTGAGAAATGTCGTCAATGCTGAGAGGGACAGCCATCCTGCAATGAGAAGATATGCATTTTGAGAGAGGTGATGGAACAAGGTGACTCATCAGTCCCACACAAAGGTCAAGACTCACGTGACTTCTCCTGATTTGAGAAGGTTGATTTCTGAATCCTGAACAGTGGGAACATGCTCCTCAGGGTCATCAGGGGTTAAATCTCCTATGCCTCTGCAAAACACAGTTATATTTTGTTTTGAATGTATATAACTCTTTAATGGCATAATGATTCATTCAGAGCAAAAATACAGTATGTTCTTCACTGTGACCATTTAACAACAAACCAGCATGCGGTAGGTCTAGCTGTCTTTCAAAATGTCTTGGTGATACACTCTAGACTCATCATTATGTATTAAAATTGGAATATGGATTGTACACATGCATCATGGCTTATGCATATTTAAAGATCATAGCAGTGTTTCTGCAGGTTTTATCCCATTTAGTTCATTTCAAATACAGCATGTTTAACATTAATCACAACATGGAGTTGAATCTAAGCAAGTTAAATAAGTTATCCTTTAACTATATTATGTTATCTCTTATCGCATTGTATGACCTGTTATTTATATATATTTTTGATATGTCAAATAAAAAATCAAAATCAAATTATAATTAAATACTCAAAATACTCAGTACTTCTGCACATGTTGTATGTAATTTTCGTATAATTTACACCATAATGGCAAGACAGTAAACATGAATGCTTCAGCCTCTCTCCACCACCCTGTCGCCTTTAATACCATGAAACTGTGGCACTTCTCAATTCTTGCAGTTCAGTTTTTTCGCTTATCACTGAAAACGGAATAAAGTACTTCACTAGTTACTATTTTGACACCTGGTAGGGGGCAGTAACCTGTTTGTTAAACCCTTTAAGGCGCTATATATATTGGAGATCCTGTGACTGAGAAATATCAGAAGGTGTTGATAGAGGAAGAAAAAACAACTCAAGTTGCATCTACTCCATAGAGTCCTGCAGTCAAGCAGTAGGCCATGATGAGTCTCTGCTATGATGTCTTTTCATTTACAGTGCTGAATGATATAGGTCAGAATGGACAATTGTTCCTTTTTAATTTCCTCTGACCAATTGATGGTGCATTATTGCTAATAGGGAACTAGTTCCCTTCCTAATTTCCTACTTCCCACATTTGAAAGTTTAACAGCTGTTTGGCTGCTTTAAGAGCAAAACACACACACACACATATATATATATATATATATATATATATATATATATATATATATATATATATAAACCATTGTGTTTTTTTGCATTTAAAATCATTCATCACTATATTGTAGGATTTTACTTTTGACTTGTGACATAAAGGCCCGATTGGCCATAAAGCCTGGATGTTGATGTGCGAGAGTAACCTTCAGCTGATGAATCTAACCAAAGGCCAGAGTCACAGACTGACTCTGGCTGAACCAGGTCTCAAACCCTCTGCTCCGTCCCCAGATAAATATTACACTTACATATCCAGTGATCCTGGAGGCCGTGGGTCTTGTTCTCCCTCCAGGGAGCCTCCAGTGGTCTGGGAGATGGTGTCACTGTCGTAGACGCCGTTCACTTCCTCCTCTGTGATTATGTCAAAAACTCCGTCGTCAGATCTGTCGCTCGGGTCCGAAACTGGGAGGAACCAGAATGTTTGAATTAAACCGTTGGACTATTGGACCACTACATATTGTCATGGTATAATCTTCTGATTAAACAGTATACAAAAACGTATTGCATATAACAGTATAGAGACTAAGCCACTATAAAAATAGATCTACTGTAGCATGATGCAGCTTTCCTTTCTTTACAATAAAAGCCAAACAGATTCTTATCGGAATGGAAATGTCAGTCAGCCTATTCCCCTTTTTGTCTACTGAACAATAATTGTACTGCAAAGGTTTCTGTCCTTGTTCCTCAATATGACAAAGTCAATCTTTTCACTTCTGCTTCAAAGTTCCCAGTTTACTTACAGTACAGGGCCAGAGAACTACACTGCCGTGCTAAGCGAAAAGACCGTAACTCAATTTTGGTCGAAAATGAGTTATTGTCATTTTTGGAACATTAAAGATCTGCTTTATCATGTGGACAAATATCTTGAGTCAATTTTATTGTTTTGGGGAGAAAAATGTGTTTTGTTTTTGCCGTAACTTCAAAAGCCGCAGAGAAGCCAAGGCAGAATACCGTAACATCAGTTACGGTTGTTTATCTTTGTTTCATGGCGCTTCAGAATGCTCAAATTGAGTTACGGCATAGGCTTTACTCTGTAAATGTATGTGATGGCCGCGCTGCACACACACACACACACACACGCGCGCGCGCACGCACGCACGCACGCACACACACACACACACACACACACACACACACACACACACACACACACACACACACACACAGCAGAGGACAGCAGAGGACAACGCTGACACGCAGCGCACCTGACTGGGAAAGATACCGCTACGCTCGTTACTGTAGGCTACCTTAACCTTAACGTAAACACGTATCAATACCCACTCACCTGTCTACAGGCATAGCTACACATTAGCGATATATTTTAATTTTTGTCTGGGCAGTCACTCTCGTCCACTGCGCTGTTTCCACAAACACAGCGAGTATCTATACTCTAAACAGCGAATTTTGACAAACAAGCGAAAACAAAAGCTGTCGGTTTGTAGTCTAACTGTTTATCTTAGTTTGCGACAAATCTTTAAATTTGGACAAATTATTGTAAACTTAACTGCTGGCTAAACTAACCATCCTCTCTGCTGGAGCATCTACGGATGTATTATAAGACCAAAACAAACCAGCATGGCTACTTAATATGCACATGAATGACGGCATCCTTATGTTCACGTCTTCATTCTTGCAATTAGTCTAAATTAGTTCCCCATATTAAAACAGAATAACATGCTTTATATGCATTAAAACGTGCATCTTAATTCTGAAGTCTGTCAGAGAGAGTGTGTGAATCAATCATGTGACTACTGGTGTAGTACTAGTATGAGTATGAAATATAGAAAAAAACATATTGGTATATCATTTTCATATGATGTTGATAAATGTGAAGCCATTTTTTTATTATAGTGAGTCCAATAGGGTTAATACTGCTTACATTTTAAGTAAAACTTATCATTGTTATCATAACATTGTGCTATAAAATAGAAGTTAAGGTCTTTTGCCTTGGTATGACCAATAGTCATTGTGTGGGAAATTTTTTTGCAGATAGATTAATACAGGTATCTACTACAACATGTGAAAATTACAATAGCATACCTATAACTCAATTGTCAGGACATTAAGATAACTTTAAAGTCATTTTTCTCAGTTTCACACTCTGGCGAGTTAAGGTCTTTTGCCTTAGTAGGGCAGTACAGCAATCAACATTTAGGTCAAGTTGCCTCTCACCTGTTACCCTGGGAGTGGGTATATAGGGGGCTGGTTCAGGAGGTGGCTGAGGTCCAGCTCCCGGCGGAGGAGGCAGAGTGTCTGAAGGACTCAGCTCTGCCTCTGTGAACCTCTCCACCACCGCGCTGTGTTGGGTGTAACAGTCCCTGCAGCAGCGCTCCTTCTTCCCACTGTGCTTGGTCATCACAAAGTTGTTGCTGCAGTAGTAGCAGAAGATGCGACCACAAAGCCTAAAAACGATTAATGTATAAAAAAAAAAAGAACAAATCGTTTTTCATCAATATTAGACCTATATTTTGTTACTTAAACTGCTGATGTCTTGCATGAGAAGTGATACCATATGTAGTCTGAAAATCAAACAGGTTAGGTACAGAGACAGACAGTTTGCAGTGGGCCCCAGTGCCCACTAAAAGCCCACCTGCAGTGATGTCTGCGCAGCCACCAGCTGAACTGGCCCTGGCAGCCGAGGCAGTTTGTGGCCTCCTTATCCACTAACCACCAGCGTTCCTCTGCTCGCAGTTTCTGCTCAAACTCCAGAGCGTCTGACTTCTGCCACAGAGCATCTTTGTCCCTGATAAAAAAAAAGAAGACAAGTTTTAGTGCTGTCTTAACATATCTTGGAGTTGACTGAATCATTGTATTTGTGTCTCATCCCTTACAGAGTGTGCAACCTTTTTAATGCAACAGTGGTTCCTAAATGAAGCATAAAAAGCTGTCGTTCTATTCAGTAGCGTCTCTCTACCACTCTTCACCTCTCATGTTGGCCTCAGCATTAGCTGCTCTCTTTTCTGTTAACATCTCTCTGTCAGACCAAATTAAATTATTAGCATTCAATGAAGCCTTTTTCCCCTGCTCCTGCTCCAAAGACCTGATTTTCTCTTATTACTGTCTAATATATCATATCAGAGAACTGCTCTTACTGGAAGAATCAATTTAAAACACACGCTCCCTAGTGGGTCAATCAAAGAGCTGGCAGCAACCAAACATAACAAGGTGGTAGACAGCCGAGAAAATGAACTTTAACCCCCTTTCTTCATTAAAAAACTCTACGCCTGTGGCAACCTCCAGCCATGACGCCGCTGACAGCTGTAATAGAGACAGGTCATACCTTAGAAGCTCGATGAGCCGCTCTTCAAGGATGGTCTTGGTTCTGTTGAGGTCATCGATCTCTGCATTCATCTTCAGGCACTGGCTTTGACTGGCAGCTTCTGTTGCGTTGAGCTTCTGCTTCAATTCCTCGCTGACCTTTTGCACAGTCGAGTGTGCCTCTTCAGCACTGAAGAGAAGTAAGTGCAAGGAAAATGAGACAGTGGCTCTTTTTTTGAAGATGTAATTCACAGGTATCACTGGTCAAAAACGCACCTGGTTACTGCATCTCTCAGTTGGTGAATCTCGCTCTCACTCTCACGAATGGTTGTTTCTGCCTTTGTGATGTGAGCATCTTTCTCGCCAGTTAGCTGCAAGTACTGCTCATTTACAGCCTATATTAAACATGATAAGTACATGCATAGAAATACCCATTAGTAAAAAATCATTTCAATCACTGTTCCAATTTTGTTCTCAAATTAGTCTCAGTTCTGCTGAAAACTGCCGGATAAATTGAATTCAATACATTTCAAGTAATAAACTATAACACAAACAGTGTTGCTGGTGCACTGGAGGGCATCCAATAACATTTGGAGTGACCCAGCCTCAATTAAATCTTAAAAACATCCCTCAAATGTTATTGAGCTATCAATTGGATTAGGACCATTATTTTTACATATATTCTAACTTTTGCATTCAAAGAAAACTGCTCAAGCAATCAATGTGTCTCATTATAAAAAACAGAGACCTGAATATAATGATCTACTGTTAATGAGTACTAAACAAACAATCTTCCTTATGTCCCATGTGGTGTGTAGCATCCTGTTAATGATAAAGGTGCTGATGATAATAGGATGTTGTACTGTTTTTTTTTTTTTTAAAGTTGAAAGTGAGTACATCACACATTTCTTTGATGATGGTCTATTTTTATATCTTCCACCACCATGAATCTACTTATTGTGTAACCATGAATCACTGTTTTTGATGCTTAAAAGACACATACCTCGAGTTCAGACACTTTGGCCTGCAAGCTGGACACATTCTTCAGCTCCTCTTGCAGCTGGGCTTTCATCGTGTCCAGCTGCTCATTCACACTCTGAAATACGAATAGGAATACATTACATACATACACTAACGTTTGCCAATTACCACTAAACACAACGTAATGCTAAGGCTGATGGGAATGTCTCTTTAGTTCCGCAGGTCATAAACCAGTAGTAATAGTAAAATATTAGACAAATCTAAATTTTGACCGGATGATGCCGCTAGATGAAGAGTTTGGGAATCACCAAAGTTATTACAATTTCTCCTGTGGGACACATGAATGGGGTTTGTACCAACTTGTATTCCAGTAGTAGTAGTCTCTTCCAGTAGAGACATTTCACTCTGAACCAACAATGTCAACCTTATAGTGGTGCTAAAGGAAAGGTCAGGGCATCACCAAAGTCATTAGGTTTAACCTTCTGGAGACCATGAATGTCTGTACAAAATGGCATCCCAATTTATACCAGGAGTAAATGCAAAGACCCATGGATCGGATGTCATTATCCAGATACAGATCATATGTTAATGCCAGATTTAAACGGGGCCAAAAACAAAAAAAACTATGATGCAAAGAATCAGTACAGCAAAAATAACTAGCCTATCTTGTGTGTAATGCAAGTCATGATTAACATGTTCTGACTGACTCACCTTCATCTGGACCTGATGATTCATGTTCTCCGAGCTCATTTGGAACTTGGCGGCGTCCGCCTCCTCTCGTCTTGAGTCCATGACGCTCTGCATTTGGTTCAGCTGCTCCTGTAGCTCCGTGACAGTTTCTGGAAGTCCCTCTTTCTGTGTCAGCTCCTCTCTTAGTTTGTTATTTTCCAGCTGTAGTTCGGCCATGCTCTCTTCCAGTCGCTCTAACTCTTTCTCCATTTCTTCGATTCTGGCAGCGTCCTCTGCCCAGTGCTCTCTAGCCTTCTCCTTTTCTGCACCTAGCTTACAGATGGTCATCCCAAGCTCCGCCATCTCTGTGTTTGCCCTGTGTAGACCCTCACGTATCTCGCTGTTCTCTAAGGCTAGCCTGGCATTTTCTGCCTTGAGGGTGGAAAGCTCTTCTCGGACAGCCGCCGCAGAGATAGACACCTCGGCATGGGCGGATACTTCTCTATCACGCTGTTCAACCAGAGCCTCTTCTTTCTTTTTGCACTCCATAAGCTCTGTTACATGCCTTTGATTTAGTGCCTCTGTCTGGGCTTTAAGATGCTCGGTCAGAGTCCTAAGCTCATCTCTTTGGGCCTCTGTCACCTCCAACTGTGCTTGTGATTTTAGCTTCTGCTCCTCAGACCTCTGTAGCCGCACCCTGAGGTCCAGGGTCTCTGCCTGGAGCCTGGACACGTCTTTCATGCACACCTCCAGCTGGCCTTCAAGTTTGCCTGTCACCTCCTGGTTCTCCTTTGCTTGGACCGAGCTCCTCTCCAGCTGAGATTTCTCCATTGCCTGCTTCTCAGAGGTAACCCTTTCAATCATTTCTGTCTGTTTAGCACAAGTTGCTTCTGCATCAGCTTTGGCAATCTCAAGCTCCTTCTCCCTGGCCTCAAGAGATTTTAACCTGGACTGGAGCTCACCAAGGTTCTTCTCTTTACTTTCCAGCTGGGCCTCTTTGGCTTGGAGTTGTTCTTGAAGGCTTGCTTCATTCTTGCGTGATGCTCCCAAGTTCTTCTCCAACTCTCCAATCTGCCCATGAACACTCTTCAGGTCAGCTTGCATGCGGCTAAGAGCTACTTTGACAGTGTCCTGCTCCTCTCTCAGACTCTGGTTCTCCTGCTCCAGCCGCTTTGACGTGGCCTCTGAGAGCTTCGCGGCCATGGTGGCTTGCTGCAGACTCTCATCCAACTTGCGGTTGTCCTCACGCAAGCGCTTCTCTTTTTCATCCACTGTCATCTTGGTATCATCCAGCTGGCCGCGAAGCTGTTTCTCAGAAGCTCTTAGAGCTGCTAGTTCAACTTCAAGCACTGTTCTGTGTTCTGCCATCTCCTTCTTCAGCTCCTCATTTCTCTTCACTGTGGTCAGCAGTTTCTTATTCAGTTCCATTAGATTGCCACATTGCGTCTTGTAGTCTTCTATCTTATTGGCTTGTTCTTTGACGTTACCCTCCAGCTCAACAAGGTTAGTGGTCAGTTTGTCCCGCTCTGTGGTCAAGCTTTGGTTCTTAGCTTCTAGCTGTTGTAGTGTCTTGCAGCTGGAGGTAAACTCTGCCTCTTTCCTCATTAGCTGCTCCTTAAGGGCATTTAATTCTGCTTCTAAAGACTCTTTTAAACCACCAGCATTCTTCTGCATTTCATCTTTATCTTGGTGTGCCCTCCTCTTCACCTCCTCCACCTCTTTCTCCTTCTCCTCTAGAGATCCTTGGAGGTCCTGCAGTTGCCTTTGTAGGTTGCTTGCCTCCTTTTCTGTCACTGTCAAGGCCCCCTGCAGCTCATTAAGAGCACTGCACTGTTCCTCCATTTTCTCCTCCAACTTGGCCTTTTCATCAGACGCAGATTTAACTAATGCTTCAAGTTTTGTGTTTCCATGCTTTACAGCTGCCTCCTTGACTCTCAGCTCATCCTCTAGCCTCTCTGCATGTCTCTTCTTCTCCTCTGCCTCAGCTACAGCTTCTATCTTTCCACTCTCTGCCTCTTTCAACCTGTCCAGCAAGTCGTGTATCTTTTGAGCTGAATCAAAATAATTGGCAGCCTGCTGGCCCTTCTCATTCAGAACCCCATCCAACTTGGCCAGGAGCTCTATGTTCTTCCCCTCAGCAGCTGCCAACTTTTCCTGAAACAGTTGTTGTTCAGCCTCCCTGGCTATTTCCCCAGCCCTAAATGCTTCCACCTCTCTGGACAGGGCATCTTCTCTGCCCTTCAGAGCTTTGATATCTTCCTGCAAGCCCTGTTGCTCCTCTTGGGCAGCAAGGGAGACATCCAGCTGCCTCTGGAGCTGCACGACTACGCTCCTGAGCTCAGCAGCCTCCTCGGCCAGCTGCTGCACCTGATCTAGGAGCTCTCGCTGCTTTAGCTCTGACTGATCCAGCTCCAGGCGAAGGTCTTCGGTACAGGCAGGCAGAGACTCATTCAGGTCATTCATCAGACCCTGACCATAGTCGGGGCTCGAGGGGAACTCGTGTGCTTGCTAGATGGTTGCAAGGGAAACCAGAGGAAAAGGGAAGGAAGAGAGGAAGAGTGATGAACATCATGCAATCCTTTTAAAAATGATGATAAAATGGGAGGATTTTATTAGTGTGTTACCTGGGAGTAGGTACTGGCCAGACTGTTAATACTGGAACTGCGACTGGGTGGTTTCCACATGTGCCCAGGTGAGTTTGCACTTCCCAGTGTCCTCCTGTTGATCACAAAATAAATCTGATACTGTACTTCAAAGAAGGTGCAAAGGAATGGCTGTATTTAAAACATATTTGTTTCTGTAATAACTTTTAGATATTTTTGTATGCTCTACATTTCCATTTTCACGATTTGTTTTGTTTTTTACCTTGCAAAAGTGGGCCACGAGGCATCAAGATCATGCCCTCTGGAAGCCACATCAAACTGGACCTCATTGAGTTCGTACAGGTGATTGATTATGTCAACACTAAGGTGGGGCTTCAAGAAGGGGCTTCTTGCGTAGTACCAGTCACTGAAGAAAGAGAGATGAGGAAGAGGTCACAGTAGGACATAGTGGGACAACTAGAAGCAATTATAGTGTCTGAAAAGTAAGTTTTGTCCCATATTTTGACACGTATAAGATGAAAGTGGCATCTTAACCAGAAAAGGGTTTCTGCCACCAAATGACAGCTGTATTCCTCTTTAGGTTAAGATTTTCCCTTGTAGTTGTGTATTTCTCCATTTGGTACAATACAACAGCAGGGCACTACACACACACCCATTCTGACATCTGGTAAATCATTGGAAACATTAACTTAATTCTTCTCAGTTATTGTTCTTCTAACCACAGCTGTTACTACTGAATACTACTTTAACAGAAAGGGAAAATGATGAAGTAAAATAGTACAACAGCACATCAACTTTGTTTCAGTGCAAATAAGGAAATGAAAGGCCTGTTTTTGGTCAAAGTGTTTTCTTGTAAACCAAAACACAAATGCTGTTTCTAAATGTTCTAATCAGTTTGCATGCACATCAACAAATATATATTTAAATGAAGAATGATCTGACAGTTTTACCTGGTGACCCTCTGGTTCATCAGGCACTGCTGCAGGGTGTCAGCCAGTCGTTGATGTACAAGGGAGTAACGAATAAACGCTCGTCCTTTCCCCAGAGACGTCTTCAGCTGTCAAAGCAAGACAACATGAAAATGTTTTACACAGAGCTTTTAGTCAGTGTTAACTTCACACTCAAATTGCAGGGATATCCCACATGTCAAAAACTACAAAGTCAATGAGAATTCATCATTTTATCTAAATTATCATTTCAATCTCAACTGTTCACGAAGTAATGCACTTGAGGGTTATACATGAAATGCAACAAGCACTATTTTGTCATTATTCCTACCAATGATATCAAATTAGAGAGAAGATTAACAATGATGTACTATAAGAGATTAGACAGTAACGATAAAACGATAGGACTACTTTCTAATGTTTTAAGGAGTTATCTGATATTATGATCAGTATGTAATCAGTATTATGTTAGTGGTGTCATTGTAAACAAAAACAACAAAATCTTCATACCTCAGCGATGGATTTGACAAAGCGGATCCCATCATTGGCTCCTTTGATTTTAGCCAGACAGTCAGTGAAGTATTCCCAATAATCCTTCTTTGTACCAAGAAATGTAGTCTTCTCCTTTTGGTCAAACTGAAAGATAGATACATATATAGATACAGTTGGAACAAAAAACTGTTGAACATAGATTGTTTTTTTGAGGCATGTCATTAATTATAAATTTTTTCACATCTTCCTTAAGTAATTTGGATTTACTGGGTTAGGTGTGACAATATAAGCTAAATCACACCTGTAGCAGGTACTCCAGTTTGTAGGAGAATTTGTGCAGGTTGGTACTGTCATCGGTGATTGGCTCCCCACTTTCCCTGTACTCCTTTGCAAGCTCTGCAACAGCCTCTGTAATTCACATGAGTTTCAAAAAAAAAAAATGGATTGACACAGGGTTCGTACAAACAGGTGGCAAAGACACATGCGTCTCACGGGTACAGCTTTTAGGCTAAAAAGAAATGAACGGCTAGTCTTAATTTAGAAAATATATAATATACATGTTTCATCTCCTTAGAAATGACCTTACAATGAGTCACATGACCTTAAAAGAAATTGGTGCATTTTGGTTACACACTCACTCACAAACAGCTCTGGTGCCTAAATCTCCAATACGTTTCCATTTTCTTTCCATTCCCTACCCTCTTTAAGCAGAACTAGTCTGTAAATCAACCACTTGCCTCGTATCCATCGCAAAAACTGGAAGGACACCCGTGATGGGTGCATCCTCAGTACGCACTCTCTGTCTCGCTGCATGCTGACAGAGGCTTCCACCACACCCTGTCTACAGGGATATGAGGTCAGATGCACGTTTACTCAAATGATTCGATGGCCAGGAAAGGTCAGATAGTTCCAGCCGTGAAGATTGCACTTAGACTTGACGCTGAGACTAATTTCATTACATTATGTCTCTTCTTTCTCCTCTTTTCGGTCACACCATGTCGGCCAACAACTGCCTGCAGCCGTGAATCTATTCACACACATTCACACGAGCAGGCGCGCGCGCGCGCGCACACACACACACACACACACACACACACACACACACACACACACACACACACACACACACACACACACACACACACACAAAGCTGGCGTACCATGCAGATCTCGGATAATCCTCTGGAGTTGGCTCTCCCCGACCGTAGCCCCAGCAGCCATGGCCCCACCGCTCTCTCCCTGGCAACCAGGGGTCACAGGGTCACATCCAGTCTGCTGAATCAGAGAATCAGAAGCAATCAGGAACAAAAGATAGACATGAATGCTTCAGCATACTGTACTCTTGCGTGGCTACACATGGGCACACTTGATACACACAAATGTGTGAACCATTAATGAGAGTTCTCATGATGGGTACATTGCATCTGATAGTGTATGATCTGTATAATAAATGATGTCACTTTACACATTCTGATCTTCTGACTGTCAAGTACTACTCAACTGCATGTTTCTTTTTATAACATTCAACAATGACACAATCCAATACAACTTAAAACGCTATGACATTCTTGTATAACTGCAACATTAGCAATTGATGGGGGGGGGGGGTGACTATGTAAACCTCCCATATTTAACGGCAAACAAGCATTGTGTGCTGGAAAATTGCCTAATGTAAAGGGACCCTGATTCTTGATGGATGCTGGTTAAACTAGACTATCCTATGTCCCATTGCTGTTGTTACAAAACTTAACTCACAAGATATTGAGACTTATTATTCACTAAAATCTAATTTCATTACCCATGAGAAAAGAGACGTGTAGAAAAATGTACAATTCCTATGCTTTTCTAAGTAAGACAAAGTACAAAATCTGTTGAAATTGTGGAGAGAGATACTGCTTCAACCCCAATGCCCATAAAACACCAGCACCATAAGTTATGGCAGCCATGATTACAATGGAGGTGAGTCACCTCTCTGATGAAGTGGAAACGGAAAACATTTACAGAGGAAGTAGGCTATTTATTGCAGGTATCCTTCTCCTGTTAACTCCTGTTAGTTAGCTATGAGGAAGTAAACAAAGCATTCGATGAGTATGTTGTACGCCATAAAATTATGGTTATATTTTTTTGGCAATGTAACGTTACAGGAACAACTTATATTGTAACGTTAGAGTAGCTAGTAGTAACGTTAGCTAACGTTAAGCCACTTTTTGTTTAACGTTAACGTAAGTTTGGTTTTTACAGTTTGTAAACAGTTTTACAAGACTAACCACCGGCTCTTACAGTGCTAATATTCATTTTCTAACACCGACAAAAACAACAAAATAGAGCATATAGCTGGCAGCTCGAGCTCAAACTGACGACTTTTGTGGTTTTTTTTGTAACGTTAGCTAGCTGTCACAGTGACATTATATTTAGCTTTGACACAGTGGACCTTTGAAAGACATGTTTAAATAACCGTGACATCACCGAGAAACGATAAGTTCGATAATAGAACACGTATGTAGATGGTTTCTAGTAAAAGAATAAGAAAATAATAAGAATGTTGACATACTTTTACAGATATGACTCAAGTCCATAACAACCCAGGTGTGCATACAAACTTGTTGAAAGTATCGTGATTGACATTGTGCCATCCACTCACAGAGCGACGTATAGCCCTCCAACCAATGACGAGAGTTTGGTAGGCGGGAACCTGAAGCTGAATAGTTTGGTTGTCGTAGCAGAGTAAACAGAGGAGTCATGTGATGACTAGTAAATGTTTGTCCCTCGTTCCTGTGGTCCTTTGTTGTCTGTTGCACATCTTTAAAATATATGATTTTTATGATTTGTAAAGCCTGGTCATTTTTTCTGAGGTCTCATTTCTTGAAAGGACACTCAACGGATTTTACACTAAAAGATGGAGATACTAATAGCCTGTAGCATGTGTCACAAACTTGGAGTATAAAAGACACTGGCATTTATTAGGCAGGAAGGGTCTAATGAAAAGATGATGTTGGTTGCATTATGGGAAATGTAGAATGTAGAGTTTTTGAAGCTTGACCAAAGGTAGGGGAATTTGCATAACTAACAAATCATTTGAGAAAACATGCATCTGACAAATAAAATTGATTTTAAAATAAGTGCCCAGACATTACAAAAGTGCAACTCTAAATGGCGGGAGTATCCCTTATATGTCTCATTTCCCTTTTTAATATCTATGTTTGGCTTAATGAGTAGGCCTACTCTTCCTTCTGCACAAGGATGCAGCTGGCAGGTGTAGTTTGATAGAAATAAAGTAGTTTCTACATAAAAACTGCTCACAACCAGGTCTGTAGATTATCTTGAGTAATGATTTCTGGAAAGAGACATTGCTGTTGAGCACCACAAGCCGAGCACCATCTAGTTTCATTATATTTGAGAGAACGCAGACATCTCTACAGCCGATATCTCCAACACTGGGCAACTCACACCAAAAACTATCTAGAATGATAAATAGCACTGCAGGTAAGAGGAAACTGCCTAGCCTAAGGGGGTCACTTTAAACTTAACTCAAGGGCTTCCAGAGCTTTCGACCACATCTTGTTGTCTTCATAGTGTTTGTATTTTGATGAGAAAGTTGTGTAGGTGTGGTCCAAATAAACAGCCACAACCACAAATCCAGCTATATCTATAGGTTATAGAACAGAACTAGGAACAGAAAACACTGCCTGTCATGATATTATGAAAGCTACTTCTTCTTAAGCTGTGAGTAGACAGAAGGCATCACATCCAACAACGTCAGTCCCATCAAGCAAGAGGTAGGTCAGTGTTTTTTCTTTACACACTAACATTACACTATAGTAACATACTATTATGCTCCTATTAAAGAAGTTCCAGTGTAACATGACGTTAAGTGCACCCTCCTTAGGTATATACACTTACAGTCATTGTAAAAAGCTCTTCATCATTATAACTTTTTTTTCTCTGTTGATTTGCATTAAACAGTGAAATGACTGAACATAGCCTACCATAACACACATACTAATTATATATTTCTTTTACAGGATCCAGTTGAACAGCAATGAATAACTCTTTCAATGACAGCCAGTATGACTCTGACTATGAGGATGAAGTCTGTGAAAAAGATGAGGTGGTCAAGTTTGGATCCATTGCCATTCCCGTGTTCTTCTCTGTTGTGATCACGCTGAGCCTCACAGGAAACCTCCTCGTCCTTGTAATCCTGGCTTTGTACGAAAACCTCAAGTCTCTTACCAACATTTTTATCCTAAACCTGACCATCTCTGACCTCGTCTTCACCACCGGTCTCCCCTTCTGGGCAATTTACCACATCTGGGGATGGTTGTTTTCAGAAGTCCTCTGCAAAATTGTAACTTTTGTCTTCTTCACTGGTTTTTACAGCAGCATACTTTTCCTGACCATCATGACCATCTACAGGTATTTGGCTGTGGTACAACCTCTGTCTGGCCTGAGCACACTCAAACTCAGTCGCAGCACTGGAATTTATGTGTCTTTCTTATTGTGGGTAGTCAGTATTGGAGCGGCCATGCCCTCCCTGCTCTACAGCACCCTCGTCTCGGTTCCCCACAAACATGAACACTCCATGGGCTGTGAATACAAAGACCCTGTGTGGAAGAGAATTGGCATCTTCCAACAGAACATTTTTTTCTTGGTCGCTTTTGCAGTGATGGCTTTCTGCTACATTCAAATACTGTGGAGAATCACAAGAACAAGATCTCACACAAAGAACAGAGCAGTGAAGTTAATCTTCTGCATCGTGGCTGTGTTCTTCCTCGGTTGGGTGCCGTACAATGTGGTTATTTTTCTACGATTTTTGGCTAACAGTGTGGTTCCACCACTTCATACCTGTGAAGCAAGTATCAAGCTTGACTATGCGTTCTATGTGTGCCGGCTCATTGCTTTCTCCCACTGCTGCCTGAACCCTGTCTTTTATGCATTTGTTGGTGTGAAGTTTAGGAGTCATTTAAAGTCACTGCTGCATCGAAGCTTCATCTGCCGAAGTCCAGATGCTGAACAGCAGGTTAGAATGCAAAACTTCTCCCGTGGATCAATGTACTAGTTGCTGTTTAAGTATATCATTTCCTTGCATTTGCTGCTGCATTACTGAATTGAAAAATGACTATGATATTCAAATCTGAGCTTTTCTGTGTATTGCTGTGTGCCTGTGTCTGTGTTAAACCTTTTCACATATGTGGTTTGTTCCATGTATTTACTGGCATTTTAAAAGGAACTCATGTATTTAATGGGCATGTAAACAATATTATTCTTTAGTCGCAGTGGAAGTGGAGCCATGATGTTCATTTAAAATGATATACTCACTTTTGTGAGGGCGAGTTTGCACTTGTGTCATTGTGTCATACACTAAATGTTGGTTTTTCAAATATGTAATTATGTAAGGGATTTGTTAACAACCTTTTTACTGTGATGCTAGTACATATGCTTGTATATTAACATAGTCTGCCCAAATTTGAATCTATTAAATTGTCAATGTTCGCACATTGGAGAAGGAGCTATCTGTCACAATCAATAATGAAGAGTGGAAAGATATCTGAAGGCACACTATATCAATTTAAGATTATACACAAAACGAATATATCCCCCTTCCGTGGACATCATTTCAGCCCTGCTGTTTTACCCATGTGCCTTAAATGCAAGACAGAAACGGGTACTCTACCTCATCGTCTTTGGTCATGCCATGCGGAAATAATAAGCGATTGTACTGTATTCTGTATGCTGTGAGGAAGAACATTTTATTGCAGCAGATCCTGCCTGTGTGAATTAATGCAAAAGTACCAACTGTTAATGGCTGGCAGATAGTGTTGTTTGGTTTAGTGCCATTACAGTACCTTACATCTATATTACATTCAAAAACAGACCAATTCTATAAAATTTGGAAACTCTACCTGAACTACGTAGAACCTGGTGTCTCTGCCATTACGCTGCAAGGATTTTCTTGTTGGTTCTTATTGCACAATATCATTGTAACCTCCTCTGGTGATGCATGTGTGAATCTGAGCTGGTGTTCTGTGCTTTTTTTTTTCTTTTCTTTTTTTTATTGTTTAGTCTTTTGTACTTTTCATATGAAATTCATATGTTCAACAAACTGTATAGACTTACAGTATATCTATTAAAGAGAAATAAAAGACATTTTATTTTCATTAGACGTCTCTGTCTATGGACAGGAGCAGCATGTACAACCTGAGATAAAATGTTTTACATGTGACATCAACTTACACACATTAAAGGTAACAAACATTTAGCAGAATGTTATAAAAATAAAAAAAAGTCATGTAACATGCAACGCTGTCTTTGTACTGTAGAACTAATCTGACCTGCGCATCTGTTTGCTTGCACAACAGAATAACAGTTTTTTAGGAAATTACCCTCTACATGCGGTTTGCATTCAAACACTCAGCCTTTGTCATACACTTCAATTTAGACACCTAACAGTGATAACTGTTATCATTATTATGCTTTCAGAAACACGGCAAAATTGTGACTTTTGTCTTCTTCACTGGGTTTTACAGCAGCATTCCTGACCCTCATGACCATCTAGGCTACATGTATCTGGCTAAAAAAACATGCACATTTACATTACCTTTCAAGGGACTAAGCACACTTGATTTTCTATGTGTCATTATGGATTGATTTTCAATTGACAGTTATTTTGATTTTAGGTATTTATTCCGCTGGCGCTGCTCTGCTGGCGACCCGGACTCGTGTACTCGTGTGCTGGTGAGGCATTACAAATCCTGCCGTCCTGATAAAGTTCCCTTGGCCTTTGGAATTAAAATAGCCCCACATTATCACATACCCTTCACCATACCTAGAGATTGGCAGGGTTTTATTTCAGTTACAGTTTGATTTGCATTGAGAGATGATCTTATGGAAAGTACCCCATGCCAATCTCTAGGTATGGTGAAGAGTATGTGATGATGTGGGGCTATTTTAATTCCAAAGGCCAAGGGAACTTTATCAGGATGCATAGTATCCTGGATCCATGAAATAACTGGCCTTTAAAAATAAAAATGTGCCTGCCTATGAGAATTTAACATAGGGGTGTACTCACTTTTGTTGCCAGTGGTTTAGACATTAATGGCTGTGTGTTGAGTTATTTTAAGGGGACAGCACATTTTCACTGTTATACAAGCTGTGCACTTAATACTTTACATTGTAGCAAAGTGTAATTTCTTCAGTGTTGTCCCATTAAAAGTTCTAATGAAATATTTACTAAAATGTGAGGGGTGTACTCACTTTTGTGAGATACTGTATGTTCCCCGTTTACAGCAAAGACTGTATTTCTTACGGGGTGTTTGGTGTCAGCCAGAACATCATGTTTTTATTTTATCAGGCAGTGATGGAGAGTGTTATCAGGTATGGGATGACAGCGTGGTTGGGCAATCTCTCCACACAGTATAAATCAAAGTTGCAGCGCCTGGTACAGACTGCTACGGCGGTGATGGGGAGGAATGATAAGCTCTCCCTTCAGTCCATCTATGAGCAGTCTGTACTTAGGCAGGCGTGGAGAGTATTGTTGGACCCGTCCCACATCATACGGAATACGAGCTCTTGCTTTCTGGCAGAAGGTACAGAATCCCTAAAACTAAACTGAACCGTTTTAAATACTCATTCGTACCAGTCTCTATCAAAGTTTTAAATCAAAATTTTAAATAGATTGTATGATTTGTAATAGATAGGCCTGAGAAGTGTGCAATAACTTGGTGTTCTGCATTTTATTTTATTTGTATTTATTTGTGTATGTTACTAATGTGTACGTTTTCTTAGCTGTTATTTGTTATATTGTCTGTAATGGCAGCTACTACTATGCACTACGCACTCTTGAGTCCATGACAAATTTCCCCTAGGGGACGATAAAGTATATTCTATTCTATCACTGCAGACTTGGATCTGTGTTGTGTGTAGTGCTATCAGTAGTGCTGCAGATGGAGCAATTAAGGAACTGAATGCCACTACAAGAACAATCAGCAGTAAAAGGCAACTGTATTTTTTTTATCATTTACTGTAGCTGTGCGTGTGGGTAGGGTTAAGTCGTATACTAAGATTGCCCTTTCTAAGTTCCTCCTTCGGTCTGCTGAGTTTCTGCTGTGCTCTCTAGCACACATTGCACAACTAACAGTAGAAGGAGGATCCATTTCTGAGCTTCCTTCTGTTTATCTTAAATAGAGTTAAACAGCTAATTCTAAGGTCTAAGTGTCTTAAGTTGTAGTGTGACTTTTGGTTTCATGGTATTGGACATTGTATACAAATATTTTAAGGTAAGTGCTATACATTCAAGTTTGAATTTGAATTAAACAGTTACAGAGATCTCTTAAAAATGATTGCTATTTACTTTCTAGGCTTAATTTTGTATAAATGATTCCTATTTTCCTAAAGGATTTCATATAAACATTTCATACATTGAGTGATTAGCCCTTGTTCTGGCTCTATAGCAGATTGCATTTGCAATCAAAACATGGCTATAATGTTAAGAGCTGACTTTAATTTGAGAGTGTTTATATTTGGACAGTGTGGGAATGTTGCTGTCCTACTGCACTGTTCAAAAGTTGGGGAACTATAATGATACTTATGGTACCAATGCATCAGCTGAATGTCACTGGAATGGTGTTTTCAGGTCAATGTTATTAATCCCCAGTGACTGAATGTTTATAAAGAAGGCTTGTTTTACAGATGTGGTTGTGGATTTTGATTGGCCTTAACATCATCACAAAGGTGCATGGGTTTGCAGATGGCAGATTCCCACTGTCGTGTCAATCAATGTTACCTGAGCATACACGAAGTGGGAATCCTATCGCTCCTCAGAACACTGAACCGCCCTTTGAGATCGACCCCCAACACGGCAAAGACCCTAGAGACCCTATTACAGGTACAGAGACTATTGAACCCCTTTTCCTGGAAGCTTGTTTATCACTATCAACCTTTGTTGCAGTGGTCATTCACTAAGTTTAAGGTTATTACTTATCTGTCTTAATTTGCTGCCCCATCACCTTCGCCCCAATGATTCTCCAAACCATTTTCCAGTTACTCTCCGTAGCAAGCATTCCACAGAGTTCACGGGATTTATGTTGGAGGCTCGACAGAAAGGCACAGTAGTAGGAGACCTTCCTGTAGGAAAATTCATCCTGCTTGATCCTGGAAACACTCAACTCCTGAAGTGCAGTGATTTAGCAGTAAGTACGCATCCCATTTCATCATTAATGTTTGCAATGAATGCATTGAATTAATTAATTAAATATACATACTTTTCATTTATATTTTTAATTGACACATTTAATTGAACTTGAAGTGTAAATTTAAGGTCAAAGCCTTATTAATCTTTCTTATGAGTGTGACACTTGCTTTATTTGTGTGTCCTCAGGACACGGCTGTTAGTCAAAAAACCAATAACGATAAGAATATGATCCAAGTTAACTGGACAGCACCGGGAGAAGACATGGACATCATTTTCAGGCATTCATATACTTTGACTGACCTCCAAAAGTCAATATTACAATGCGAAGCAAAATGATTGACATTAACATCTGTGTCTGTCTGACATGTTTCAGAGCCACATTTGTTACGGATTATGTTACATTCTGGAGACCAATGGATGTTATTTTACCTCCACCCACCACACCATCACCAACACCAAGTACTACCACAAGTACTACAACGCTAAGTACTACAACACCAAGTACTACACCAAGTACGACAACACCAAGTACTACACCAAGTACGACAACACCAAGTACTACACAGTCAAGTACGACAACACCAAGTACTACACCAAGTACGACAACACCAAGTACTACACCAAGTACTACACAGCCAAGTGCTATACAAAGTACTACGACGCCAAGTACTACAAGTACAAGTGATTCTGATACCACAAAGCCAAGTAAAGAAATCATTTGCAACCTACAACAGGTAAGCAAGGACACAGAGATGAATTTGATTATGGTATTTTGACATTGTGAGATGAGACAGAGATGTGACAGAGACCTATGAACCATATAAACTATATATATATATATATATATATATATATATATATATATATATATATATATATATATATATATATATATATATAGCGATATATATATATATATATATATATATATATATATATATATATATATATATATATCGCTGTCTCTTGATTTATCTTCAGGGAGTAGCCATTGTGGTGATGACTTTCGACAGTTTTTTGGTGGTAGTAAAAACGGTATGTATTTATAAACTTATGTCACGCAGTAAATGCAGTTACACAATAGTCCTACCCAAAAACTCTGTACCAGAAGATTAATTTCTCTCTCGCTCTTTTCCCCCCTTAAGGAGCTCCCTAATATATTGGCGACTACCCTCCTCAACAGACCCTTATCTTGTCGTCTAAATAAGGTAAGGCAGGAGTAGGGGGGCTTGTGTTGTCAGTGGTCCCTGGTGCATAGCATAGGTAGGTCATTTCAATCTGGCGCTGAAAATGGCAGACCCTGCCACTAACAATAAAAACTATATAGAGAGGTAACAGAGTTACAGAGTTTAGAGCCACTGCATGACTTTTGTAGAATGCCTAACTAATAATGTTTAATTTCATGACAATCTAAAGGAACTTTAATGACATATTTCATCTAATGAGTGATAATTTACATTTTCTGTTGGTGTTTGTGCATATATATTTTTTCTGAAATGTTTAATGTCTTTCAAAACATTTAATGTAAAATCCCATATAGAGACAATCATTGCAAATCAGCATGATATGAGTGCTATATGGCATTTGAAGGCTCAGTCAGTATCCTGTGCTTATGTGTTCAAACTTAATGAATACTACTGGTGTATTAAGATCATTTAAAGTGCATTTTATTTCTTATGTAGGTGTTAAAGATACTGTGCAGTCTGCTTTGTGCGGCAGTTGAAATAACGGCCGTGGTCTTGTTTTGTTTGGCTGATTCCATTAAAGTGAGTTATAATGTATTGTTCAACATTTCTCTATATCTACATCCTCATTTCTTAACTTTATGAGGTTATATTTATGTGTTTATGTCAATATGTGTGTCTGTGTGGGCATGTTTAGGTCACTCTCGTTGCTCTTGTGTGTGTGGCGATAGTGCTTAATTTCATAAAGCTGGTAATCGTCTGTCTGCCAATTGGACCCAGTCATGAACTGTGAGTTCAACTTTCTCTTCTTCTGCCTTAATATTTGACTTGACGCTTACATCATCACTTTGTTAGCAGCTGTTTATGTTCCTCTTTTGTTTTCTTTAAGAAAGGAGATCTGCGACCTTACTGTCAAAGTGTGTTCTGTCATCCATGTGATTTTTACAAGTAAGGAGATTCACCTGATTTTAATCTTTAAATAGTAAATATTACTGCATTAATTTCTCTCTTAGAGAAGACTTGGTTATCGTCTTTAAAGCAATGCTTATTTGCATTCTTGCTGAGAGTTAAGGCCAATGCACAGTTGCCGTGGACGTGTGGGTAAATTTTGGCATCCGCCCAAGTCCGCAAATGTCGGAACATCTGAATGTAACAAAATCATCTGATCAGCACCTCTAAAACTCAGTAATTAACATTGTATATCTTGTTAGTTAGCCTATGGCTTGGCGTTTGACAGAAGAACTTTGTACGGCGTTCGAGGTGGAGCCCCGTTCATTCCCATGAGAGTTGCTCAGTGGCACATGAACCCATTATGGATGATCGGCAATGCTTCCGCACTATGGGGCCCATAGAGCAGGCGCACTATCTCCGCTAGCCGAGTTGGCTACTTCCAGTTAGGCGCTCTGCCAACCTGAATGGGAATGATTTTATTGTATGGCTCTTCCTTCTTTTTTTAAGGTTTTTTTTGGGCATTTTTAGGCCTTTATTTGACAGGACAGCTGAAGACATGAAAGGGGAGAGAGAGGGGGGAATGATATGCAGCAAAGGGCCGCAGGTCGGAATTGAACCCCGGCCTGCTGCGTGGAGGAGTAAACCTCTATATATGGGCGCCATCTCTACCAACTGAGCTGCCCGGGCGCCCTTGTACAGCTCTTCTAAACTTTTTAAAATATTGTTGGACCGAATACATCAAATACTGATAGTGAAATGAGTCATTTTGCAGGCATTGTTGCGCTAAAAAAAAATGTATCCACTGATTTGCAGACGTGTCTATCGCCATGCAGGTCTATAGGAGAAAGTAATTTTTGATCAGAAGCCCTCATGTGATGGACCTGAAGTTGCAATTCCACTACTTGACCACTATGTTCAATTTGCTTCAAAGCCTGGAGCACTTCCTGGGGTCCTGGTTGATTCCCGCTATTTTCAGGCTTCAAGCTAATGCTGAGCTAACCAGCTGCTGGCTGTAGCTTTATATTTAACAGACATATACCAGAGTGGTGTCTTCTCATCTAACTCTCAGCATGAATGCAAATAAGCACATTTCCCAAAATATCAAACTTTTGTTTTGAAATGACAGAGACTAGCTAACTAATGTCACTGCTCACATCTTCTCTTCACATAGTTGCCATTGCCTGTTTATCGCGATAATTTTATTTCCAAATATTTTTCACTCACAGCTGCAGTTGTCGTTGTTGGTGTGTTGGAGATTGACAACTCCAGAAATACCAGGAAAGACTCTTGGCTTCTGAAAGTGATGGTCGCTTACACAATATGGAATCCCCTGTTTTTAATTTGGGTTTCCGTGAACTGTATCCAAAGTAAAGCAATACTGGGGAGAGGTGAATGACTTGTAGTATAATACCGTGTGAATAATACTAATATGCATGAAATACAGCATGGATTCTTATGAATACTATATTCTGTTACAGGGAGTCAAAGACGGAGGCAACAAAGAAACATGGTGAGAGCCTGTCCACATCATGACAATAGAACATGTTTTGATAACGACAACTGTCTGCACCATACAAATCACGCATTACAGTAAAGATGCAAGTTCTTTTCTGTTTCTAACCACTGCACCTCTGAATTTCAGAAGCTCAGTGCTGCAGAAGTCATTGTTACTGCTGTCTCAGTAATTTTCATCGTTGGAAACTTGTGCTTCGCTGTAGCTATTGCTGTTGGGATATTTAGGTGTCAGGAAATGTAGGCCTGTGATTGTTACTTTTTTTGCATTGTTTTTAAGTTATTCATGTTTCAGATTCCTTACTGCAATTTACACACTTGTATGCATGCACATGCCTAAAAGGGCATACTTTTTATTTTCATATTAGTACTCGAGTATGACACTTGTTTTTGCACTAATCTCTGTACCTTGTGGTTTATTCGTATACTGCTGCTGTGACCTGAAATTTTCCCCCCTTCCCACCCAGTGATAAATAAATCTATCTATCTCTATCTAAATAGTAGCTTTTGTAAAGGATATTAAAATGTTTGGTGCTGTAAATACAGCACATGTTGATTCCAATCTCAAAATAACAATAGAGTAACCTACATGTCACTTCTTATCAGAGTTATCCATGGTCAATGTCAATGTTTGCTGAAGTTACACTCACCTATAAATATTTATATACTGTGACTGTAAAATAATATTGGTGTTTAATGTTCATAGTCATGTTTGGGTCAGCAAGGAATGGTTCATAAATGATTACTCATTTCTTATTACATCTAGCAAGATAGTGAACCACACAATCAACCAATCAATGATCTTAGCGACTGATTAAACTTTATGAACACTGACATCTTCATTTCGTGGTCAACAAAAGCACAGGAAATATTTAGTTATTTTACACAGTTGAGTTCCAAATACATTTTTAAAGTCATGTAGACACGATATACAGTAGATCGGTAATGAACTCTTTTGCTTCGTCATTTGAAAGCATAAATAGATCATTGCCTTTAGAACTGAGTCATACTTCATAACATCTTAGTCAATGATTTGTTAACAACCTTTTTACTGTGATGCTAGTACATATGCTTGTATATTAACATAGTCTGCCCAAATTTGAATCTATTAAATTGTCAATGTTTGCACATTGGAGAAGGAGCTATCTGTCACAATCAGTAATGAAGAGTGGAAAGATATCTGAAGGCACATATATCAATTTAAGATTATACACAAAACGAATATATCCCCCTTCCGTGGACATCATTTCAGCCCTGCTGTTTTACCCATGTGCCTTAAATGCAAGACAGAAACGGCTACTCTACCTCATCGTCTTTGGTCATACCATGCTGAAATAATAAGCGATTGTACTGTATTCTGTATGCTGTGAGGAAGAACATTTTATTGCAGCAGATCCTGCCTGAGTGAATTAAGGCAAAAGTACCAACTGTTAATGGCTGGCAGATAGTGTTGTTTGGTTTAGTGCCATTACAGTACCTTACATCTATATTACATTCAAAACAGACCAATTCTATAAAATTTGGAAACTCTACCTTAACTACATAGAACCTGGTGTCTCTGCCATCACGCTGCAAGGATTTTCTTGTTGGTTCTTATTGCACAATATCATTGTAACGTCCTCTGGTGTTCTGTGCTTTTTTTTTTCTTTTCTTTTTTTTATTGTTTAGTCTTTTGTACTTTTCATATGAAATTCATATGTTCAACAAACTGTATAGACTTACAGTATATCTATTAAAGAGAAATAAAAGACATTTTATTTTCATTAGACGTCTCTGTCTATGGACAGGAGCAGCATGCACAACCTGAGATAAAATGTTTTACATGTGACATCAACTTACACACATTAAAAGTAACAAACATTTAGCAAAATGTTATAAAAATAACAAAAAGTCATGTAACATGCAACGCTGTCTTTGTACTGTAGAACTAATCTGACCTGCGCATCTGTTTGCTGGCACAACAGAATAACAGTTTTTTAGGAAATTACCCTCTACACGCAGTTTGCATTCAAACACTCAGCCTTTGTCATACACTTCAATTTAGACACCTAACAGTGATAACTGTTATCATTATTATGCTTTCAGAAACACGGCAAAATTGTGACTTTTGTCTTCTTCACTGGGTTTTACAGCAGCATTCCTGACCCTCATGACCATCTAGGCTACATGTATCTGGCTAAAAAAACATGCACATTTACATTACCTTTCTTGATTTTCTATGTCATTATGGATTGATTTTCAATTGACAGTTATTTTGATTTGAGGTATTGATCAATGAACTGTTTTGGTCCTGGCACTGCAGACTTGGATCTGTGTTGTGTGTAGTGCTATCAGTAGTTCTGCGGATGGAGCAATTAAGGAACTGAATGCCACTACGAGAACAATCAGCAGTAAAAGGAAACAGTATTTTCTTTATCATTTACTGTAGCTGTGATTGTGGGTAGGGTTAAGTCGTATACTAAGATTGCCCTTTCTAAGTTCCTCCTTCGGTCTGCTGAGTTTCTGCTGCACTCTCTAGCACACATTGCACAACTAACAGTAGAAGGAGGATCCATTTCTGAGCTTCCTTCTGTTTATCTTAAATAGAGTTAAACAGCAAATTCTAAGGTCTAAGTGTCTTAAGTTGTAGTGTGACTTTTGGTTTCATGGTATTGGACATTGTATACAAATATTTTAAGGTAAGAGAAAAGAGTTGTTACTATCTTTGTATATTTATTTGGCCCTGAGGTCTTACAGTGCTATACATTCAAGTTTGAATTTGAATTAAACAGTTACAGAGATCTCTTAAAAATGATTTCTATTTACTTTCTAGGCTTAATTTTGTTTAAATGATTCCTATTTTCCTAAAGGATTTCATATAAACATGTCATACATTGAGTGATTAGCCCTTGTTCTGGCTCTATAGCAGACTGCATTTGCAATCAAAAAATGGCTATAATGTTAAGAGCTGACTTTAATTTGAGAGTGTTTATATTTGGACAGTGTGGGAATGTTGCTGTCCTACTGCACTGTTCAAAAGTTGGGGAACTATAATGATACTTATGGTACCAATGCATCAGCTGAATGTCACTGGAATGGTGTTTTCAGGTCAATGTTATTAATCCCCATTGACTGCATGTTTATAAAGAAGGCTTGTTTTACAGATGTGGTTGTGGATTTTGATTGGCCTTAACATCATCACAAAGGTGCATGGGTTTGCAGATGGCAGATTCCCACAGTCGTGTCAATCAATGTTACCTGAGCATACACAACGTGGGAATCCTATCGCTCCTCAGAACACTGAACCGCCCTTTGAGATCGACCCCCAACACGGCAAAGACCCTAGAGACCCTATTACAGGTACAGAGACTATTGAACCCCTTTTCCTGGAAGCTTGTTTATCACTATCAACCTTTGTTGCAGTGGTCATTCACTAAGTTTAAGGTTATTACTTATCTGTCTTAATTTGCTGCCCCATCACCTTCGCCCCAATGATTCTCCAAACCATTTTCCAGTTACTCTCCGTAGCAAGCATTCCACAGAGTTCAGGGGATTTATGTTGGAGGCTCGACAGAAAGGCACAGTAGTAGGAGACCTTCCTGTAGGAAAATTCATCCTGCTTGATCCTGGAAACACTCAACTCCTGAAGTGCAGTGATTTAGCAGTAAGTACGCTCCCATTTCATCATTAATATTTGTAATGAATGCATTGAATTAATTAATTAAATATACACACTTTCCATTTATATTTTAATTGACACATTTAATTGAACTTGAAGTGTAAATTTAAGGTCAAAGCCTTATTAATCTTTCTTATGAGTGTGACACTTGCTTTATTTGTGTGTCTCTCCTCAGGACACGGCTGTTAGTCAAAAAAACAATAGACGTAAGAATATGATCCAAGTTAACTGGACAGCACCGGGAGAAGACATGGACATCATTTTCAGGCATTCATATACTTTGACTGACCTCCAAAAGTCTATATTACAATGCAAAGCAAAATGATTGACATTAACATCTGTGTCTGTCTGACATGTTTCAGAGCCACATTTATTATGGATTATGGTATATTCTGGAGACCAATGGATGTTATTTTACCTCCACCCACCACACCATCACCAACACCAAGTACTACCACAAGTACTACAACGCTAAGTACTACAACACCAAGTACTACACAGTCAAGTACGACAACACCAAGTACTACACCAAGTACGACAACACCAAGTACTACACCAAGTACTACACAGCCAAGTACTACACAGTCAAGTACTACAACACCAAGTACTACACCAAGTACTACCCAGTCAAGTACGACAACACCAAGTACTACACCAAGTACTACACAGCCAAGTACTACAACACCATGTGATTTTTACAAGTAAGGAGATTCACCTGATTTTAATCTTAAAATAGTAAACTTTACTGCATTAATTTCTCTCTTTGAGAAGACTTGTTTATCGTCTATAAAGCCATGCTTATTTGCATTCTTGCTGAGAGTTAAAGGTATAGTGGAGGATTTTCTTTTTCCGGGTGAATCATCAAGACTACATATATAGTTGTCAATCATTCTGGGATATGTTTACGTAAGGCCGTCGTACGTGCCGTGACAGGTCAGCGAGCAGACAGCCAACGCGTCCGACCATAGACAGTTCCGACCGCTGCCCAAGGGGGCAGGCTTCTCTCCTCAGAGCGAAGCCGCAATGGCGCCATTTTGCTAGCCCTGTTCCCATCCAAGGGGCCAGACTTCTCTCCTCAGAGTGAAGCCTCCTATGGCGCCATTTTGATGCTAATAAGCCATCACCCCCCGTTAGCATTCCATTGACTGCCATTCATTTTGGCGTCACTTTGACAGCCAATAACTTTACATCTGAAGCGTTTCAAGACTTCATTTGTCCCTCGTTTATTTCTAAAGAAACACGACAATGTATGAAAGGCTCCATTACCTTGTACCTCACGTTATGGCTCCGTAGCAAAAGTAAAAATAGGCTAACGATTGTGTCATAACCACGCGACTTACTGTTGCATTGCAGAGGAATTACCGTATGGTACAGGAGAAGCTCGCAGGCAGTTTCGACGTACATTAGCTGTTTAGTTTAATTACTAATGTTAACTATCATTTAAGTTAGCAATAATTAGCCTGTGCCTATGTTATCTCCTTACATATACCTACGCTCTCCGTCTCTGCAAGATTGGGAATGATTGAGATTTCTCTTGGCACAGCTACCAGAAGACTTACAACGTTCAGAGACGTTGTTCACGTCACATCGGCGGCGGAAAGCTCAGTTTGCAGCTGCGCAGTAACGCTCAGTAACACTTTACCATCACCGGAAAAGGGTTGGTAAGAGGCTTCACTTGTCTCCGTCAAAAACAGCGGGATCGCTGTGTCCATTTTCTATATAATGTCTATGCCGCTGCCTCCCCATACTCGGCGATGGTTATTGGCCTGTGCATGCTAAAGTTAGCTATAGATGCTTGTCGTAAATAGATTTCCACTTACCAGTGGCGAGTCTGACATAGTGGAAAAAGTGCAAATCTTCTTTTGGAAAGGAGGCTTGTAGAGCCATACCGACAGCAACTTGTAAACAGAGCGTGCACGAGGAGAACTAGGCTCGTGCATACTCTCTCGTGCACACGTTTAATAGGCGTTCCCTCTCGGGAGCATATTTTCAAAAAGTGGAGAGGGCGGTTCTTTTCTAAAATTCGGGAAAATCCCTTTAAGGCCAATTCACAGTTGGCGTGGACGTGTGGGAAAATTTCGGCATCCGCCCAAGTCCGCAAATGTCAGAACATCTGAACGTAACAAAATCATCCGATCAGCACCTCTAAAACTCAGTAATTAACATTGTATATCTTGTTAGTTACGACTTGGCGTTTGACAGAAGAACTTTGTACGGCGTTCGAGGTGGAGCCCCGTTCATTCCCATGAGAGTTGCTCAGTGGCACATGAACCCATTATGGATGATCGGCAATGCTTCCGCACTATGGGGCCCTTAGAGCAGGCGCACTATCGCCGCTGGCCGAGTCGGCTACTTCCAGTTAGGCGCTCTGCCAACCTGAATGGGGATGATTTTATTGTATGGCTCTTCCTTCTTTTTTTTAAAGGTTTTTTTTGGGCATTTTTAGGCCTTTATTTGACAGGACAGCTGAAGACATGAAAGGGGAGAGAGAGGGGGGAATGATATGCAGCAAAGGGCCGCAGGTCGGAATTGAACCCCGGCCCGCTGCGTGGAGGAGTAAACCTCTATATATGGGCGCCATCGATACCAACTGAGCTACCCGGGCGCCCTTGTACAGCTCTTCTAGACTTTTTAAAATATTGTTGGACCAAATAGATCAAATACTGATAGTGAAATGAGTTATTTTGCAGGAGTTGTTGCGCTAAAAAAAATGTATCCACTGATTTGCAGACGTGTCTATCGCCATGCAGGTCTATAGGAGAAAGTAATTTTTGATCAGAAGCCCTCATGTGATGGACCTGAAGTTGCAATTCCACCACTTGACCACTATGTTCAATTTTCTTCAAAGCCTGGAGCACTTCCTGGGGTCCTGGTTGATTCCCGCTATTTTCAGGCTTCAAGCTAATGCTGAGCTAACCAGCTGCTGGCTGTAGCTTTATATTTAACAGACATATACCAGAGTGGTGTCTTCTCATCTAACTCTCAGCATGAATGCAAATAAGCACATTTCCCAAAATATCAAACTTTTGTTTTGAAATGACAGAGACTAGCTAACTAATGTCACTGCTCACATCTTCTCTTCACATAGTTGCCATTGCCTGTTTATTGCGATTATTTTATATCCAAATATTTTTCAGTCACAGCTGCAGTTGTCGTTGTTGGTGTGTTGGAGATTGACAACTCCAGAAATACCAGGAAAGACTCTTGGCAAAGATGGCAGCAACAAAGAAACATGGTGAGAGTCTGTCCACATCATGACAATAGAACATGTTTTGATAACGACAACTGTCTGCACCATACAAATCACGCATTACAGTAAAGATGCAAGTTCATTTCTGTTTCTAACCACTGCACCTCTGAATTTCAGAAGCTCAGTGCTGCAGAAGTCATTGTTACTGCTGTCTCAGTAATTTTCATCGTTGGAAACTTGTGCTTCGCTGTAGCTATTGCTGTTGGGATATTTAGGTGTCAGGAAATGTAGGCCTGTGATTGGTACTTTTTTTGCATAGTTTTAAGGTTATTCATGTTTCAGATTCCTTACTGCAATTTACACACTTGTATGCAGGCACATGCCTAAAAGGGCATACTTTTTATTTTGATATTAGTACTCGAGTATGACACTTGTTTTTGCACTAATCTCTGTACCTTGTGGTTTATTCGTATACTGCTGCTGTGACCTGAAATTTTCCCCCCTTCCCACCCAGTGATAAATAAATCTATCTATCTCTATCTAAATAGTAGCTTTTGTAAAGGATATTAAAATGTTTGGTGCTGTAAATACAGCACATGTTGATTCCAATCTCAAAATAACAATAAAGTAACCTACTTTGAGCATGCTGGACAGTCTAATTTCATACGGGCACAAACCAGTTAGACTGAACAGACTGGATAATGTTTCAGTGTTATATGATTTATCACATCAGAAAAAAAAAAAACTTTTCCAAGGAAGTTTTACAAATCAGGTCATGTCACTTCTTATCAGAGTTATCCATGGTCAATGTCAATGTTTGCTGAAGTTACACTCACCTATAAATATTTATATACTGTGACTGTAAAATAATATTGGTGTTTAATGTTCATAGTCATGTTTGGGTCAGCAAGGAATGGTTCATAAATGATTACTCATTTCTTATTACATCTAGCAAGATAGTGAACCACACAATCAACCAATCAATGATCTTAGCGACTGATTAAACTTTATGAACACTGACATCTTCATTTCGTGGTCTACAAAAGCACAGGAAATATTGAGTTATTTTACACAGTTGAGTTCCAAATGCATTTTTAAAGTCACGTAGACAAGATATACAGTAGATCGGTCATGAACTCTTTTTCTTCGACATTTGAAAGCATAAATAGTTCATTGCCTTTAGAACTGAGTCATACCTCATAACATCTTAGTCAATGATTGAACTCTGGCTGTGTTGTACAGTTGGAACTTCCTGGTTACAAAGCTGGATACTGTACACACAGATATACCTATGACTGTACACATGGTGTTGGACTTTCACCTTCTCATTATTACATTACTTATTAAAGGCAGATTTATATTACTGGCTTCATTACACATAAACAATAAGTCCTCTCCAATTGTCATAAAGTCAAATGTCACCAGTTGAGGAATTGTATCTACCACAGTTCCAGAAACTAAGCTCACAGAGGAAGCACAACCGCAGGTTACATTAATTATTAACTCTTCTAGTTATCAAAATAATCTTTATTGAAAATATACACATATTCATGTAGGCAAAACAAAATTCATCTCAGAATGATAACACAAGAGGAATGAACACACAAAAGAAAACCACTTTCTTGTATTTTGAAATTTAAATTAATTTGCACAAAATATTCTGCAAGAAACCTTGTTTGGGTTTTGAAGGTGTCAATATACAGTAGTCTCTTCTCCATATGGGTGTTTAAGGCACATTACGTGACTTGCTGACTAATATTTAGTAATATTTAATTTGTACAAATCCAAATCACTTGGTGAAAACCTCTATGTTTCTAACATTGTAAGTACATGTCAGTGGTTACTTGACAACAGGTGCAAAGAACAAATCTTTTCATATTCAATATATATACACAGCTATCAAAAAATATTCCAATCAAGGAAAGAGAGAACATATCACAAATATACACATTCAGAAAAAAAACAAAGAATATAAAATATTTCTTAATAAAAGCCAGCACTCTTGTATAGATGTATAGTTAAAGCATACAATGTTAGTGCAAATCCGATTGTGCACACAAGAGAATTAAATGAACAATGGTACACACATCTCCATGGGGACAGTCAACAGAAATATTAAGTAAGCCATCACTTGAGATTCGATACAGAACAAGAAATATGAATTTTCATCTAAAACAAAGATGTCTGATTTTTCACCAAAAACTCTTCTTAGATGGATTAAAAAGCTGTTGAACAACATGCTGTCAATACAGATGTATGGTACAGAACAAGAAAACAAATTAATCCAACTATTAACTATTACATCTGCATGAGAATATGCATTTCATAACCTACTGTGGAAGTGGAATGATGTAGCGACTGTAACATCCTTATGCAAAAGCCAGTACATGTCCGCATGTGTAAAAACTCAGTGCTAAATCAACATTAGACAACATGAGAACAATCTCATCTCTAACAGAGAGTGATTATTACAACCTTTAAACATTTGAACTAAAATCTATATGTGAAATGTAACAACACGCACATTATATTTACACATTCACTCAGTTTCAAAGCTCCTGCCCAGTGCCAAGGAGGATCAGGCTGGTCCTAAGTGGTATTGTGACATCCTCTTTGATGGCCAGCTTGGTTCATCAGCATCCTTTCTGCTCTACTTCCCTCTCAGACACCACAGGTAAGACAAGATGGGAGATGCGGCTCCACAGTCCACTGTACTTGTCAGTGTCCATCTCGTTGAAGCCCGTTTTGTTGCTGGAGTCCACCAGCTTTACCTTGACATAGTCTTGCACCATCTCCTCCACTTCCTTCAGACTATGATTACCCTTGACCTCATCTTGAGGCAGTAGCACAGTAAACAACAAGAACACCCGCTTGTAGGCCGCATTCTCGTGGTCACAGTAGCGATAAAAAATAAGGGTGGAGCCTGGAGGCAGCTCTTCGAATCGATGAATTACAGCCACGGGTTTGTCTCCGTCGAAGGCGGCTCGCAACTGGCCGTCAACGTCCAGCTTCACCTCATCGCTGTCCTGGCCGGCTTTGCTGGCTCCATCGATGTGGAGGACGGAGGCGTTGAGGGCGGACGAGAAGGAGGAGGCCAGCCCCTGAGCCAGGCAGCGCAGTGTCCTCTCAGCTCTTTGGCCTGCAGTAAAGATCAGACTCACTGGCTCTGTGGGCTGGGCTGTTTTGAGATGCTTCTCCAGGTGGATCTTGCTCCTCACCCACAACTCAGGCCGCTGACTAGGAAACTGAGTCTCAAGAAGAGACAACCGATCTGCAAATATTTCTGGCTTTAAAACCCTGGATGGATGCATTCCTGTATCTGCAGTCTTTTTGAGTACAGGGATGATTTTGCATGCCAGCAAGACGGCAGAACAGAGCAGCACAAGGACAACCAAACGCCATAAACACCACAGGAATCCTGAAAGGACACAAGGCCATATTCATATGTAGCATTGCAAATAATGTAGAATATCTTTGGGTGTAGAGATAATGCATTTAAAATGACTGTAGCTTACCTCGGCAGGAATATCCAGAGCTTCTCTTGATAACATTGGTTTTCTTCATCCCTTGTAAAAGAGAAAATCTCATTAAATCATGGCATACACGTCCCAGCTACATTAGATGTTGCTAGTCATTAGATAATGACTGAAATATCCAGTTAAAGCGGAAATACCTTGTTTTTTCTGCTGAACGGTTTCTTCTTGAGTCGGAATGTTATTCACACGCTGTCGGGTTGTGTAGGATTTCTCCGAGGTTGGATACACACTGGGGACATGGTGGTTAACTGCCAGCATACCTAAAAGTGAAGCAGAATTTATCAATGTTAAAATCAGTTCCTTTAATGCTCAATTACATTTTTTTAAATACAAATGTCTACAATACCAGTGCTCTTGGCTTTGGCCTCCATCGTCCTCTTGTAGTCAGCCATGCTAGGGATCTTAGGGATCGGCACATCACGTCGGTTTGCTGGTGGTCTGATTTGTGCAGTAGACTTGGTGGGGGGTACATGTCCTTTTGGTGATGGTTTAACTGAAAACAAACGCGCCACGATTAGGACTGTATTATCGCTTCCTTGATGTAATCATTCCCATGCAGAATGAAGCTAAAGCCTTTTCCTACCTGTCTTGGTTTTCATCAAGTCTGCATCTTCATGTACAGCATGACTGCAGCGTTCATGGAGCACCACACGAGGGGATAAATTCATATCTCCAAAAGCGCCTGATTCATAAAGAGAGAAGAGCTTGATTTAAATAAAAACGCTAAACTGCCTGTGATTAGATCTGATGGTGGCAAGAAGTCTTATGAATCCGAGGCTATTAATGGGTAAACAATCAGAGTACCTAAAGGTTCCACTTTGTTATTTAAAAGCAACTGCATGCATAGCTAATTAATAGCCAAGTAATTCATTCATGATTTAATAACAACATCTGCTTTGGTGTACACACACACCACTGTGTTCTAACAACATTGCATTATTTACAAAAATCACTAAGCATGACGTGATCGATCATGGAAATATTCATTAGTTGCAGCACCAACCTTGGCACCTTTCAACCTTTGGTTGATGAGTAAGATGAGAGGAATCCTGTAGAAAATCCATTTCCTGGTCTTCATCTTTATCTTCCTCCAGATCTTCAACTGATTCCTGGACATCCATCTCAGTCTCATTCTTATCACCACTGCCGCCCACTGCTCCTTTAGTCTCCAGCCTGCTCTTCTTGCTAGGGGAATCTGTTAAATGGGAAATAAAAGTCTCAGTTTTTCACGTTCATCTGTGTTTTAAGCCCTCAATGTCTCCTTCCAGGCAGCGCTGCCTGGAAGGCACTAGGATAAGGCAATGGTTATGTTTAGGGTTATGGTTAGGTGCCTTGAAGTCTACGGTCGCAGCGCTGCCTGGAAGGAGACGTTGGGGGCTTAAAACACCATCAAGCGATTTTCAGACCGCCTTGAATAGTACAGACTGGGGGTTAACTGTGGTTGTAACTAGGAAAATACTTGGAGCATCCCACCTTCATCCTCTAAGCCAGTCTCCACATCTTTGGAACCATTAACAGCTGTTAAAGGTGCTTGGCTTTCTAACCCCTTTCTGGTCCGTTTTAGAGGACCCCTGGGCGTCGCTTCAAAACTCAATACTAAAGAAGCAGAAAGACATTATTATAGTGAGTAAGTATTACTTCTCATTATGCATTTACTACATTCATGTTTACATACAGCTTAGTCATGAACTGGGCATCAATACCTCCCTCTGTAACTGGATTCTGGACTTCCTAACCAACAGACCTCAGTCTGTTAGGTTAGATAATCACATCTTTTCAACCATCACCCTGAACACCGACGTACCACAGGGATGTGTGCTGAGCCCTCTCCTTTACTCCCTCTTCACCTACGGCTGCACACCTGTACATGGCTCTAACACCATTGTCAAGTTTGCAGACGACACTACGGTGATTGGTCTCATCAGCAACAACGATGCGACGACCTACAGGGAGGAGGTCCAGCACCTATCATCGTGGTGCACTGACAACAACCTGGCTCTCAACACCAAGAAGACCAAAGAGCTCATTGTGGACTTCAGGAAGTCTAAAGCTGGCACACACACCCCCATTCTCATCAACGGGACTGAGGGTGGTGAAAACTGCCCAACGCATCACTGGTTCCTCACTCCCCTCCATCGAGACCATCCAGGGCAAGCGATGCTTGCGTAAGGCGCGCAGCATCATCAAAGACTGTTCTCACCTCAACCACAGACTATTCACCCCACTCCCGTCCGGGAGGCGTCTCAGGTCTCTCCGCACCCGTACCAGCAGGTTCAGAGGAAGCTTCTTTCCTGTGGCTGTCACCCTACTGAACTCTAGTCTAGCTCTGCATCCTGGTGACAATTTTAAGTTGAATCTAATCTAATGTGCAGTTACTGTCCTTCACAAATTAATAATACCTTATTCCACATGTAGATCAATCCCTAACGTTAACGTTAATTATTTTATGTTTAGTTTTTTAACTTGTGATTTTCTTTTTTCCAAATTGAATTAGCATCGTTGGAGGACACCCATGATTTTCAGTAACAACGATTACTTTTGTAATTGTGCATCTTACAAAAAACTTGACACTTAACGGTACGGTATGTGTCACTCACTGTAACGTTAACGTTAGTTTAAATCAAGTTTTAAAGAACTCCTACACGTTAACGTACGGCTCATTTTCTCGCAATTATACTAGTCTGAGAATCGCCTACAGCTAATGTTAGCTAATGTTAGTTAGAGCAGAAATAAAATGTTTTCGTCACTTTAAGTGATCTTAAGTCATCTAACGTTAGCTTCGATGGCTAAGATAGCTAACGCTAACGTTAGCAAACGCTAATTGTCACAATAGTCATTTGCTTACCTTTAACGTTAACGTTACCCGATGACTGCCTTGTCGATCGTCTCAACGGGCGAGACACTTGATTTTCAGAAGCCCTGGAATCCATTTTTAGATTAGCTAGCTATAACTTGAGCGATGGCAGAAACATAGCTAAATTAAACAATACGACAAAACACCGTGTTCACAAACTTCCCTAGCTATAGCTAGTTGTAAGGGGAACCATTTTGTGACAGGACGCCTTCTTGTTCGGAAATAAGTTATCTCCACGGAAACAAGCGCACTACTGAACGTTCCGCCCTGTCAGTGCGTTTCATAGGATGGCGAAGGCATACCCCGCCCTACTCTGCCTTTGATTGGCTTACCCTGGTATTCTTACCCTAACCTTAACCAATCTCAATCCTCATGCCTAAACCTAACCAATCCAACCAACGGAGGCAACGAGTACTAGGCAATCAGAGGCAGAGTAGGGTGGGTTATGCCTTCGGCTTCCTAGGAAACGCGTATTTACGTGCGGCGCAATAACCCAAAACATCCATGCATATAACGCGAGCGATAAGAAACTGAAACTGAAGGAAGCGTTATATTCCAAGGCGATGTGATCAAGGATACGTCTGGTAAGAATGACTAGCTAATTTAAAGTAACCATTCAACATATGTGTATGTTATTTAGTTACACGAAGACAGTCCTCACAGACTAGCTAAGCCATGTATTATCTTGCGAACTGTTGTCTGCAGCATCTCTTGTCTGTACGTTAACGTTAGCTAACGTTAGTTGGTAGGTAACATTAACGTTAGCTAGCTAATCAACTGTTTGTGTAATGATCTAGCTATTAGCTTCGTTTCCTCTGAGCAGTTAGCTAACTAGCTAACGTTACTAGAATAAAGCTAGTAACGTTTGCTACTGTAAGCAGTAGCTAGTTTACTGTGCGAGTAGACACTGTAACTTAGTCTATCGCACAGCAAATTCAGCCGAGTTACCCCCAAGATATTATTTAGCAACGTTAACGTAACTTTAAACAGATGTTACCAACTCTGAGTTTGAATAGTAGGCTAGTTAATTATTGTATGTGCTGGCAGTTTCTCTAATCGGAAACCTTACATGATATTTATTTCAAACCATTGCTAATTAAGAGACCTGGGTTCGATTCCCACCATGATCCATCAACCAATGTGTCCCTGAGCAAGACACTTAACCCCTACTTGCTCCAGAGGTGTGCGACCTCTGATATATATAGCAATTGTAAGTCGCTTTGGATAAAAGCGTCAGCTAAATGACATGTAATGTAATGTAATGTAATTGAAAACATGGGGTGTTTAGACTGTTATTAAGAGAAATGTCAGCCTGCCCCTGTTGACAGATAGCTACACAAGCAGTTTTACAACACCATTTGAGACTTTGAACATGTGACGCTACTCTGTCCAAAACTAATACATGTGCTCGGGTCTTAGCATAAAAAAACAAGTGCTATATAAAGATTTTTTTTATTCAGCTTTGAACTAGCTAGCTGTCTTTTGAGTGAAGTGCCCCCATCCAAAGACATGGCAGAGCAAGACCCAGATCACCACCACACAACAGGTACTAAACACCAACGACAAAGGTCATAGGTTAACGTTACATTGGTACTAGTATATACACATAGTTAACAGCACTGGTTTAAGTTTACACATGTAATCTTTATTTATGTTTTTATCAGAATGCAAGGACGAATCATCATCTGAGTTAAAACAGTGGAAGACTGATATTTCTCTGAATGAAGAGCAGCAACTCTCCGTAGGTAAGATTGATATGCAAGCAAGGTTGTGCTCCTGCTGTACTTTGTCAGTCTTGTTATCGATTTTGTAATGTGTCACCTACAGTTATTCACTTGAAGTTATCGTGAATGATCTTGTAATGCTAAAACGTATGTTGAAGAAAATACCTTATACCAGAACCTGAGATGGAAATGCAAATAGGTTACATAGAAATTGAAAAGGAAACATTAGCCATTCAGTTAGACGATAACTTAGGTGACACTCGATTGCCGTTTTTACTACAGACGGTGATTCAGCTGAAAAGAAGACGGTGCCCCTTCCAGAAGGGTCTTCACCCTCAGATGAGGACGCAGCGCGGAAGGTGAAGGAGATCAGCACGCCGCTTGATGAAGGAAGTCATGGTGATTACAGGAGCGAGACACCAGGGAATGAGGCGTCGACCACGCCAGCTGGAGAGATCTCCAGTGAGTGTTCCTGTCCAAGTGTTATAACAAGTCATTCTGACCTTATCTATTGTATTCACACTTGTCAAAGAGCCAGTGCATTTATATGTTACTCACTTTGGAAAAGCTTTAACGCTCTGAGTGTCATTTGTCGCAGTTTTAAGTCATGTAAATGTTTTATTGCTGTTCTCTCTAACAGGCATGGCTTAGTTTACTGTGTTGTGTTAAAGTCCATTTACTGTATACTGCATGCAGTGTTTGCGGTGTGTTGGTTCTGTGTCGTGAGGTGAGGTTTCCACCAAGTCATTGCCATCACCGTTAAACATCATTTCCATGTAGAAATATTGGTCTCTCCACCAACACCACAAATATTGTTAGGTTGCAGAAATCTTTTTTTGTCTTGTAATAGCACACACTTTTCTGTAGTTCCATATGTCTGACATTCAAGGTTGACCTTTTGTAAATTGGTTAACAGAGGTGTGAGCTTTGTGTGGATTTTTTATAGATGCAAAATCACTTACTATTACTTAATTCATAATAATTAATAATTACTTATTGAAAGCCAAGTCTGCACAACAAATCACTGCAGTGTGCACAGGCTAGCCGATACTTATCCTGCATTTAACCACCCATGTCCTGTAATTGGTTGCTTTGTTTACAGCGGCCTTTTTTTATGGTCCTCCTATGTCTTTATCTACTGCAACTTGCAGGCTCCCCCACCTGGTGTGGCTGTCATTATTATGTCACACAAGCTGACCTTCAGTCATATTATGGTATTGGCATTTGCTTGCAGTGCAGTATTCAGTAGCTGTTTAACAGTGTTTATGCCCTTGCTATATTCAATGTTCGTCCTCAAAGGGGAGGTTCATATTTTCTTCCCTTCTATCTTAAAGTGATACTTTTTTAGTGTGAAATTCCCGCTTTGTGTTACTATCCGTGGAAAAAGGGTTATTGATTGGTTACGTTGGACTAGTATATACACAACATTTACAGCAGTGGTTTAAAATTACACTGTATGTCATTATTTACTTTTTTTTTTTTTTTTTTAAACAGAAGGCAAGGAAGAAGAAACACAGTCCACAAACATTGATCATGCCTCATCATCTGAGTTAAAACAGTGGAAGACTGATATTTCTCCGAATGAAGAGCAGCAACTCTCCGTAGGTGAGATTGATATGCAAGCAAGGTCAATAGTAATCCATTCAGTGTGTCTTTACCGAATGTGTTTCTGCATCTACTGTACTAATCACACGTGGTCTCTGTCTCACCTAACAAGATTCCGCTTCATCATCTGCATCCACAAACAGAGAGACTAACGACAGTGGTGAAGACGTGGAGCGGTCTGACGTTCAAAGCAAGTATATAGTATAATGTCACTGTCACTGTTTAATTTCCATCATTTCATCATGTCAGTTTCATTTTCATCAAAACAGTCTTTCATAGGCAAACATTCATAGCCCAGAAAACATTTGTAGTGTATGTATGTTCATTCTTGTCTCTGCTCTGGACCCAAAGTTGTTCCATTTGGCTGTGCTCCTACTGTAGTTTGTCAGTCTTGTCCGCCGAATGTCCTTCGCCTTGCAAACTTCTGTACGTTTCGGTAAACCACAACAAACCTTGAGCTAGCAAGCTACAGGCTAAAAAAGGCAGGTTTTGAAGACTATATGGATCGTGCAACAAGGTGATTGTAAGGATTTACAAGTAATATGTTTACGGCAATTACTATTTAACTGAGACGTTTTGGGACCGATTGGTGGGGGATTTTCTATTGACAAAATACACACGGCGATACACTAGTAAAAGCAAATTAGGTTTAACCATGTATCCAGGTAATTTCAATAGCTCACGTTACTGTATTGTGTGAACAGTTAACTTCATTTAATATTGTATGTGGCTTTTTTTTTTTTTGCGCGGTGCAATTGTTCCACCTAAACTAGTTTAGCAGATCCACCGTCGCTAGCGCCGTCCAAGAAGATTGTGATTGGTTTAAAGAAATGCAAACAAGCCAGACCGTTTTTTTTCCTTCTCCTATCTAGGAGTGTATGTGTGGAGGGGCCAGACCTTAATCTGCAGCGCTGTGGAGTAAGGTCTGGAAATGCAAGACTATGTAATGTGTCACCTACAATTATTCACTTAAAGTCATCGTAAATGATCTTGTAATGCAAAAGGTATGTTGAAGAAAAAGCTAATTGCTCCGAGCATATTCCAGATTTGGAATAGAAAAGGAAACATTAGCCATTCAGTTAGACGATAACTTAGGTGACACTCGATTGCCGTTTTTACTACAGACGGTGATTCAACTGAAAAGAAGACGGTGCCTCTTCCAGAAGGGTCTTCACCCTCAGATGAGGACGCAGCGCGGAGGGTGAAGGAGATCAGCACGCCGCTTGATGAAGGAAGTCATGGTGATTACAGGAGCGAGACACCAGGGAATGAGGCGTCGACCACGCCAGCTGGAGAGATCTCCAGTGAGTGTTCCTGTCCAAGTGTTATAACAAGTCATTCTGACCTTATCTATTGTAGTCACTAGGACTGGGTACCGCAAAAAAGGAAAAACTCTACATTACGCACAGAGACAGGGCTCACGTAACAAGATCTTTGCCGTTATGTGTAATGTTATAATGACTTTTTTTAATGAATTTTATGAAATTGCTACAGATCTCTAATGAGTGTCATTTGTCGCAGTTTTAAGTCATGTAAAGGTTTTATTGCTGTTCTCTCTAACAAGCATGGCCTAGTTTACTGTCTTTTGTCTCTCACTTTAAGTCAGCTAAATATTAAATTTAAATAATAATATATAATTAATAAATAACCAGCTTTTCAAGATAACAGTTGCAATGTGCAATTTTAACAGACACCATACGAACCATACAACCATACATACACCGCTATACAAATATCTAAAAATATTTGTGCTAAACAACATAACAACTGAAATAACAACAGTGAATTAATTTGTGCAATTTTAACAAACACCATACAAACTATACAACAGTGAAGTGCAAAAGAAATTGCAAAAACATTGTCAAAATGTGCAAAGGTGATCACAGTCACTGAACGGTTTCATTTCATTCAAATTTTTCACAATAAAAGTCCCCTGTTATTTTTTCTTTTAAAGCAGCAAAATCAGGAAATGGGTACTCGTCAGCAGTTACCTAACACGACTTCTAAAAGCGAACGTGAAATGATATAGAAACTAAACTTCAAACCAGAAAGAGTACTGAGAGCTAAACACACTGAAGGTGTGTCTCATTTCGGATACTTTCGTCAGTACACTTGTAGTAAACTGTATGTACTCACTTGTGTAGTTGTGTGTTGCTTCCTCTGTCTCTTGGTCTTGCCACAAACACCACAAATATTGCTCTGTTGCAGTAAACTTGTTTTGCCCTGTAATAGAACACCATTTTCTGTAGTTCATTATGTATTACATTCAAGGTTTACCTTTGTAAAAATTGTGGACCAGTCCTTTAATACTGTGAGATTAAAAGGCAACTGCATTGGACCTTTTCTAAACCCCACTTACAATGTAACCGTAGAGACACCGATGCTTGTGCTGGTGGGGAAGTTAAACTGTTTTAATGTTATCAGGAGAAAACCACACCGGGGAGGAGAAGAAGAAAGCACCAGAGACAACCAGCCCACCAGCCCTGGCTGTCAGAAAGGATGACCAAGTAGATCTACATAATGAAGAAACCCCAGACCCTAAAGCTGGAGAGGGTGAGTGAGACTTTTCAGAAATGTCAATGACTGGAAATTCTTCAACACAACAGGCGCAGTGCAGTGCTCACTGGTGGGAAGCAAGTGAGGGAGCATGATTCTGTAGTTGCACAAGTGATTTCCAGCGGTTAGGGTGTCTATTTAGTTTAGTTTACCAGTTGTTTTTTTTTCCCCCTCCCGTTGGTCAGATGATGGAAGCAGCCCGAAGAGTGATTTAACTCCTGAGGAAGAAAAGGATATACAGGATAACACCTCCCCACAGAGAAAGGAAAATGTTGATGCTCCTACCGCTCAGGAGTCTGCTGATGCTCAACATGCAGTTCCAGAGGTTATTGGAAATCAAGGAGGTAATTTTGTTAATGCATCCCCTATGTTTATGTTATCTTGTTTATCTTTAGTGTCATGGTGATTACTAGCCAATGTTCTCTAACATTGTGTGTTGTGTATTACTTGATACACAATTATAAATGACTTATGAGTTACTGATGAAGTACTGGTTGAGACAACACATACGCCTTCTCTCCATAGGAAGTAGAATATACCTGATATTGGGTATATTGGGCATAGTTGTTGCCTTGCTGGCGTTGCATCTCCAACCCGAGTCTCCACCTCAGAAAGAAGAAGTGCGGCAAATAGACATCTTCCTCAGGCAGTTGGAAAAAGTAAAGACTCAGTTTCCTAACCAGCGTGCCGAGCTCTGGAATAGGAGCAAGATCCACCTGCTGAGGCACCTCCAGTCAGCCCAGCCCACAGAGCCAGTCAGCCTGATCCTGACTGCAGGCCACAGAGCTGAGACCACACTGCACTGCCTGGCTCAGGGGCTGGCCTCCGCCTTCTCGTCCGCCCTCAACGCCTCCGTCCTCCACATCGATGGAGCCAGCAAAGCCAGCCAGGACAGCGACCAGGTCAAACTGGACATCGACAGCAAGTTGCAGGGAGCTTTCGAAGGAGACAAACCGGTGGCTGTCATTGACCGCTTCGAAGAGCTGCCTCCAGGCTCCACCCTTATTTTTTATCGCTACTGCGACCACGAGAACGCCGCCTACAAGAAGACGTGTCTGATCTTCACAGTACTGCTGGGCGACGAAGAGGAGATTCCTGCCGAGACTCGTTTGAGCACTGTGGAGGAGATGGTGGACGACCACCTACAGAAGAAGTTCCTTTCGGAGGGCCATCCAGTATCTTTTGACAGGATGGACCTTGATAAGTACGGTGGACTGTGGAGTCGTATTTCTCACCTCATCCTGCCTGTGGCAGCAGAGGAAAGGATAGAACATGAAGGGTGCAAGGACATTAATACTCACTCTTTTTGGAACTTTTAGTCTAAGCACTTAACTACTGTCAGATTTCTCACTGGTTGACTCTGGTCATTCTGGCGATAGTAGCAATGGTTTTAAAGACCCAATGGTTTCTTACATAATAATATATTGAAGCAAGTAGAAATAAGACACTTAATATTATGCCGATAATGATATGGGATGTTTGTCAAAAAAAAACAAAAAACACATCTGTGGACATTGATTGTGAGAAACCCTGGCTGTGGTGCTTTATTCTTGTAGTACTTTGATCAAATGTAATTATGGATACATTGCAAGATGATTCAACTGGGCGCTCTGTGGATTTTATTTGTTTGGTATCTCAACACAAGGTTAATTGTTTTTATGACAAATGTCTTTTCTGTGATTCTCAAACCTACATGGCACCACATGCCTTAACTGTTTTATACATACATAGACATATATCACACTACAGGAAGGAGTTTGATGATAAAACAAGTGCATACATTGAATGTGCCTTAAATTCTGAATAAACACGTCAATTCAAATGCTTCGTTTGTCGTCATTGTAAGCGAACAGTGTTGCAGCTAGAGGGCAGCAAAGCCCCAGCTGAGAGCTCAGTGGGCTGCTGCGAGGTGATGTGACCGAGAAGCATCAAATCAACATGCAACAGGCTGCTCTGTCTTTGACCGCGAGATATTCTTTAGAACCTCCTGATTTCATGTTGAATCTCTAAGAAAGATCAAGATAAGGCTATGGGTTGCATTTTTTTTTTTTTTTTTTTTTACTCATCAGGACTACTAGGCTACAAATGTGTGCTGCACACTATGTTAGAGGTGTAGTTTGAAGCACTTCCAACTCCTCCTCGCCGGTTGAATCAGGCCCGCCTCCTGTCAGCGCTGCTCCAGCTGCAGATGCCGGCTGCTCTCTGACAGAGTGCACGCTTCCTCTGCACTCCAAATTAGCCTTAGCGTTCACTGACGACGAGCAAGATGACATGGCGCTATAAAGCGTAACCTGGCTATCTCATGGCTCTTCTGGATACACCTCTCTAATTTTGGAGCCAGATGTAGGCTATGACAATTTCAATTTGGCAGCTAAAGTAATTGGTGACAGGCTGCGCCTGCTTGCATACATTCTTTCTCTTTTCGGCGCTCCGTGAGCCTCACAACATGTATAAGTTATGCATTGGCATCGCCATGTGCTGTGCGTTTTTTCCACGGGGCTCCGCAGCGCCAAAGACTTGGGCTGCAGATCCCAGGTCAGGAATTGAGAGCGAGGCAGAGCAAAATGACAGACTGCAAGAGGAGATAGATGGCCAGGAGAGCATCCTCTCTAAGGTAGGAGGAAACGTCCCTTTTCTTTAATGCATATATGTGTTATGGACATTTCATCATTTCGTGCGTAAAAATGCAAACGTTTTTGATTGAGCGTGGTGCAAAATACATCCGTCCTCTTCTCTTTGTAGCTGCTGGGTGATTATGACAAAGTGAAAGCCCTCTCGGAAGGCTCTGACTGTCGGTGTAAATGTGTTGTCAGACCCCTGAGCAGGAGCGCCTGCCGGCGGATAGAAGAAGGGAGCGCCACCGCTCAGGACTTCTACACCGTGGAGACTATCACATCTGGACCAGGGTGCAAGTGCGCCTGCATCGCTCCTCCGTCAGCAGTCAACCCATGTGAGGGAGAGTTCAGGCTGAAAAAACTTAGAGACGCTGGAAAAGAGAATGTCAAGGTGAAGTGCCGTCCGGTCCATATTTCATGCATATAGATTGACCCCCCCCCAAAATACATAAGTCCCCATTCTCAAGTGCCAATAGGCTAAAGGCTGCTGTCTTTTCCGCCTGTTAGTTAGAGAGGCCTGGATCACTGGGGGTGGATATCACGTTTTATCAACTTCAGGAAAGGGTAGTCCAACATTATAACCAGAGACTCAGAGTTCGGATGGGCTGGGGATAGACCTACTGTGATCTACGCATGGCATGTCTTGAATTGGTAAACCGTTGTGACGGAATCCACTTGATCATTCTAGCTTTCCACCATCCTGGAGCTGCTGGAGGGCTCCTTCTATGGCATGGATCTACTGAAGCTGCACTCCATTACCAATAAGCTGCTGGATCGCATGGAAAACATTGAAAAGGTACAGTAACAGTGTTTCTTTTTTTGTTTGTTGTTGCAATGATTAATGCAAATATGTTGGTATAACAAACTGCTGGTAACAGGTGTGTTTATATTTGTGGCTTCTGGATTCAGTGGGTCCAAAAACCACCCAGTTTTTTGTGATTTATTATGGGCTGGATCTGGAAGGAGTGTAGAGGGGAAGTTTATATGCCTGCTTACTGAACCTTTTCTTAAATAAATTGCATTTTTAGTTAGGCTTAGATGTGTCAGTTCAAATTACCGTAAATGGCTTAAAGCTTAGAGTATGTATTCTTTAATGTGAGGAAATGGACAGAAATAAAAAAAAATTGCCTCTCAACAGGCAATTTGAATTGAATCAGCAGCCAGCAAATTCAATACCCTACCATCCACTGTTATCCTGAATTAGTTGACTTTACTAGAACTTTGCGTGGAAACTGCTGTTGCCTTAAACAGTCTAACTTTTTACACAAGGTGAAATTTAACAGGTCAAGTTGTAATAACACAGATTGGTAAGTTGATGCAGCAGACAAATCAAGTTTGCATTAGTAGACATTATTAAAATTCATTAGTAAACATAAATTATTGTTTTGTGTCATGTTGTCTAAACAGTTGGTAGGGTACTTATGACTACAGACGTAATCATCGTTTTCAGTAATATTGTTTATTTCCTTTATCACAGTATGACTCTAAGAACAATGTATTCAATACATTTGCTCCAAATAACAGAAATGAAATTCAGCCCAAACTGTAATACTTTTCATTCTGTGTATATGTTGAACCCTTTCTCATTGCCCAGACCCCCCAATCTCTGCTTAATATGATCTGTGCACTGCATACTTAAGCTGATTATTACAAACAACTAATGTGATTTAGTAATGAATATGTTTTTTTAACAAAACATGAAAGAATAAGTAGTGACCACCAAAAAGTTTAATTACAACTACATTTGGGTTTACAGTGTACTTTGCAGTGTTTTTTATCACGACTATAAACAGCAGCTGCACGAGACTTGAGCTCCCTCAGTCAAACTTGGTCTAATCATATCTATAATCGCCCCTAAAAATGTTGTCTACGTGTCACTTGATGTACCCTAAGAGTACCGAATCACTGAGTGAATTGGACTGTGGCATCATTCAAAACACCTGCCTGTGCCATGGAAAACACAGCTGCAGGTAATAAAATGAATTGATAAATCAAGTGTATCCATTATGCATTTTATTAGTTTCAGCTGCACCTGTCCTGGTATGACATGTGAAATGGTCAGTTGTAGAAAAGTGGAAGTGTGGTGACATTCTGGCAAGTTTAATAGAGATGAGCCCTCTTCCGAGAAGACATTTGTGCCTGACAATAATAAATGCACAGCTGTAAATAATAAAATGAATGATGGCCAAATCCCATTTAGCTGCTTCAGTTTCTTTAATGTGCTTTTCCAATTATGATATATATAGCTTTCTTGTCCTTGTTTTTTAGCTGTATCTCGTTAGTGTATACTGTGAGAGCAACAAAAAGCTGGACTCACATTCCTTGTATGTATTCACACTTGACCATTAAAGCTGATTCTGACGACAAGTCCAAATGTCTGCTGTGAAAAAGGCCCATTAATGACTCAAGATAGAAGGCGCTGCACTGGAACTTTTTCCTTTTGTTTGTGATGATAAACTGATGATTGCAGCCTGTTTTCCTAAAACCCTGCACAGTATTCCTGTTAATATCTCGATTTGTCCATGACTGCATGCAGGCAGTGTCTCGGAACTACACCACGGATGAGGGGAAGCCCCAAAGGAGCCCTCTGATCCAGGCAGATGCGACTGAAAACCCACCCACCCCTCGTCCACACCGACAACAGGACCAGAAGAGGCTCAGTGAGGTCAGCACGGCCGCAGCATATAAAGACCCAGATGTAAGTGACATTTCGATATCACAGGGTTAACAGACGTAGAGGTAAAACAAAAAGAGGCTGAGCTACGAACGCCTGTCTGTGGTAGCTTGATAGTTCTTTATTTTACTGCACTATAACAACATAGTAATAACTACATAACCGTTGGCACTAAAAGTAATTATTTGCCTGTAGCTAGCGCCATGACATAACAACTGTAGGTGTAGTATTTACGTTGTATTTACTAATGTAGGTAATTATTGAGGCAAAAGGGTGATTACCTTTAACTGCCAAGTCAACCAACATACTGTAAATAATAAGTGTTTACTTGGTATGTATGCTTTAAAAGGTAGTTATATGTAGTAGTATGTTATAAAGTGACTGTCACACTAAGAACATTACTTAGCTAGTAGATAACAAATTATACAGTAATTCTTAGGGATTTACCAGATAAGTATTTACAGTTAGGACTCCATGTCATTTGCTGTATTGGTAATATAATCAATCATTATTGGTTTTTCTGTAGTTTTCAATAATTCCACCAGAATGATCTAAATCGAAAAATCTAGATCTACTGTACATCTAAAAAGTAAACATTGTGCTGTAAATTGAAGTGCTATCATTATTTTTTTGTTTCACACATTAAATTACACGAGTGTGTTATGACTTACTGTGATGTAATTCTTGAATACGTTTAAAGAATACATTTATTTAAAGATAATGTATTAATGGCACACCTTGATAATTGATTACTTTTATGTTACATTGTAAGACACATCCTGATATACAGTATTCTATATTAAAAAACAGTTGTAAAGGATGTGACTGAATTAACTGAATTCAGGAAAAAAGTATAAAAGAAGTGATTGGATTCACATGTTGCTGCTCAGACTGCAAAAGCATTATTACGTCTTGTGCACCTTCAAAACAAAAGGAGCAATTAGGTGTTCTTTCCACAAAGTCCCTCATAAAATTATCATCTCCATGATAAACATGTGAGGTAATCGGAAGGTTTGGCAGACCCAGTGGACGATAGCAGACCTCAGACCAGTGACTGTACCACTGGGGCCTGATCCATGACAGCTTTAATATGAACTGGAAAGCCTGTCCAGCAATGTTGGGTGGACTTGGGCTTCACATGCAAGTGATTCACAATTCTAATATGTTTTAGCAAGAGCACTTGTAACAAGGGGAAATTCTTTGTCACAAACACCTTACATTATGGACACAGCACGCTTACAGACTAACACAAGTACAAACATACCGGAATGGCATGCAGATACCGTACATAACACAGATAGATAACACAGACAAGGGGGCAGTGATTTATCTGGGTCTCTTGTTAAGGGCTGCTATGGCTGCAGGCACCACACTATTGCCATAGTGAGCTCTCTCGCACTTCAGGGACCTGTATTCAGAGATAATTCAGGTTTATGGCAACTGGGGTCACACTTTTTAGTTTTGGTTATCATTTATCAGCAGGGCCACACGGAATTCTGCGTCTGCATTGAGAAATATTGGCTCAGTATGAAATCATACATACATGAACATACGTTTTATCCTACTGCATGGATTATGTTTTTGCATCATAGAAGTTTTGTGTGTCCATCTGTCCACTAACAGGAAAAGTATGAGGAGAAGTTTATTGGGGGAAATCTGTCCTTCCTTGAGACAGATGGTTCTGCTCAGATCATTGAGGTCAAACCACAGGCGACTCTCAAAGACGTGGCTAACAAGGAGGCTTCTCAGGTGTCGAAGACCGGCCCCAACAGAATGATCATAAGAGGAATGACTTTTTATAAATCCGAGCCAGATCCGATGGTGGCGGATGACGGGGAGCCTGGAGAGAACTGTAAGTGCAAACCCTTAGTCAGCTTTAAGGGATAAATTAGAGAGACAAAAATACTATACAAATGAAGAAAAAACTGATCTAGAAAAATCTGAAATCTTCATAATTAAGTGATTATCCGATTCATAGCTATGCTTAAAAAGGTTAGTTTTCCACACTCTGATAATCATGAAACGGGATAAGTGGTTCGGATGGATAATCACATTACAGTACATTACTTGATGTCAGAGAATATCAGAACATAAAAGTTTATCTAAACTGCCTGCCATCTGTCAGCTGCTCTGTCAGCTGCTGTGACCACTGCAACAATGTACAGTTCTAAATGGGTTCATTCCTGTTGCTTCTACTGTTAGTTTGCACTGTACTTTGTTTCAGAGAGTTCAGAGACGACTTACTTTACCATTTTTAAGGTATTGGATAATAATAAAACAAAGATCATGTGTATGCCATCATTTCACATTTTTCATGGCATTTTCCCATTTGACCAAACCTTTTCCTTCCCCTTTTTTTTAGTTTTTGAGTATCATGGATTCAGTGGTGATGGCCCTAACCTCTTGATTGAGGAGAATCTTCTACAACACAGAGCCACTCGCCCCAAGACGAGAGTGGGAACAAGATCATTTCGACCAAAGACAACAGGTCCTTTGCTCGGTTCCACGAAGACCAGCCAAACAACAAAACCAAAAGGAACTGAGCCCACCTCAAAAACTCATAATGAGGTTATCAGTGCCGTCGGAACCACATCAGTGGATGTGTCTACAGATGTACAGAGTGACGCATTCACAACGAGAAGCGTCACGTTTAAACCAACAACTACCACACAAAAAACCAGGATCACAGACACTGCACCTCAAACTACTCAAAGGAATACTGCTGGAATCACTCAGTGGCCAACCCCTTTGATGGCTGAACCAGCTGGCACTTCTTTAAGCATCACTGACAAGGAAACAATCAAAACTGCAATGAACACAACCCAACCTTCCGCAAATACAGTCACAAAGGAAGTCCTACCAGCATTCACAACAAGAAATATGCCAACCACCGTGATGGAAACCTCGACCCAGGAGGTGAAAGACCAAATGCAAACCATACCTGGCAGCACTGCCGCTCATTCAAGCACACTTGCACCAAACTCAACCACGGAGGCTTCAACTGCCAGCCCAGCTTCCACTATGACCATCGCAACCCATGCTGCCCTGACTTCAGCGCCAATACATCCAACAGCAGATTCCACAGCGGCAACCTCCACCGGGGCAGCTACAACAACATCAGAAGAAGAAACTGAATCCACCTACTTTTCAGGCTTAACTTTGCCTCCTCCCACACAGAGACTGATCACTTTGTCTCCCCACACTTCTCTGCCTTTCACCACACCTGTGACTACCTCTTTGTCAGCCCCCGTCGCCGCCGCCACCACCACCACCACCACCACCACCACCACCCCCACCACTACTACTACTACCACCAGGCAGGCTACTCACGTCAAACAGAAATACAAAATCAGCTGGGTTGAGGAAGAGGGCGAGGAGGGACACCCGGAATTAGACGAGCCAATGCAAAGGCAGGAGGAATCTCCCTCAAGAAAACCCGGTAAGTTGAAATTTTAAAGAAAACCGCTACAAAAATGTTATAGTCTAGACATGTAGATTGGAAGTGGGAAGGAAGGTGCAATGAAACAAAAGACTGTATTTACAGTGGTGCTTTGAGCTCAGTGCTAATGTCAGCAAACTAACATGCTCACAATGACAATGCTAATATTCTGATGTTAAGCAGGTACAATGTTTACCATGTTCACCATCTTAGTTTAGCACGTTAGCATGCATGCTAGTCACACTAATGAGTATTGAACACAAAGTACAACGGATGCTGATAGGAATGTCTTTACTTTTGTAGGTCATGACCCAAAGTATTGGATAATGTAGCAATTTGACCTGACAATGAAGTTCGCCAAAATCAGTAGGTTTCATATTCCTGGAACCATGGATATCTCATCCAATAGTTAAATAAGACATTTCTCTAAAAATCTAAAATATCAGTCTCATGGTGGTGCCAGAGAAAAAGTCAGGGCATCATTAAAGTGAGCAGGCTTCAGCCTCTGGGAACCATGAATGTCTGAACAAAATTGCATGGCTATCCACCCACTTAGTTGTTGAGGTATTTCAGTCAAGACCAAAGTGGTAGACTGACTGACTGACCAACTGACAGACCGTCATTGCCATCCCTGGAGCCACACCACCAGAGTGGCTAAAAAAACATCTTCACAAGTTCTTATAAGCGCTTATCACCAAAGATATTTCCAAAAAAGAAAATATCCTGTGAATTTTTAACATAATGTAATTAGTTTAAAATACCAAATGAAAATTACTGACATCAAGCCTTAACACTTATTATATCCTTATGAAAGACGCCATTGAGAAAACCATAACATTGATATTGTTCTGTGAATCTCTATAATTCAGTAGTCAGTCCTTTGTGGCAACCTCACCCTTTCCGTGATTCAAACTGGTTAAAATTAAAGCCTCTAATTATTTTCAGACTCTCTGACGTAGGTCTGCATGATGTTAAACCTCCTCTAAATCCTCACTCGTGGCTCTGTGACTCTTTCACAGGGCAGTGTAAGGACACTTTGGCAACAATCTCAGAGCCAGTAACTCACAACACCTATGGCAAGAATGAAGGAGCGTGGATGAAGGATCCAAAATCTGATAATGACAAAATTTATGTCACAAACTTCTACTACGGAAATAATCTCCTGGAGTTCCGCAATCTGGAGGTTTTCAAACAAGGTAAGAGCCAGTAGTCACTAAATGACTTTTTGCTTTCCTCTTGCTTTGATGAATCTCATGCTTCCTCATTCTTCTTTATCCTTTCTAGGCCGTTTCACCAACTCATACAAGCTTCCTTACAACTGGATTGGCACAGGCCATGTGGTCTACGATGGGGCTTTCTACTACAGCCGTGCTCTCTCCCGAGACATCATCAAGTTTGACCTGCGTCGGCGTTACGTGGCCGCCTGGACCATGCTGCACGATGCTCTGATTGAAGAGTCGTCATCACTGTGGGAGTGGCGCAGTCACTCAGAAGTCAACTTTGCCATAGACGAGAGCGGCCTGTGGATCATCTACCCGGCACTGGACGATGAGGGCTTCTTGCAGGAAGTGATTGTTCTGAGTCGACTGAACCCCTCAGACCTCAGCATGCAGAGGGAGACCACCTGGAGAACCGGGCTTAGGAGAAACCACTACGGGAACTGCTTCATCGTGTGCGGCGTCCTGTACGCTGTTGACAGCTACAACAAAAGGGACGCCAACCTGGAATACGCCTTCGACACGCACACAAACACTCAGATGATTCCGAGAATGCCCTTCACCAACAACTATACCTACACTACACAGATTGACTACAATCCCAAAGAGGGTGTTTTGTATGCGTGGGACAACGGACACCAAGTCACATACAACATTAAGTTTGCCTATGTAGACCCATAGGAAAGGGTTGACTATAGTTATTTTAAATACTTATTTCTATGGGTTGAATGGATTGTAGATCAGTCCAAGTGGCCTTCAGTATGGAGACAAATGAGGGCCAAATGTACAAATATACTTAAGTGTATTGTGACTAAATTGTTTTGTTCTTATCGATAATTTTTATATTTTTACCTGGAATAAATTAAACGGTTCCTCAGTCAACACATCAAGTTGTACTGTATATATTGTAATACTGTAAAAAAGCCCTATGAGATAAATGAATGTAGAAAGGTGTCAGAACCAGATCATGTCTAAGGTTAAATAATGCTTTAATTCACAGAAGCATACTCTTTGAACAAATGCCCAAATCATGTGGAGAAATTCCTTTTTCTGTTTTGTACACATTATTTTGTATTACATTTGTCTTTGTATCATATGCCACAGGTCCTCTTGTGTGGTAATATCACAGGCATTGCTGTTGTCTTTTGTCTTATGAAAGCACTTACTCCCTCCATAGACTGTTTTGAGGAGACTACAATAAAGTTCAGAAATACTAACAGAAGATGTCTTCTTTGTTTGGCTAATCATAGTTCATGTCAACTTCAAGTGGCTTTAATTATAGCTTATGAGTGTTGATTCAACTAGAAGACTGAGGATAGAAGACAACCAGGTAGAGAAAAAAAAACAAAAAAAAAACATACAGACAATTATTGTGCAAGCTTGTCATTTACTGTTACTGGATGTAAATTGAGTTGTTGTGGAAGAAAAAAAAAACTCAGAACAGTCAATCTATTGTACTTGTTAAAGAAAACAAATATATAACAATGCAGTTACACAATTTCCCCTGGCAACGCAAAGGATACACACAAAAGTATAGTAAAATCCAGTGTTTATGCACATAATAGAATACAAAAAACAAAACCGCACAAGTTGTTAACTGTACTCTTGCGTGGTACCTAAGTACTGTTGGGATGCAGTGAAAACAATGCGGTGAACCAAATATATTTTTTAAACCAAAGAGGGAAAACAATTACACACACACAGACGGCCTGGCTTAAGAAAACACAAGTAAAGGGCATGTTTGTTATGGGCATCTGTTGACCAAAACATAACTAATTTGTACAATCATGTAGTAGCTAAAAGAAATACACTTTCAGGTACAAGTAAGGTATGCTGCTTTATCAATATATACAAAAGGTACTAATTCTGATGATGTATAATTTCTTATTTATTATCAATTTTACATAAACATTAATATGAGGCATTTAAAGCCAGAACTGATTTTCCCAGGTTCTGCATTAAAAGTGCAAAAAAACAAACAGGTAATGCAACTCCATCAAACAGTTTTAAACCAATATGGGCACAAAATAAAAGTGCAATTTAGCCCGCGGACGGAGAAGTCAGGACTTGCTTTTGTCACCAGTGGTTTTATGTCAAACATGGGCTGTTTTAGCTCAACGGTTAAAGATGCCATATTATGCTCATTTTCAGGTTCATAATTGTATTTTAAGGTTGTACTAGAATAGGTTTACATGGTTTAATTTTCAAAAAACACCATATTTTTGTTGTACAGCACAGCTCTCTCTCACTGCTGCAACCCCTCTTTTCACCTTGTGTTCAGGTCTCTGTTTTAGCTGACAGAGTGAATCATCTTTCCTTCTGTACTCTTTGATTCCACTCGCACATGCGCAGTAGCTCAGATCGTAGATCATGTCAGTTAGCTCCATAGACAGTAAAAGAAAGGTTGTTTCTCCAACTTTGGTCAGTTACAAGGCAGGATTAGCCGGGAGACTTCTTCTAAAGGAGGGCGCACGTGTAAGTACTTCTTGTGTAGATTATGGTGAACTTGAGTGTGTTGTAGCAGTGCTTTGCCATTGAGAACGAGCTAGCATGCTAACGCTAGCATGCTAACGGTTGTGGCTAGCCCATTGTTTCGGCTAGTTACGTAAAAAGCCGTGCAGATTTTGAACAGCTCACCCGAAGACTAAAGGCAGGACACATTCAGAAACCTGTATCTCACTGAAAACAGCATGGATAGATTTTTTTTCCAAGTTTGTATGCGTGTGGAAGCACCAGAGACACAAAATAACACCCCAAATCCCAGAAAAAGTGTTTTTTTCATAATATGGGCACTTTAAGGCAGGTGTTTCAAATTTGACCAAGACAAAATCTCAGGATGTCATTGAAAAATCTCCTAGTTATAACATTTACAGTATGTTTCCTTCCAATCCACCATTTGGACTTCATATACAATATGTAATTTGGTTTTCTGGATAACATTAAAAAGTATAATAATTAAACAGAGGAAAAATTATTCATCAATACAATACTAAAAACAAAGCACCTGAAATCCTTAAATTAATGGAAACCAGCCAACAACATCGTGGTTAGCCTACTAGCGTTCACAGATGCCCTGACTTCCTGAGTTTACTGAATGCCCTATTCTTCCGTGTAATTAATCTGGCATCTCTTACTGTTTCACTGTTCTCACAATGTGCTTCATTTAGAGGGGCAAACAGACTACAAATGAGTAAGGGACCTCTACTCCATTTCGTAGCTATGATACAAACACAGAACATGTTGTACTTCTAAACATTAATATCACAAATGCCTTTCCAGTGAGCTCAATCTTGGGTGTATAATCATTTTGAGTTTTTTCCTCTGGCTTTGCAGCTTGTTCCCAAAATTAAGAGTCCAAAAAGAAAGAGCAGACATGAGAAGAGCTGCTATGGGGTAAAAGTATTTGTGTTATGACGGGGTGACTCAGGGTTCAATGCTCAGCCCCCTGCCATTAAGCAATTACCCTTATGTGGGGCATCTGGGGTTACAGAGAGAAGTCAGTTTTGCCACACAAGGAGCTTGCGTCTGCTCGGACCCTTTTAGAGACTACCTCGGATATCAGTCCTAATAAAGAATGCGGCCGACAATTTGAGCTGCCTTTTCCTTTCATTCAAAACTAAATCAAGTCAGTGGGAGTTCACCAGATTTAAAATATACTTTATCACACCAGAAGAGTGTTAACTGAGGTATTATCTTCCATTTGTCTTCTTGGGTTTAGTTAAGGAGTTCTCATAATAACTGTTGGATGATCTTAAGCAGAGCCCATTAGCACACCGACAGGAGGCGCAGCCTGGCTGTCTGTTGATGAGTGCTGGTAAAACGTGCCTGTGCGGTTGACCCGGAGCAAAGGTGGGATGGTGGAAGACCTGATGTGGAGGATCCTGGTGTCCGTTACTTCACAGTCAATCTGCATCATTACCTCGTAGTCTTTGTCCCTTATGATGCTGTCTGTAACGGCAGAAGAGGAAGCGAAAGGTTGTTAGTTTTGATGCACAGATAAATAAGTTATTGTAGATTAATTTGTGTATTTTCTCCATCACCAGTGGATTTATGTCACGGCAAAAGATTTAATCAACTCAAGACGAATGGTGCTCGCCAAACTGCCAAACTATTTGTCATCATAATTACTGGCAGGATATTTTTGTCATACTGGTTGCAGAGAGACATGATAAGAAAGTATTTTGGGGAGTGTAAACGAGTATTGTTTGTGGTAGTTAGGGCTGAGAACCGCAGCGAGAGAGGGTTGGACGCAGGGTCACACAGAGTCCAGAGGTGAGTCACATTCTGGATTTCTCCTTCATAGAGATAAACAAAAAACAGTCCTAAACAAGAGCAGGACATGCAAATTTGAGAGAAGAGAAGAAACTCTGGAAAGTTAAGAGTGTGGGAGAAAGAAAGAGAGAGCAATCACTGATGATGAGTCAGGATCCTTCAGGCTTTGTGCTGTGTTCAGAGAAGAAAGAAAAAGATAGATGTGGATGAGTCAGTGTGGTTCTTGGATTGTGGTCTCCCACAGCCTAACTCTGCTCAGCCCGGGGGAAGAACATGCTTTAGAGTGGACACGCTTGTAAAATCTTTTGCTAGAAAAAGCTATTAACAACATGCTTAGGGATCCCTTGTGTATTTACATTAACAGACTTAAACTTAAGAACGTGTGGCTTCCTATGAATGTCGGCGAGAGAGTCAAGATGATAGCAACATTCCCCATATGGAGCACACAAGCCCAACACACCTCAGTCAGTTTTAGTGCACTCTGATATGATCCAGGAATGGAGCTGTAGGTGTCTTTAAAATGCCTGCTGCAAGTTGTTTAAAAGCTGCCGTCTTTTTACAGACACCTGTGCAAGACATCAGCTTCTTCTGCCTCTTTGCAGGATTTCCACGGACGCACTTTAGAGAGTTTATTAGATTGTACAGTGACAATAGCCCCTTCTGCAGCCAAAAGACTCCACCACAGATGTTCATATCATTAAATGGTTAGGAGACGCAATGCTGAGTATGACTTCATCTGCTGCGGAACTACTTTTTTTGCACCTGCAGCGAAACTGGAACTTTTCAAACGGCTTCAGTGTTTCAACAGACATCTCTGGAAGTCATCCTCAGGGTTAGGATTTTGTCACACTAAGTCTATCTCAAATTAGGCTTCTGCCTGAAGCAGAGCTGGAAAAGTTAGTTATTGTGTATCTCCATACAGCTTGATGAAATCACAAAAGATTTTCCCCCTCTCGAGGTTCAAGGTTCTGTCATTGCTGCAGAGTCGAGCCTGTGGATTCTGTTCAGTTCAAAATAAACTGCTCCGACATTACTACCACTTAGCTCATTTAACTCCAATAATGAATGGAAGTCCAACAGATAGGCCGCACAAGTGGAAAAGTGTCACATGCATAATCCAAATGCACATGATGAGGATGAATATAATGGAAATCCTGCACATTCTGATAGACGCATAAAATGCAAGCACAGTGAAAAAAAAGGCAAAACATCTTTGAATAAAAGGGGCAATCATTTTGTATTTATGGAGCACTTGTATAAGTGCCTTATAAAAAAAACAGAGCAGAGATGCAGCAGTCTTGGGTAGTGCAAGCACCCTGTGGGATTGCAGGTGCAGGAGTTTGGCAGTCCTTTTAAAGTTAGCTTTATTTAATGTTTTTCTTTTGCAGTTTTACAGCCAACATACCTCGACTTTACTCCATAAGTACCAGTACACAGGAAAAGAAAATAACAGACACTGCTTTGTGTTACAGCCCACATATCTCATAACTGTTTTGCCCAATGTACTTACTATTTTTTTTATTATTATTACTATCCTCCAATAAAATAATGTCACACCAAAACTAGTCTGTGTCTAATGAATGGGGAATTTAGCAGCTAAAGAGACAGATTTTTCCCTCAGGAGTTGGTGAAGACCAAAACAGAGCTCAAAGGAGTAAATATTGGACTTACAGAAACATGCCTTCAAATTAATGTTAATGTTGCTCTGTGTCTGCTGGATGTGGACACACTACAGGCAACTGTTACAATACGTTATGTGTGGTGATGTGTCAATACTGTGTTTACAGCTTGTAAAAAAAAAAAAAAAGAAAATAAATCAATGTATGCTGTTTTAAGCGGTTACCTTTCTTTTGAGACTGTTCTGTAATGTACTCTATGTCCCCTTTTCGAGATCCCGTAAGTATTTTGTAAGTGCCCAATAATTACAAAATAATGACACTGTAATTTGTGGGCCATAGTCTAAGCCATTATCCAAACTGAGGTTTCCCCATTTAATTCCCCACACTGTTTACATCCACCTTTCACCAAATTACCAAAGTGTCTAAATTCTATTCAGCCAACTGATTGAGAAGCCTGAACAGTGAAACAGGAAACACACAAACATCCATCCGCTTCAAACAGCAGCTCTTTGAAGAAGCTGCCAAATCTACAGTCCTGCTCTGCGTGGTCTCCTTCCCCCTTTTACTAGTGCCATCTGGAGATGTTCCAGAAAGTTTCAGCGACACAGTGAGCTGGTGTGTGCTGATAAAACCCTGATGTCTGGCAACGACGCATCTGAGGAAACCTGAGAGTGCATCTTGGGAGAATGGTGGCTGCCAGACTGGCACAAACACTGAAGAAAGCTTTTTTTTTTTTTTTTTTTTTTTTTTAACGTCAGAATGGAAGCAATTCATCAGTATAATCACAAAATTACAGGGCCGATAAAAATAAATTGGGTCGTATAGGATGAATCTACTTATCTGGCCAATTTTCAGAACATTTTGATTCAGAAAATGTTGCCTTTTATCAAATAAATGGTTGGCACGTTCTAAAGTAGAAGAACAAGCCAACGTTGAACAATAGCCGCTTTCCGACCAGAGGGATTTTTGCCTTTTTTTCTAGTGTGACTGGACCAATTTGGGGATTATTAAGTTCCTCTGGCCGCAGTTTCTGTAACTCTTTCAGTTCCTACTTCAGGGCAGGGTCTTTTCCCTTTTCCGCATAGTGGTGGTTAGATGGCTGTGTTATAATAACAAAAGGTCAGTTCCTATGGCCACTTGGCCAGTGCGAATGCAAATGAAAACTGGTTTTGGGGGAGAGTAGTTAGTAGAACTGTTTAGAAGTTCCTGTAACTACTTGGTCAGAAAGAGGCTAATAAGGCAAGGTTTAACTATTAAAACAGACAATAACAAAGCTAAAAGAGTCTGTAGGAGCTCTATGAGGCTTTGGCACAGCAGTGTTTTGAGCTAAATGCCAACATCAGCATGCATACATGCTCACAATGACAACATGCTGATGTTTAGCAGGTACCATATGTAATCCCTACCATGTTCACTATCTTAGTTAAGCGTGGTAGCATGCTAACATTTGCAAACTTAGCACTAAAAACAAAGTAAAGCTGTGGCTGATGGGAAAGTCATTAGATTAGCATGAATTAAGTGATAAAGCCAAGTACAGAAAATGATTTAAAATTTGAACTGATGATGGCACTAGAGGAAAATTTAAGGGATCACCAAGTTATTAAAATTAATCCTTAGGGGAACATGATTGTCTGAACTGAATTTTCATGGCTATTCATCTAATAGGCATATCACTGGCGCTAGAGGGAAAGCAATGGGATAACCAAAGCCAGTAGGATTCATTGCCTGTGGACCATGAACATCTGTACAAAATTTCACTACAAACAAACGAATACTTGTTGAGGAGTCTGTACCAGAGTGGTGGACCGACGACCAACAGAGCAACGCAGCTAGCATGGCTGATAACCAGCTTTATGTATACAGAATTAAGTCACTGAGGTAAATAAATCACCTGCACAAGTATATTTTTGCAAGGATGGCAATGGTTAAACATTTGGGTTGGTAAGAGTGCACTTCTTTTCAGAGCATTGGTGGGGATGTTTGTTTAGATTAGAGGAGTAGGAAACTCTGACCCCCGACTCCTTCAGTGGTGCGGAGCTCTACGTTGAACCCCCCAGTGAAAGCTGCCTCTTAGCTACAGAGCACATGTACAATCTCAGACAAGTAAAAATAGACTGCAGTGCGTCCCCCCTGCACGATCCACCTGTAAATGATGTCATCTCCAAAACATTCCTCTCCTCCAAACATGTCGCTGCCACTTGATTGAGCTGCTTTCAAACTCGGGATCGTTAAATAAACACAACCTTCAGTCCTTATGCGGAGCCACTGCTCAGCCAGATACATTTTCATTTCAGAGAATCAAGGCGGCCCCTGAACCATGGACACGCAGCGAGACAGAAACAAGCGAAGGCGTACATCAAAGTCTCGATCTACGATGTTCAGTTATTGTCCACGACAGACCAAACGCTCGCTCCAGATTAGCAGAGTCTATCCACCTCCTCCAGATGAAAACCATTTAGTGGCTGGAGAAGGAAGGCATTCCTGAAGGAGAGCAGCTACAGGGAGCTGGAAAGAATTATCCTCCACTGTGGAGCAATCATGCTCCAGCGAGAAGACAGTATTTCTGCTTTTCTAAGTGTCTCGCCCAGCTTAATGTGTACATTTGCTCTTAATCACTTCAAAGTTCCAAACAAAGACAACATAAATCTAAAATGCAACTTGATGGCTGTCATCTGTGTGACACATGGGGGCATATGTTGAAGGAAGGAGGACCACGCGGGCGTAAAGAATCACCAACAACCTCTTTTCAATGTCAGCCTCTGTTGACTTGCTTTTTTTCAATACAGTCCTTTCTGGCAACGAGGAACTACCAGGAGGATCAGTTGTGGCATCTGAAACCGAAGCTACCGTACGAGCATCTGTGCTAACATGAAACTGCTGTTAGTCCTCTGTCTGAAAGATCCAGCCAGCACATTAGATGCAAACACACCAACACCCGAATCAAGCAGGAAAAAACATTTGATAAAAGCACAGAAGAACACAATGTTTGCATTTATGGCCAACTGCCGGCATCCATGACAGATCATGCAAATCGAAGGTCCTTTTCTTGAGCTAACAGGAATCTTTCCAGACCCGATATCTTTCTCTGAATGCCACCTTTGTTTGGCCATTTCAACAATTAGCAGAAAAGGAGGTCTTGGATTTCACTATTTACTGCTATTTCAATGGGCCATCTGACCAGCACGGACTTTAACATTCCTCCCTGACAAGACCAACCAAGAACAATGTTTACCTTCATCAATCTTCATCTCTAACACCCCCCTCCCAGAAAAAAAAAAAAAAGTTATTTCCCGTTGGCCATGTCTTCCCTGTTGAGTAAAAGGCTCATATTCCACTGAATCACTCCTCTCAGAGCTGGTTGACTAATCAAATCTGTTGCTGGTGCTTTGCCACAGACAAGACAAGAAGATATCAGAGGAACAAGAGGATTTCTGATAAAAATGCCAGGCAATCATCCAACAACAACAGGCCTTCTTCCCTAATTGCTCACACCCTACATGAACACAATCCCTCTTCAGCAGGTTTTCTTTCAGTTCACTGTCTTGCAGGCTGCTGAAAATTAAACCACTTGATAATTCACTGCAGCATTTGGACAAAGAAGACTTTCCTCTGAAATCTCTGTTGACCTGACTTTGACATTTTGAATCGATAATCAAGCAGACCTAAGGACCATGGGGAAAAGCTATGATGAGCTCATGGAAATCAAAAACATCTGCATACATCTGTATGCATAACGATTTGGCAACAAATGCGGCAATCAAAGTCCAAGGTTCTTGTTGATAGTGTTCTGATATTGAGGCGTACCTCATGTATACCAGTGATATATATATTTTTTGATGGGTTTTGATTTTGAGGGCAGGCAGTCAAATAAACAGGTGACTGCATCTCAAATGGGCTAGTGGAAACCACCCATCCAAAAAACACAACCAGGCGCACTGGTTATTGCCCCCCACATTGACAAGATTGAAAAGAGAGAGGCGCTAAAACGGAGCGTTTCAGACAGAGGGTGAATACAGCTATATTCAGACAGACAGTATGAAAATATAATGTGAAAAACAATGTGTTTTATGAACATTAAAGCATGTAAACACGTTCAAGTAAAAACCCAAAATACAAGTATGAACCTGAAAAAGAGAGTGATATGGGACCTTTATTAAAAACAGTTGGTGATGAATGTAAAGCCAACAATTCAAGCAATGTGTGTATTAAGGGATAACAAAGATGTGGTCACACTAGGTTTTGCCAGCATGAAGGCATTTTTAAATGTTTTTCTTAACAATATTATATCTTTAATATAAGAATAATAAAAAAAGAAATATGTGTAGTTAATCTAATAAAATATACACCTCGCTGCCAAGGCCTCAACTTGATCATTTTCAGTACAAAACAAATAAAAATCAAAGCCAATAGGATATGGCCATATTGAAAAAGCTGTTTTTTATCAGGTTTGTGTCTGTGTGTGGTTCGGTCAGTGGCTGTACAGACCACTTGACAGCATTGCTAAATGCTGAGTAAAATCAGAGGTTGCAGGACATAACAGAAACCACAAAGGGCTCAGAGGGAGGTAGGTAGCAAAGACCTTCTACTAACAAGACACCAGATGTCCAAGAATCTTTTTGGCAAAAAAAGAATCTATAAAGAAACTTCCATTTAAGTTAAATAGGCAACAAACACTCTGCATCCAGGATGATAGATTTTGGGAAACAAAATACCAAGCACATATGAAAACAAAGGCACTCTTTCAAACATGTAGAACACAGAGTTCCAGCATGTTTCAACTGAAATATGGGCTTATAAAAGCAAAAGTGCTCTATTTTGGTCATAGGAGCTTTTCCTTACAAGTGTCCTACGCCATAAGTAATGCATTCTTGTGTGGAGACGTGTTTCTGAATCTGCTCCCAGCTTGCCTTTCATCGGTTACGTTGTGTTGAGTGACCAAATACCCCAACTGTTGTGTCTGTGCTGCAGTGCATACCGTTTATGTTCATGGCTGGCAACACCAGAGACATCTTGGGTCGACTTCCTTTGTTGTGGTTGGTGGCAGGAAGTAGAAGATGATCCTGAAAACAAAGAGAAGAAGGTCATCAAGAGGAAAATACAACTCATACGGAAGCAAATAAAACATGTCGGATGCATGCATTTGCCAGTTGTTGATCAAGATCTGGAGCCGAGTTTATAACTCTAAGGAGACCTAATAATGGAGGACTTGCATTAACAGTATGAGGTTATCGATGACGCAATGGTCATCTGGGAAGTTCAAAAGGTCTTAGCATAACTCAATCATTTCCATGAGGGCCTTTTCTAGTCACAAAATTCTTCAAATTGAGCACTCACTTTTCTCATGCCTCGCCCTATGTAAACAGTTAAAATCCCTCAATCATTTGAATACTGTCACCTTGGGCCATTTAAGCATTTTTTTTTTTTTTTTTTTTTTTAAATCTACAAGAAGTCTGAGATCAAAATGGCAATAACCAGCACAGTTCCTTGGGGGGGGGGATATTAAGAACAGCTTTTGTGGAACTCATTAGACAATGAGAAGGAAGGTTTTAATCTGAGCACATCCTTTCAGAAGGAGTTGTGGTGGAGAGAGGAATGCTTGTGTGCGAACACACTTGTGTGCGAACACACGTGACACACACACACACACGCACACACACACACACACGTGACACACACACACACACACACACACACACACACACACACACACACACACACACTCTCTGTTTAGACGCAATAGCGCCTTAAATTAGAACCCCCCGCCTCCTAAATACCAACTTCTTTCAAACTCCACACCTCCAGTTTGTAACACTGGCTTTCTCTCATACATTTTTCAAGCCTGAGATAATCCATGATGCAGACATTAAGTAACTGGTTGTAGTGGTACTACTCACAAAAAGTAAACTGAACTTCATGTGTGAAATTAGTGGAGTGCCTATTTAGGAAGAGTTAAGTGAGACAGGTAACACTGCAGAGAAATTACCCATGATTTGGTTTCCATCACCTGCGAGACTGACTTCAAGAGCTACCAAGAGACCAACTGAAAACGGGTTACCTCAATCTCACTTGGCTTGCAAACCTCAGCCTGAGTGAAATGAAAAATAAGGGGCACTGTGAAGTGAGGTGATGACAGGCGGGATTATGGTCTGAGGTTGGGGAAGGGATTACTGCGAAAAGATATGAAGGAGCAATGTAGGAGAAAGAAAAGAAAGTGTTGTTCATAATGCCTAATACATTTGATTAAAATGACACTAAATGTTGCACAGCTAAGAGGTTATCTTTTGTAACTTCATTAGTAGCGTTTTGTCAGAATAAAGGGTTTGGTGTGATATACGGTCGTGGCACTGCAAGGAATTAGGGATAAGCTATAGAGCCACCAAAGGGAATATTACATGCTTAAAAATGACTGAGTGGGTGCCTTGACTGTGTTTGGAGGATGGCAGGAAAACAAAACCCCCATTACTGCTCATCATGGGGGGGCCGGCGAGCTTGTCAAGCTGATGTAACAGCTGCAGCTGCCATGACAACAGGTGATTTTTTTTTTTTTCTTGAACCCTATGGGATACGGTCCACAGTGAAAGCAGCCAGTGTTTCCACCACCTGACCTCAATGCACACTTACATAAAGTCACAGGTGCTAAAAACAACACGAGGAGTGAAGCAAGACGGCAAAACGGCAACAGAGTGAGAGCAGTTTCGTATTTTGGTCTTGTCGGGAGTTATGTTTTCCATCACCTCACCTCATTTCACACTTAAACAAAGCCACAGGTGGTAATGTATCTGTCAGGGGCTTAAAGTAACCTTGACCTAAGCATGGATCTCTCTGAGCACACAGCACACTGTAGAGATTGACCTCACCTACTGGCGAGGGCAAGAGCAGGTCGTGATGAAGCCGACGAGTTGCCTCGAGGGACAAAAGTCAAAATTGGTAGTGATTGGCTTTAAACTAAATTCCAAATTTAATCCAGAGCTTTGGCAGTCTTGTAATAACATCATACCGACTGAAAAAAAGAAAAAGAAAGAAAAAAAGAAAAAACATACCCCTGCTTTTGCACACTTTGCTTTTGTGTTTTTTGTCATACCCAATAATGCTTTTATTCCTCTAACATGTCCCACTTATTAAAACAAGGATAAGTGCACTTCATCACTTCATTTAAAAAAAACCACATCCAAAAAGAGCCGGAAAGTAGTAAAGGAGGCAGGACTGTCTTTCACACACTTTCGATAGTGAAGATTTTCTGCAGTGATTGTAAACTTAATATCTTTGAGTTCTGGACTTTAAGTTGGACTAAACAAGCGCTTGAAGACCATTACCTTGGACTTCTAGAAATTAGGATTTGCGTTTACAGACCAAACCGTTAATCAATTAACTGAGAAATAGTTGCATGCAGCCCTACATCCTCATAGTATGTTTTTTTCAAACATAAGTTTCATTTCATTTTAGGTTGTGGTATTGACATGCTCTTTTCTGTCAAGTGTTACCATAAGCCATTTTTCAACATGTTTGTCAAGAACTACATTAAGGAAGAGTCAATACATCTGGGTGATTTATCATAGCAAAATCTTCGGTCAGTAAGAATCAAACCTCTATTATTTTTGTTTAACTGTTTTTGCCCGACCTCACTGCTCACGCAACACAAAGCCGCTAGAAACTGACGGACAGCTACTTGACCTGAAGAGGCCCTCAACTCGGGTACACCATTGTGATCATTGTCCGTGCCGTCACCATGCCAACTGAAAGCCAGGCTTTTTTTGACTTGTTTGGTGACAAGGGGTCTTGATCTTTGACCAAATGCTTCAAAACTCCCGCCCCACCGAGTAATCCTGAGAATTGAAGGGCTTACCATCACCCAGAGATGTTGAGTGTGATATGAGCTCTTTGGAACAGTGACCAAATGTGTTTTGGGGTAAGAAACATATCGTCATTACATTTTCCTAATGTTACTATGTGTCTTATTCGACACAGCTCAGAGACCAGAGATGGAGCAGCAACTTCCCATGATAACGAAACACAAACTACGATGGGGAGAAAAGAGTTCCTCTGCAGCAAACGTGTTTTCTTTTTCTTGATAACAAAAGAAATAAATAAACCCAAAGTAATCAGAGAACTCTTTATAATGTGTCCAGAATTAAATCATATGAAGAAGGAAAACTCAAAACAGGTTCAGAGTCTCAAATGTGGAAAGAATGGTCAAATGAATAAAGGCCACGAAGATTAACAGTGACATATGGCCGTGCCTAAAAATCAAAAACATGGTCTTGATGATTGCAAAAGGACTAAGGAAACTGGACTGGAAAGAGGTAGTTACACCCTTGGGCGTAACAACCACCCTTCATCCCCTCCCCCACCCTCCACTTTTCTCTCAAATCTCTCTGTTGAGAAACCAACCTATTACATATAATTTATGATTCATAAGTTACTCTTTCTAGCATTAACTTGTCACTTTTTCTAGCCAGTTTGGAAGAAGGAAATCTCATGACAAACGCAAACTGATCAGCGTTGAGCTGCGAAAAACTTCCATTTAAGTATTTTTTATTTTGACTTTATTGTGATCAGTGTTAATCACCGCGTCGGACTTCGTGTGGGAGCCAGCGCTCGTTTCTCCACTCAAAATCAGGGGAATGGCCCAAACGAGTTCTAACTTACCCTGCGGAAGGACACTACATAGAAAGTGTCGCCACGACGATTGATCTCATCAAAGAAGTCACTGTAGGTGTGATGAGGCGCGTAGTATACCTGCAGCTCACTGCCAGGATACCTGTTGATAAAGAATAACAGAAAAGCACGAGGAACACTGAAAAACACTCAACAAATACTCTGGGTAACTGGGTTTCAAAACGGACACATTTACCGCTGATCAAGTGCTGATAAATCAACGTTTCGTGCCAGAGAAATGTATTATTTTTGGCGAATTTCATGCAGATGAAATTCTTTAACTGTTTTAATATCAGATTTTTTTTTATCAAAACTCTAATATCATTTGATACGTCTGTCCGTTTAACCCCGATACGGACTCCCTTTCTACCTTGGTGTTAGAACAAGATCATTCAATCGTCATCATTATCACAGTGGAGCACACAGTCACTTGGCAGGGCATTGATTTGCATCTCAAGTCACCTAGAGCTGCAACTATTAGTCAATTAATCAGTTAGTCATTCAACTGAAAATAAATCTGCAACTATTTTGATAATCCATACATTGTTTAAGTCATTTTTGCAAGCAAAAATGCCATAAATTAATTCGGGTTCGGCTTAAATATGAGAATTTGCTGTTTTCCCCTGTTTTACATTATACTACACAGATTCTCTTTGGGTTTTTTCGTTGGTCGAAAAAAAAATCCCAAATCATCGTGGGAGACTGAGATGGTTATTTTTCACTTTGTTCTGTTTTGTTTTCAGCTCTACAGTAGCCTGCTTCCCTTGTTTCGCAACCCACTGGAGAATATAAGCTTTTGCAGACTCTACTGCTGCGACCTGGTTCTAAACATTATGTATACAGCAGGACGGCCACGTACATGAGGATGAAAACTAAAATAAAACTGTGAGGATCACCCGTTCTTGTGTATTTCCTCTTTTCATTCTGGTTCTGCTGAAACTGATTTCTCCCACTTTGTCCTGCAGATTTGAATGTTTCATAGCCAGACTTACAACTGAGAAAAAAATAAATAAACTGTTGGTGGCCAAAAACTGATCCAAACTATACGGTGCAGTCCAGCAGGAAATGTTCTTATTGACCACTAAAGCTCTGAAGCAGTTTGGAGGGTCATGCTTTAAAATCACTGTATCATAAATCAGACAGATTGTAAAAGCTGATAAGCGGGCAAATGCCCAAAAATGTGGATATCGAGGCAGAAAGGTTATTTTTCATTACAGTCCCATTCAAAGAGCCACTCTGGTTAAGTACCACTCTAAAACAATGAAACATACTAGTTTGTTATGTCTACAGTTGCTTTACATAATCTGTCTCTGTGTATCCCGCTGACAAAAAACACGAAAACAAGTTGCAACTCACAGTTTTGGTTCACCAGTGTTGGTTTACCACACAAGAGGTAGTTACTGTGTGTTTGTTCCACAGAATGGATCTGCCCTGTAGTTGTCAAAAAATGCTTAACGCAGCTTTAAAATAAATTAAAAAATAAAAATGGAGGAAAAAAATCTGAAAAAAAGACTTGTGTGAATCTGACACAAATACACAGTACAGGCCTCTACTCACTTTTCCTCAGTAGTTTCTGTGTATTGGACCGTCACAATCTGGGCACTGTCAGCCTCCTTATTCTCTGTTTTCTGTTGGGGGGGGGGAGAGAAGAAAAGGGCTATAATCTCTTTATATTCTTATCAACTAACCACTAGAGTGAGCAGGATAAACTGTTGGCAACTCTGTCGAATACAAACAAGACTGACTAAATGACCATCATTTCAAAACATCTACAGATCCACACACACACACACACACACACACACCAAGGTGTGCTCCTGATAAATCACATCTAGTTTAGGAATCTTAAGACTTAAACTTGCATGTAGAACCAAACAAATGAACAGAAACACAATAAAAGAGTTACATATTATTAATATAAAATCACATGTGTTGAAATACTGTTAAGATTTATGTGCGTCTGTGGGGCTTAAACGGCTCAATACAGGTGAGAAATAAACACACCTACATCTCTATTTAAAGTAAAATGAAGAATGGGTATATACGAACTTGGCAGCTCCGAGCGGATTAGACCAACTGCGACAGATTTGGGGAAAAATGATGGAAAAAAGGAGCAGGGGGCACTAATCCTACAGCTCCCCTCTAAGTGTTGTGTTTACTTTCTCAGGGCTGCCGGATTAAACTCAGCCCAAAGAAGAGAAATGGGAGGCAGAAAAAGGGGAAGGTGTGAGGGGAGGTGAAAAAGTGGTGAAAGAGAGGCTTTGGTTTGCCAACAACTTTACATGGCCTAAAATAAAAGTTTAGTTTGTAAAGCTTTATTGCCAACACTAAACATCACGCACATTCTTACACGGCACATTAGATATGCTGTCCTGTTTTTTAGTTTTTGTTTTCAAAACCTGCCGCTGTGACCTACCAGAATGGTCCTGGTGGGTTTGTGATTGCTGTTAGTCATGCGCCTGGATTTGGTCTGCTGCACTCCATGACGGTGGACCCAGCCCCTCAACTCATGGGCCAACCTGCCAATCAACGTGTAGAACATTATTTCCTTTACGCTGTTGTAGTCTTACTTGAAAAGGAGAAAAGTAGGCCATACATGAAAGAGTCCATAACTTACTCTATGCACTTGGTCCTGTTAACAGGAGGCTGGCAGGGGGGAGGTGGTCGGAGGAAGATAGGATCCTTCACCACCATCAGGGCCTTATCCTCAGAGCTGCAACGCGGAAGAAAAAGCAGATAAAAGGGTGTTAAAGGAAGAGGAAAGTGATTACTTTACAAGACTGTTCATATGCTCTCAAATCAATGTAAGAATTTCAAATAAGAATCTAATGAAGTTGAATCTAATCTAATTTAAAAAAAAAAAAAAAGTTTTTAAATATTGTCCACATGTTGAGAATATGCTTTGAATGCAAACTTAGAGCCAACATGGCTGTCTGCCCTCTGATGGAGAACTTTTTGAATGTCAGTGTTAACTAATGAGTTTTTAATTGATTCCAATTCCTAATACTTGACATGTGCAGACGTGGCAGAGGTTCAGTCGCTAATCGCATGCACGGAAACGCTGAGGGGGGGGGGGGGGGAGTGCAGATTCAGACGATCCACATGCTGCTACAGCGATGATCACACACATGCTACAGCTCACATCCAGTCTGATTATGGACAATGGCACAAAAACAACAGTCTGGGTCGTTACCATAAGGTGGGTTTACATACATTATGGCTTAGCAGCACACTGCGTTGCGTAACTCGACTTTCCTCCTCAGATGATACTGTGACTTTAATTAACCGTTATACCTCTGCGAATGAATGATTATGTTGCTTGAGGTGATGATGTAGACTGTCCACAGTCCGTGCCCACCTGCAGGAGGCTTGTTACTAAAATGCCTGCCACAGACGTAATACCTCCCGTGGGTCTCCCTGATCTGAGCAAACTCGTCGACTACGCCTTGCGTTCCCGTCTCTAAACACTCTGGAAATGGTTCGGCGAGACAACATGTCAGCCCACAGAGCCTTGATCATAACTCTAACTGGAGGGGCTGTATTAACCTTCCCGCACACACACCTTCCTGGTCAGTGGGATCCCAAGCTTAGGTTGCATAGTTCCCCCGCTCTTATGCGTTTGGTGCTGTCACCCCTTTTGTAAAGGCTAATGTGTTCCTTCCTGCCCACACTGGTTCAATGCTGCTGGGAAACGTGATACTACAGCTGAATGGTTTGCATTAACATGTAACATACGCTGTGCAGAGATCTGACAGAACACAGGCTGGCAATGCCATGCAGACATTCGACACTCTGACCACCTTGCAAAACATCATTGGGGGCTGCAGGTAATGTACCAAATAAGTATGTTATTTATGCAATTTACAAATGAGACTGCTGGGCCTCTATCGCATTTAAAGGAGGAAAAGAAAAATATATAACACTTTAGAAAAATAAACTGTTACTAGCAATAAAAACTTGGATGTCAAACATGGCCTGAGCCCAATTTCCCACTTTGTTACTCAAAGCACAACTGCTGGCCGACTAGCCATGGGCCTGGAGGCGTTTGAAAAGCAGACGTTTGGACAGAGCTGGTAATCGGCTAGCGCGCCTGTTTACACGTGCTGTAATGAGCTGTACCAGTTGAGACCGAGCCCAGGCACAGGTGCATCCGGGTCCACTGACATGCGGTTGTGCTGTGAAAGGTGTTGGGGGGGCTTTGAGCACATTACCTGTCGGCCATCTCAGAGGGGCCACTGCCGAGGGGATCGGGGCCCATCACAACCTCAGTTTCTGCCTCTGAGGAGAAACCCAACAGGTGTCTGCCACCGTGCTGCATGGAGAGCTTGGAGCCTGGGCCACCCTGAAACAGACTGAAGTAACAGAAGACAGGTGAGGGAAAATCAGGACACTAAGAATGGAGGAAACAAACTGAAAAGAAGAACTGGGTAATGGATTGAAATAACCGCTGAATTCCATGTGGCCCACATCCTGTGCACAGGAGGGTTGTTCGTTTTTAGCCACAAGCAGATTCTGAACTCTGATCTAGACTGCATAACCCAAAGCATGCTGTGGCGCACACACACACAAGCAAAAATACACAGTCTCTTTTCAATGGGTTTACTACACTGGGTGGCATTTTCATTTCAAAAGGATCTAAATTCAAAAGCGGGCATATTTCACATTCCAAAGGAGAGCCCAAACACAAAACACACAGATGCGAGCACAGGTACAAACACACACAGACTTTAGCTACTGTGAATTACCACTCAAGTCGCAAAAAGCAAACTCATTCAGGGGTCCCAAGAAACCTTTTCATGTTTAAGCTCTAGAGAACAACTGAGAGAACACATTCCCAGCACAGAGCGCAGGCAGATAATCAAAGCTAGCCTTGTGGAGAAAGCTATTCCTAGGAGAAAACAAACATTTTTATAACGTGATAACAGAGAAGTCATCGTTATAGTTGGATGTGGACTTGAGTTGAGTTTGTGGGATTACAAAATCTCTCCATCTGCTCGCTGTGTAAAATAAACCCTTTTCTCCAGTGTGGTTTTTCATAACTCATCTTAAAATTTGTCACAACTTTTAATATTACGAGCACAGATAAGAAATAGTGCCATATACAAATGTTTTCTTTTGTAGCCTGTAATGACTTTTCTTTTTACATTTGTATGTGGTACTGTAAATGTTTACTTTCCTCCCAACCCAGCAGGTTGTTTTGAGACTTATTGACCCATTACTCAGAAAGTCCTATAAACTCTGGCTAAAACAACAGAGGAATGGCGCATACACACAAGAGCCATTTGGCATGGATGAACATTACTGGACTACATTACTCTGGATGGTATCACAAGGTTACTATTAAGTTCAGGTATGTTTGTTCAGAGCATTTAAGGGAAACCATTATGATTGAATGTGATACAAAATCTTTTGCATTGATTATTTGTCATTATAATTAACATAAACAAGTCGTATCTAAACTGTTGGCAAAAGACAGTGAGATTATTATTATTATTTTTTTTATTATTACAACTTTTTTAGGCCAATGTGTTCAACTGAAATATGGGTGAAGTAGGTTTGTGTGAACTTATTGTTTCAATGAGAGATGTTCTGTTCTGTTCTGTTTTTAATAAACGTTGCGTAATGTGCGTAATGCCTTACATGAGTGGCGTGATTCCCACAATGACTCAGGGGGCTTTCCATTCGTCTTCCTTCAGTAATTAAACTGTTGTGCATCCACAGTGTGTTGTAGTTATCTTTGTGTATCTGGAGCTACAGTATGCCATTGTCAGCGTGTTTTTGTTTTTAAATGGTTGTGTCTACACGTAGAGACATACAGAGAGAGAGAGAGAGCCATAGTCACACATTATGCTCACCTCATTGGCCCAACGTTAAGCATGACGAACACCAACACCACCATGAGGCACACAGCTCTCCTCTTGGGGGCCGTTACCTTTAGTACTGTGTTCTGCAGGAAAAGTTAGACATCATGTTGTATTACAAACGACAAATCACAGATATGAGTCATGTGTAATTCACACAAGGCTTTGGTTACTCTGCGCAGGCATCTTTTATAAGTGGAAGGCTGTGTGGACGTATTGGCAGAGCAGTGGCTGCTAGCCTCTCACCTCGCTCAGCAGGCCCTCCAGCTGTTTCTTGAGCGTGCCATTCTCACTCTTGAGCTCCTCATTCTCAGACAACGCCACTTTCAGGCGAGCTTCCAGGGAGAGCAGATAATCTTTCTTCTTTTTCCGAGACTGCGACGCCGACTCGCGGTTCTTTATCATGCGCTGCTGCCTCTGTCCCAACTTGGACTGGAGCGAGAAGGTGACAAAGACATAAAGAGACATTAGACAAAGGTTATTACTCATGTCAAGTCACCGATTTGATCACATATGGATGTATCCACTTCACAACCTACCCAAAAGAGGGATGGTTATTGTGAGAAAGCAACACATTGCAAACTGGAGCCACCTGTTGGGTTGTAGATCATAGGTTCCTCTCACTAGTGTGACATCATGTTTGTCTAGGCTCTCAAAGGCATTTGGTTAAAAATAGATTTTCATTCATAAGAGCAATCTTCTTCTGTGAAACCACCCAAACAAGTGTCTAGGGGAAAAGTAGGAAGGATATACACACACACACACACACACGTAGGTATGCAAAACAGCATAGTACAGTCAATGATATACATCCAACAGTATATTTACTGCCATACTAGAGCTCCAACATCTGCTTTGTCAATGTATTGCACCAACATCCATTCATTCAAACTCAGGAGGATGTATGTGGTGAACAACACTGGTGACATCCTAATAAGAAGAAGTGTGGGAAGTGGAGAAGTTTGAAAAGAGGGACACTGGCACGAGAGAGAGAGAGAGAGAGAGACAGAGAGAGAGAGAGAGAGAGAGAGAGAGAGAGAGAGAGAAAAAACAGTAAAAAGACACAAGTGAAAAAAGGAAATGGAAGGGGAAGCCGACATTAAAGCCACAGTCAGCTTTGTTATTCCCACCGAGAAAGAACACCTTGGCCGTCGATGCTCCAGTTTACTACGGTGATAGAATAATACATAGACATGTTCAAGATGTGTTGTGAGGTTAATGCCACCTCTGTAACAAATCATGGCTTTAACATCGCCCCCAAAGAGCCCTTAAGTGCACACGATCAAGCTTCTGCTTGAAAATATTTACACGGGCATCCTCTGAGGGGTCCAGAGGTCACCTGCAATGCCTCTGTACTATATGTGAAACAAATGGTGTTTACGGGAGTGTGTCACTCTTTGAGAAATGGGTTCACATCTGAGACACATAAAGAGGCACTGCATGCATGCATATATATATATATATATATATATATATATATATATATATATATATATATATATATATATATATATATATATATATATATATATATATATATGCATGCATGCAGTGCCTCTTTAGACCTATGTTATAGGTCTGGATGTAAAAAAAAAAAAGTTCAGCCATAGTCAGTCTTAATTGCCGTAATTACAAAGTTCTTACAATATTCACCATTTTCTATTTAAATGTTTGTTTATTCAAGGCCTTATTACAAATTAAGACTGCCCAAACCTCTGAAACTATGAAAAAGGTGACCATGAGCAAACCTTTTTTTTTTTTTAAATAAACAAACAAACAAATAAATAAATAAATAAATAAAGTTAGTGTGGTTGTACAGTTTGTTTCCACTAAGGACAACCAATGGGATTCCTGCCACTCAAGGCCAGTGAGGTGAGGACTGAAATCTAACGCAAATAGCGCATATCTTATCTTAACATATCTCAAATTAACACCACCCGTGGCTGTGGTGATTACCCAAACACCTTCATTGACCATCCAGTCCCCAGCTACTCCTCTCCTACCCTTCTCCAAACACAAAACACCCTCCCCTACCGCCTCTAAGACCATGGGCCTAATAGCCCCGCTGGTGATTAAGTTATTTGGATCCATGTATTTGTGTTCTGTCTCCTGAGAAACCCCTCTGTCTCCCAGCCCAGATCTGGGAGCCGTGCCACTAGCCCGAGCCTGGGAACGCTGCAAGTAAGCAGTTACCAGGGAGTGGAGAGCAGGGAGAAATTCACATCGCCACCAGATTGAGGCTGAGGAGGAAAATGTGTGGCAGGCGGCAAAAAAAAAAGAAAAGAAAAAAAGTGGCATTTCTCAATGAACCTCAAGTGAATGGGTAAGAATGCAAACACCGGTGCAAACTCAAACTATCTAAACTAAGTGTCTGTGGGAAACTGCCAAGGTGCCCATGAGCAGGGCACTTTTCTCCTGCTGCTCCTGCACGGTGGACAGCTGCATGTTGTTGCTGAAAGAATAGAATAGAATGGCCTGCTCAACAACTCTTCAATGGATGAGTGCAGGTGAAGAGAGAGAAAAGAAGAGCTGACAAGCCAACAGGTCCCAGCATGCCTAACTGACACACTGCTGTTGAGAGTCGACTCTTTCCATTCAGCATCTGAAGGGTTACTCCAGGAGGAAGTGGGTGATGAACCATTAACCTATCCAAGCGGGAGGGGGCTTAGTTTAACAAGTTTCCTGATTTTACTGTAGGTCATAAACACCTATAACCACGGCATGCAGGTGAAATAACTGTCAACCTGGGATGTCGAATTCTCTCTTTTTTGTGTGTTGCAGTGCACTCTTTGGGTACTCGGTTTCTCTTAACTCCATTTTAAAATCCACATGGTGCCTAACTGTGCTGTGGGTTAAACATGTAGTTGCAGAGAAAAAGCAAGACAGCAAGTTGTTCCAGTTTGTTTTCAAATGAGGTATTTAGGCGACCGTTACTGGAGAAACCGGTATTTTCTATTGATGTATCGAATCACAAAATTCACACATTAGATACATTACAGCAGGGTTTTGTAAAATATAAGGACTGCCAGTGTGCCTTACTTTGTCATTAAACATTTAACTTAATAAGTAATATCATTTTACACTTTGTAATGAATCAATGGAATTCCGTGTGATGTATTTTCAATAGTTTTCCTGCCGCATCATATTACACGAAAGCAGCTTTTAAACATTTGGACAAAAACAACCAGATGTGGTGAAAAAAAACATGAGTTCAAAGTCCAGGAAACGTTCAACAACAGGTTTTTAGCACATGATGTGGAGAATTGTTAAAATCACTAGGTGTATTTAATTAAGAGCGTTGCGGTTACATCTCCAACATCTATGATAGATTTCTCCCTGTATGAGTGTTGCATAATGAGCATAGATAATAAGACAAAATGTGTAATGGATTTGATCACGCTCCCTTGTAGTTCTCCAGGAATATTCTCAATGGGATTTTTTTTTTTTCTTCAACTCAACTGAGCACTCCGATTTGGAAACTGGACACTGATGCAAAAGAAAATTAAAGACGTGAAAGCATCGTCTTCTGTGCTTGATGTAAGGGACCCCTTTCCATCCAGCATTACACAATGCTTTCCTGGGGTGGCCTCCTATAAATCCTCCCATCCTAGTAATAGGAGGATTTGATGAGGCCTGCAGGTCTAACACACACACACACACACACACACACACACACACACACACACACACACACACACACACACACACACACACACACACACACACACACACACACACACACACACACCCACCCCCTGGGTGTAGGAGCTTATTACATTACAGTGAACCAATCCCTGATGGCTGTTTACAGCTGTCCCAAAAGCTTCGTCCTGCACAACACCTGTCTGAAGCATGTAATGGTTAGCAGCCGTTTAACACCCGGGCTTATTAAGGCTAACTTTAGCCCAAAATACAGTACTGTAACCAACATGGACAGTGGCACACACAGACAAACTGTAGATATAACATGTAGTAACACCTGGCGCAAGCATGCCATCTTTAACAGGCATTTTACACTTCCCACCAGCCCACCAAGTCCACCACTGTGCTGTAGCCAAACCAGTGAGGATATAAAGTGAACACAGCTGCAGCGGGTCCGAACACCAGAATACACATTTGCACAGCATGACACGACTCAAGAGTGTCTCGGTGGGCCACGGAAACAACTCTAAAGTCCATTTAAAGCGAGACCTCCAGGATGCAACTTTTGAAAGATGAATTAACACATTATTTTTCTTACAGATGAAAAGCTGAATTTATATATATATATATATATATATATATATATATATATATATATATATATATATATATATATATATATATATATATATATATATATATATATATATATATATATATATATATATATATATTCATACGCAATGAAACATACCCGTACTCACTTAAATACACTCAGGGGTTTTGCTGCTACACTTGGTCTGGTATGAGCAGTAGTTTGTGGTGGCTAATGTTAGCATAGATAATGCTGTGTAAGAGACATTACTGAGCCACTGACTTTGACTCTTTGTGCTACTGTAACCCTACGTTAAACCATTATAAACATTACCATTATAATTGTCACTTGTGGCTACCATTTAGCAAAACTTACATAGTCTCACTTTAAATCATTAAATAGCTGCTATGACACCCAGATGCTGCAATATAAATATATTTTTCCTACATTCACTAAAACATCATTAAAAACTTGAGAAATGAATGGAGGTCTCAGCTCCAAAAACCCCAGTCTTATTTTCCCCCCTCTCAATTATTGTGTACAGTCCCTCCCCTTTAATCACCTATTGTAAACTTTATTGACTTGCTTAGCTTTACAATTGGCTGAGAGGCGTATTTGTTTTGGCCTCTGAGGTTTGGAATTCCTCGTCATTGTTCTCGTGGTCGCCAGACCACGAAGAGTGCTTCTCCAGACTCAAAGAGTCATTCTCCAGACTCAATTAACCCCATGATAATTGGACAAGTTCCTCTCGGGCCCTTTCAGGTGCCGACTATTTTTAAAACCAGAGGTCAAATGCTGCCATTCATGAAAAAAAAACAACCACCTGTGAAATTTCGGTTGAGGTTTATCATTGAAAAGTCTGATGGAAAACTTTGTTTATGTCAAGATAAATTGAGCAGACTGGTAAAATAGAACACTGTGACATTAGGTTATGACTAATGTTTTTTCACATCCATGGTTAACGCATCTGGGCCACACAGCGATTGTTCCTGTAAGATGCTAAAAAGCTGAAAATTGGATGAATTTTCTGTGGTCGTCCCAGTGTCACCACTGAAAGCACTGCAAATGATTCAGGATGCATTCCACAAATGTGACACATATGATTAGTCTTAATTAAAAAAACTACCCTTATGAACAACGATGCATTTTTTGCAACTTCGCTGCCAGTCAGTTTGAGCTAGCCGGCGAATGGGAAACACTGAATGTGGAAGTTTTTCTCACAGACAAAAAAAGAACAAGACAAACAGGGGAGAAGACGGAGTGAGAACATGTTTCGCGCTAAAGGTCAGACTTTAGCGAGCCTTCAGGGAACTCTTGTGTCGGGGACCAAAGCCTGAAACAACAAACGGCATCTCTCTGACTTTTACGATGGAGGCTGACGATTCAGAGGAGGAGGTAGTTTATTCAAGTAACAAAGAAGAGAATCAGAAACACAGACCTATAAACTCGCCCCAGGTCTTTAAAAGAATATCAGACTCTCCGACCCAAAAATAAGTCCAGCATGCACAAAAGCTTGTATTAAGAAACCACAAGTTTGTACCATAAACAAAACAAACTATAATTGAGTTTTCCGTTTTAACTTTTAAATCTCTGGGGCAGGCCCTGCTGCACTTAATAGTACCTTATAAAAGTCCCTGAAAGCTCTGTGCTGTCCTGTGCTGTCATTACACAGACCCGAGAGAAACGAGCGCATGAGGCAGAAAAACATGAAGATCAGCAGGCTGTGTGTTAACTTTGCATGTTTGTGTGTGTCTTCTGTTCTCTGCAGCTGTCCTGACATCACCCCTGAATGCAACAAACGCACGGAAGGATCCACCCTCACCCTTCATCCACATGGAGAGTAACACACTTTACACTGTCTGAACTACAGTTGCATAACGTACATCTTTCCAATGAAACCCCACAGGTACAAACAAAGCAGAAGCCAATAATGATCATGTGTGGATTGTTTGTGGCTCCATGAAAACCAGAGAGGCTTGTGATTAGTAACTATCCCGCAGATGCCGCTCTTTTTTGCTCAAGAGTAATGACTCAATCAATTCACAAAAAAAAAAGAAATCAGTTTGCATGTATCCAACATGGCAAAATCTTTCAATTTGATGTCATAGATTTTGTCATAGATTATGGTGTCATTTGCATCTTTGCAGACAGAAATGGTCCATGCAGTGTTACAACTTTTCCTTCAGTTTGGAAAAACACAGGCATCATCATACATGAAAAAAACTTTTTCCTTTCAACACAGAAATTAAAGTTAATGGATTGTGAAATTAAAATAAACACTAAAAATAGGGTAAGATGAGTGAGTTTATGTTGGACAGGTTCCAGTTCAAGTGGCAACAACATGGCAACCACAACATGGCAACCACAACATCATAGTTACATAGTGAGCAGGTGCATGCACGCCCATGTGGCTACTCATAGGCATGCAGCGGCATGCAAGTGCAAGCATGTAAGTCCTCGCATGTCCATACACACACACAAACAAAGACAACACTTAAAACAGGTACTATTCAGTCCTATGAAGAGGCTTCGTCTAATAAATTGCTTGGACATATTCTTAGTTAGGCTGTGAATTAAAGAGGATATGGCCTTTGAGCAAACATCCAACAGATTAGACAGAGAAAAAAAAGTCCAGGTTCTGTGTTTCACTTTTTTTTTTTTCTGAGCAATGAGATATCCATTAGAGCTCAACAGTGTGGTTCCGGAAGTAAAAATCCTATACATTTTCTCCATAAGGATTTTGATTATCAGCCATATTGTCCAAACCATCCAAGGTAGACTCAGAGGATGTGAAATGAAAGTTTCTGCTCCTGTAGAAGCTAGAGGTCCGTATGAAATCAACCATGTTTTAAGAAAGACATTTTTTATTTGCGATCTTATGGAGAAAAACTACACTACCCACAATCCTAAGCGTAACAGCAATGTCTCCGATTGGTGGAACTTGCTGTTACCATGGACGGCTAGAGCGAGCAGCTATCATTGAAGCCTATAATTGTTTATGTACACACTCTTGTACCTTTGCCTTATTTGCCGTTTTCAAAATGTTATTTTGCTCCAAATCAAATGTTTTATGGTAACGATTCATCTCTTAGCTGGTTGGCTTGGTTCCAGGCATAAAACTATTTATATGAGCATTTAATGAAACGTCAATGGAGATATTGAACGGGGAAAAACACGTCCCGAACCAGAGCTGTTAAAAAAAGTGTCCGGTTACTGTTGAGCTCTATAGGGTTTGAGAACATTACATTACATACTACTATGTGTATTGTATGTACCTAGATTAACTGACTTGATTTCTCAGTAAACAACCTCCCATTTGTTAAACGTGTAACCAGAGAAAAAGAGTGGAGTCCCCTTGGGGCCATGTTGGGTGTAACCAATGAAGGCAAACTGAGTGGCCTGAAAACACTTGGAGCTCTCTGATCAAATAACACGTTTACAGTTATATGGGTGTTTGACAACATATACAAAAAGATGTATAACTGGCAGCACCTGTGTGTGAAATCCGCTATAATGACACACAATGCAAATCTAATCTTTTGCATGGCTGATTATACATAAGTGGACATTTGCCATTGACCCTTTGAATGAGGTCAGCAGCACTAACCTGTGCTGGTTCTCATCTACACCCCTCTGTGTTTATATCTCAGGGAAGTTCAACAATGTAACAAGTAGGAAGACTTAAGTGATAAAGAGTGCGGACGGGACTCACTTCATCATCTGAGGAAGGGGTTCGAAGCATGACGGGAGCAGCGACAGGAACGTGCCTGTCCTGGCTGAGCGCTGGCATGGTGACCACATTGGCAGTGACGGCCCGTGTTGTCTGGATCTGTAGAACCTGGCTTGGCTGCGACAGCACTATGGTACGTCCTGAGAAAGAGTGCACAATACATTTTCAAATTACAGGTCTTATACTATACTCTCATACTATAATCATTTATTTTTTTTACAGTATAATTAACATTGAATAACGCTGACTGTGATTATGTGTGTCTGTCAGTTTGTTCTTATGTTTGTGTGTAGGTTCTTATCCCACGTTTGTCTTGCTATCTATGACAAAAAAAGACAATCAACCTGATGTTCTCTACGATCTGGAAGCTGCATCAGTCTGCTGAAAGAGCCTCCCACTGCAGATGGTACAGTCCAGCTCATTGATTCTTCTCCCCCCCCCCCCCCCCCCCATTCCTTGACCTACTTTAACCCCTTGTCTTTATTGGGACTCTGTGTTTAAAGTGCAGGTGGAAAAGATGTTTACCATCTCGACCTGTGGTCTTAAACCTTCACATTCCAAACTGAGAGGTGTGGGAGTTTTATGTGCATGAACACACATAAACCTGCATGCTGGCCCAAATTCAATATGGACTATGGCCTGAAAGAAAGAAACTAGCAAAACCTCAACAAGACACGATATTGTCCATGTTTAAAAATGTCCTGTTGATGTAGGAGCCTCGCAGAGTGTAGACTGTGCCAGGAACCATTCCTCAAACTGACCCAGCAACCTTCACCTCTTATACTAAACAACCTGTCAGTGCTAATCGTGGAGAAGCCTTAGCCAGTCTTCCTAATGAATGTGTGTGGTGCCAATGCTGTGTGTCTTGGGCCCAAGCTCACCATCTGTAAGAAGAATTCATGAAGGATCAAAGTCAAAAGAAATTATAAGCCTTGGAAACACCTGTCAGCCTGTTTGCTCTTTGGAAATACAAGGCAAACTCTATAAAACGTGAGCTCATCAGTAAATATCTTTAATTCCTTTTTCCTATCCGCCTGATGCATAGGGCTCGCTTCTCAGCTGTGAATATTGCAGGGATCTTAAACCAAAGAGACTCATAACGCTGAGCAGGCTTGACTTGACTTCCATCTGGGGTCCTAAACTTGGAGGTCTTGGCTTTAGCCATCTGCCATCTTGGCCATTACCAGGCAGACTGGAGAGCCATGTTCAAATTCAAGTCGGGAGAGGTCAGATACTCCACCCACTATGGGCCCAAGCAATGACATAAGTATTTACATTGGCCTAGGTGCTGCTTACGTAACCAGATTGGTAAACCAGGCAGGCCAAAAGAACAAAACAAAATAATGACTTTAATGCACGAAACACACAGCAGCCCATAAATAGTCATTGGTTTACATGTGGGTTATAAAACAAACTTTCCCAAGTGTATATTTATGGAGACTGATTCCCAGCATTGTTTTTTTCCCCCCAAGTGTAGCCCAAATGTAGACATATTTTGGTTACAAAAAGGAGGCATCTAACATCTTAATGGCTGATTTAGTTATAATTATTTGACCGTTATGCAGAGTAGCACGGTACAGTGAGGACTAAGATCACTTATAAGCATAAACTAAGGTTAAAGCCCCATCTGCTGGCCAAGACACGATAAATGACTGTCTAAGCAAGAACAGACAAACAAATTAATCAGAAGTTACAAACCGCTCTAATATCATGTCATCTCTAAATTTAAATTAATTGCAAAATACTCTAAGTAAAGAACAACACACAGCTCGCTAATACATCCAGTGCCTCTGGTCTGATGCAATACAGTGCAATGTGAGGCAATGGGTCTCAATGTGTTGCAGTGTGAGCTCTAACCTGGAGGGGGTGCTGGTTGGATGTTGATTGGTGCTTGTTTGATCACAGGCAGGACAGTGGTCTGCAGGGGCTGGATGATGATTGTGTTGGCCTGCAGGGGAGCTGCTGCATGAGCCAGGGGCACAGCTGTAATCAGCGGTTTCGGTTGGATGGAAACCCTCGGGCCAATCTGAATCGGCCTTTTGATTGGCTGAGCTTGTCTGGCTGGTGTGTGGATGGGGTGGGAGTAGAGAGATAAGAACACAGGATGTATGTAAATACAAGTAAAAGGCTGACTCTAAGCTCAGGTGAGGAAATTTACATTTGTCGTTGCAGGGTATTTTTAGAAGCTAGTTTTTTTTTTTTTTTTCCCCTTTCTACAAACCGTCCCAAGTCTTTTCTAATATATATATATATATATATATATATATATATATATATATATATATATATATATATATATATATATATATATATATATATATATATATATATATATATATATATATATATATATTCTATTAACGGTGTTAACGCAAACCCATTTTAACGGCGACAATTTTTTTAACGCACGATTAACGCATAGAGAGAGCAACAGGATCTGTTAGTCCACTTCTTTAACCGTCTATGGCCACGCCATGTCCTGCCCTACAAAGCAGCTCAATTGGTTGGGGTTAGGCATTTCACCTCGAGTGGTTTGGATAGCGGATTGGTCAGGGGATAGGACCTGAACAAATGGGGTTACGTTACCTTGGACGCCTGGCCAATAGTAGTGATTGAAGGGCGGGTCTTGTAATTTCGCAGACCGGAAACAAAACAGACACAAGCCGCGGCCGGTTTGAGCTTGCAAGCCGCGTAGCTAGTAGGCTCGTGACGGCGATTAGCTTCGGAGCGAGCGAGTAGTGACTCTACAGTCAGTGAGAGAAACAATGTGTCTCCTCTGTTCTTTCTGACCACGGTGGGAAATCTGGAGCAGGAGAAGTTAACCCTCTCCTTGATTTTACGTTGTTTACGGAGAAGGACAACCAGGAAATGAGTCGGGGGGGGGGAACCATGGTCGCACGACCAACGCTCGCCTCGGGCATGAGGTAGTACTATCTGCAATGGAAAATCGAGGTAACAGTGTTACATTATGTGACAGATTATTAGCTCCAAGTGAGAATGTTAGTGTGATATTGAATACTACATATATGCCAATGTTGTTTTCAATAAAAAAAAAACATTGTCACAAAGCAGCTGATCCACTTTTCCATGTTGATAAGAGCATTAAAATGAGAAAATATAACGGGACAAAAAGAAATCAAGGGACATTTAGAATAGATAAAAATGTGCGATTAATTGCGATTAAATATTTTAATCGTTTGACAGCACTAATTTATATATATATATATATATATATATATATATATATATATATATATATATATATATATATATATATAGAGAGAGAGAGAGATATAGATATATATATAGATATAGATATAGATAGATAGATATATTATAGCTGAACAAGCAGATGTGTGTGTAGAGGCTGCCTCACCTCGGGCGGTCTGGCTGGTCCTCTTTGGAGCTTTCTTAGCTGGGGGAGAGATTACAGAAAAGCCACTGGACTCTGAGCAGACTGAAACAGAAGAGGACTGTGATTGTGGAGACAGGGCCTCATCCTAGAAGTGAAGCAGAGAAGACGCGTGTCTATTAGATACTGGACATCTATTTAACCAAGACATCAGCAGTAAACACAAGCATCTGGAATACAGTTAACTCCTACAAAATGGTTTACTGCAAACTTCTACTTGTAACTGCTTTCCATAATTGTATTTTCTTTTGCATCCCTATTATCCTAATGTATTTATCAAATACTTTTCCAATTCTGAATGTTTTATTGTCTTTCTATATTTCTTATGATTGTACTTTCTGTGTTGTTGTTCTGTATTTGTCTTTGTAATCTGACTCGATGACATTGAAAATGAGGGTTGCGGCCGCCCCTCAATGATGCGTTATTATGGAACCCACGCAACTTCTAGACCCGCCCTTCAATAGCATTCACACACTACTATTGGCCAGGCGTCCATACTTACGCAAGGTAACGGAACCCGATTTGTTCAGGTCCTATCCCCTGACTAATTGGCTATCCTAACGTTAACCACTCAAGGTCAATGCCTATCCCCAACCCATCGGCCTGCTTTGTAGGGCGGGCCTTCACTAGAAGTTACGCGGGATCATAATATCGCCTCAATGATCTGTTGAGAATGAATAAAGGTTGAATTAATTTATTTTGACTTCTGCTGCTCAACACTCTTAAAAATGCACAGTTCTAAGCTGTGTCGTGATCGCACAAGAGCCTGTCATCCGGCTACTAATGAACTCACATTACATCAGAGTAGCTTTAGGACCGTGATGCTTGCCTACAGTTGCATCAGTCGTCAACAAACTTCACAGAAAGTAGAGAACACCGTCTGACGAAATATTATTGCTGTAACATCAGATAAAATATGTATCAAGCGTCCTTGTCAATATTCAAAGACTCTGGTAGACAAATGTGTCCTTGGATTCAGTTAGCAGACAAACGTGTGCAGACTGTGTTGGGGATACGATGCAACCCTTGTCCTTGTTTTGACACACTGTGAAAACATCTGCCTGCTAAATTATGCTAATGTGGCTAAACTTGTCAGCACCTTCCTTATAACGAGAAGGCGGGGCACAGCTCAGGCGGGCAACAAATTATTAGTTTGACAAGGTGTTTATGGTTTTTGTTAATAATAAGTGTCTAAAGTGTGCATGTGTGTATCCAAAAGCAAAGAGCAGCTGTTAATGTTTGGACACCATCTGGATGAGGCTTTTACTTGTTACCAACTGAGCGCCAAGAGGGGCACATATGTAAAAAAAAAAAAAAACACAACCAATATCAATGGTAAAAATTTGCATTGGAAATGCAAGTCAAATGCTGAAAACCGAGAAGGACAAAGAGTTGAAGACAGTGACTTACTTGTAAGAAGTATGGGGACAGGGCTTCCACAGAAGTAGGAGAGGGGACAGAGCTCAGAGTGTGGGCAGGTGACAGAGAGTCCAGGCTCACCTCACCATCTGGATACACAAGGACAAAGACGTCAGGAAAACATGTCATATGCTGTATGTAGGCTTACCAGCATAGGTGAGTGTGATTTACTATCCCTGTGTATTCCCACACATTTATTCAACACTAAAACCCCTTCTATATCCTTTATTCATTTAGCATAAACTACTGTGTCCCATAAATACACACCTCATTAATAAGCTACACCGGCTGTCTTTGCAAATCAATGCTCCCGAGTGACATATAATGAGATTCAGTCTCTGTTGTTGCGTTAAAATGACAGGTCCAGGGGCGGCCTCTAGCTCACCCAGTGCCCCATGTTGGCAGAGTCCTTTGCAGCGGCACAGGTTCGAATCTGACCTGCTGCCCTTTGCTGCGTGTCATCCCCCATCTCTCTCCCCTTTCATGTCTATCCACTGTCACTGTCTAATAAAAAGGGGAAAGCCCCCAAAAATTATCTTAAAAAAAAAAAAAAAAAAAAAAAAAAAAAAAATGACAGGTCCGAAGCACGGATGTCTCATTTTGTTGAATGCCTGTTGCCTCCTCTGCTCGCATCTCAGGTGAGAGGGACTAAGATGTGAGGAGAGGAGGTGAGGAGAGGAATTGAGGATGTACAAACTGAGAAATGAGAAGAGGGGTTCAAGAGCCCATGAATGAAAAAGAAGCAGAGAGTGAAGCGGCACCACAATCAAATCAATCAGCAGGACTATTGTTTTTGGCTAACATAATTTGTCTGCTTCAAATCCAAAATGTTTCCATATTGGCACAGTTTTAGTTTTCTTTGAGACTACCGCTGCTGCATCTTGTCCCGTATCCCCGAAAAACACAAACGTTCTAGTAAACAAACAAAGTGCGCATCTACGCCCCTCCCACCTCCACTGAAATCTGATCTCTTTCATGTTGCCAGCCTCAGCTGGGCACTAATTGCGCTCAGCCTGTCAGACACTGGTGGCTTCGTTAGTCCGTTTATAAACAACATAACAAGGCGTTGTCATATTGCTTATTACTAATGCAATATAAATTGGATTTAGTGACGCTGTCTGCACCAGTTGCTGATGTAGGCTTCTTGTTATTATACCAGAACAGGCCATAATGACAAACAAGGATTCAGCAGATTTTCATTCTGACATTCTGAAAGGAAATAATAATAATCCTTAGTAAAAAAGGGATTTTTATTTTTTATATACTAAACAGATGGACATCTGACTCTATTTTAGTTCAGTTCAGATTCCCCTTATTTCATGCTGAGATGCGATAGCCATGTCTACAGAGATGTCAACATGTGTTGCTGTACCTGTGCAGGTGCTGCTTGTGTCCACTTCATTCCACGGCGGTATGTCGATATCAAAGTCCAGCTCACTGGCCTGAGAAACCAAACACACACTTTTTAAACAATGGACCTCATCAGAATGCAGATTGGCAACAAAGGCCATGTCGGACCACAGTCTACCCTAATGTGGGTATAATCACTGAGCCATGCATGTCTGCCATGTGCAGAAAACAGCACATCAATAAAACTCTTGTAAGAATTCCTTTTTTTAATTTAAAAGTGTTATTGCACACAATGTCTGTGAGGTGCTGCAGTTCCTGTATTACATTTTGTTTTGTTTTTCATAAGGATCCCCTTTGGCACTAGCATAAGCATGGGCTGTTCTTCCTGGGGTACACACACATACAGTCATACACACTTATACACATAAACAAAAACAGCTCATCTCATTATTATTATTATTATTATTATTATTATTATAAACATTTAAGTACAGAAGAGAAACAAAATTGTCATCCTTTCAACAAACATTAACCCAAACACAAAATCATGAATACATCACAATTCATAGCACTGAATGACCTTAAATTATATATTTCCATCCATTGCTCTCTCACATTTAGTCTTTAAAAAAAAGGTCTATTTAAAATACATTTCTCATGTCACCCAGGTTTATATTTTATTTCATACACCATTTGTCATTGTTTACACACACACACACACAATTAAATTATTCCTAAATTGTTTGGAGATACTGCTTTAACAAAAGCACGTAAGTGTTCTTACGGTTGTTCAAACCATACTGTGCTATAATGTTAGCTAATGATGCACCTGCAGGCCTATCTCTAGCTCTGCGCCACTGTTAACAAGCACATGTCTTTCCGTTTCAGTCACAGACTGTACAAAACAGGTTTCAGTAAGAAACATACATTTGCATACTGAGAGAGGATAAGTTACTCACATAGCCGGCATGCTCCAGGGCCTGAAGCAGCTCATCTGCATCTCCCAGGTTGTCCAGCTCATCAAACAGGCTGATGTCTGTGTAACAACAAGCATACAGCACATACAACATCAGTATCTATAGAGTGCCTCTTTAGATACAATTTCATTTCATATTATCCAAGCAGTATGTCTATGCAGTCACATATACTTTTTGATTAACATATTGTATATAGTGGATATGAACTGGCAAATGAGAAAAGCTAAACTAATTTATTTTATTTATAACTAGATAGTTGTGCAATTGTAGGCAGTTGTACAATATATAAAAAACTGTAAACAAAAGCATTCCTCCTCAATTTTGAAGTCATATAAAAAGGGATTACCCCTAGTTAAAAACTGTGCCTATAAGCATAGCTAGATACAAAACATTCAACAGTTATCTAGCTAGCTATACTAAAGCATTAAAGGGGGGGGGGGACAAAAATCTTTTCAGCAAAGTGTATGCACCATCATGTCTCCTCTAGAGCATTAAAGTGCTGTGTCTGTGTTAGAGAAGTGCACTGCGTGTAATGTCTGCAGCCACATTGCTGGTTAGTGTTTTTACATTACATCCAGGTTACATCACCTAACGTCACAGCTAGCTAGCTAGCTAATGCTAACTGTTGTAGCAACGACTTTATATACTGTCTATGCTTCAAGCGTATGTAAACACAAACACATCCAAACTCAGGCGTATGGAAGAATGTTTTACCTTCTCACACTTTGAATTTAGGCACGTCTGTATTAGTTATATATGTTAGATCGACTATGTTTCCCTGTATGGGTTTGTAGGAAGCAGTTAACCGACGCTTACCCCACTCTCCTCCATGGTCGATAGACATGACGCCTGTCTCACTATCCATCACCGGATATTGTTGATGATTTCCAAAGTATAACGTTGAGTTGGATGACATTCTCTTTCAAATTCATTCGTAAACTGTCTCAGACAAACAAGTTGCGGTCAAGCGATGGCTCATAGGACTCACTCATGTTGCAGCTGTTTGGTTGGAAACTTCCTGTTTTTGACGCTCACTGTCGATAGATACACGTCCGACTTTAACGTGAATCTACGGGTGCCACCGAGGGACTAATGTGTGAAACAGCAAACGCAGAGGTGTAATGGGGAATGTGCATTAAAGTGGTGCTGCCTAAACAGACCACAAGGCGGCAGGATAGTACTGCAGGCTTTGCAGCATGGTGCAAAAGTGTGCTCCATAAAATTGACCTCTCCCTTGATTTATGGATGTAATCTGACAGAATAGAGACTGATTATAAATGGACCTTAGGTTGGGATTGTTTTACCAAGCTACTGTGTCCAAGCTGAAGAATCAACATTGGTGCTTACGTTTTAAACCCACATGGATGAAAACTCCCGAAAGTGCTATGTGTAAAATCAAAAACTACTGAGTTCACCTGTCAACTGATCAATGTCTGTGACAATTTGGCAAGCTGCACTGTTGATGCCCATAATTGAAAGCTCTCGGAAAAGGTAATGAGTGGACCTTGTGTTAGGATTGTTTTGTCAAAATTCAACCAATAAGGCTACCTGTTTAGAAGAAACCAAAAAACGTTTTAGCTGAGTTATGAGTCACTGCCTGTTTGGTGAGTTGATAAAAGAATGACAGAAACAGGTTGGGACTGATTTCCTCCTCTGAGTTTTTTTTAATGAGTTCAGTCAAGCACAGGCTTTTCACAATAAGAGAATCCTTTCTGAAACAGAAAAACAAAATGGCAAAGATGGGATTTGAACTCAACGCAACAGTTTCTGTTCCAACTGAGCGAGTTCTACAGGGCTCTGAAAAGTCATTTCAATATTAAGGTTAAACTTCATAGAGTCAGTTGATATCTGTGAAGCAGGTGCTAAAAGGACAAATGGGTCTGAGGACAGTAACGGTCTGAGTTGGTGAGGATTGGACGGATGGATGCGTCCATGGGGCTTTTGTGCCACTGGTGTGTCATTTCTGGTGTGAATTGTACTTTACAGTAGTGTCACAACAGGCAGTGCAAACATCTGGCTTTGAACCCCTTTAAGCTATAGAGCCTGTTTGAGGGCAAAGCATGTGTGAAATAGAAAATAGGTTTTCCATAACTCTGGTTTTATGAAAAAGTAAGTGTGTAAAATGTAGCACTACTAAAAGGCTTATACAAGAAAGACAAAAAAGAAAGCTGGTTACCAGTAATACTTGGATATAAATCAAAGAATCTAAAGTTATTTTTTCATTAAAAATGATATATATATCAGTATATATAACATGAAAACTGTATATGTTATATCGTGATTTATGTGGCAAGTCTGAAAAAATAACTCAACAGTATTAACAGAAACCCTGAGTAACAAATCAGGAATGTAGTTTTAAAGAGACCATAGAGTGTAGGATCCAGTTTTATTTCATGTAAAAGTCAGAATATCTCAAACTCTACTATTTTTATCTGTCTCTCTTTCCCCTAACTTTATGTGCAATATTTATCTGCTGAAGGCGATTTCATGTCATCAAAACAGCCTATAAAAAGAATCTCTTTGGCTGAATCAGTAGGCTATATGAATCACTTGAATCAGCACATGCAAATGTCAGTGCATCTATAATTTGAGAGTGCCTGTGCTCATGAAACAAAATGTTTTTGAACTGCTGTAACTGAGGGTCACAAAAAATAGGCCCTGCATGTTGTACACATGTAAAACACAGACATGACATATTACACATTTAGACAAAAGCTATGTCAGCCGCCTGTTGAATGCTTTCCAAAAAGCAGCTTCTTATTCAGTCAATCTGTAAACAGGTCTCATCTCATCAGATAGACATGTAGGCCTATGTTAGCTCCGTAACAGAATAAACCTTCTCTTACGGGGTATAGTCTTTAGACCTTGTTTGTGACTTTGAAATGGCACGGAAGCAGCAGTAAGTGACATTGTGTGCTAAAAAATCAGTGGCTGGGCCTAATCCTTCATGGGCATTTCAGGTCGTAGTGAGATTAACCTGAGGTGGTCTGGCTGATTCCCTGCTGGATTGGTTCAGCATCATTCTGAAAGAACAAGCCCCCAGTCTGTATTAACTTATTACAGCAAGGTAAAGATTAATATAGAGGTCAGCCATCTGCCTGGAGTCTGTGGTTCACCGTTAACATAAACCTAATCAACTAATGTAAGCTATATTATTTCATGAATCACTGGTGAGTCCAGTGTAATGTTTATATGCTCTTTGTTGCTAACGTGACAGTGTTTATGCACTTCCAAGGTTGCATTGTAGCTCAAAGTCAAAGTGTCAATCATTCCTTCCAGATCTTAAAAATATAATCCATGTGTCAGGCTATATCACGTGTCCTGATGGTAATGATAATGCACCCGTGTGGGATTGGAGTGGTGTGGGTAATGGCATGGACGGTGTCTTTAGTCTGTGGATAGTTCACCGCTCATCATATTGATTGGGTGCAAAGCCCCTCAGATCAGACACAGACAGCCGATTAACAGGTTAACCTTATTGGTTGGCAGAACAGTTGAACAGAACATTTGCGTATAATAGAGTATTGGGGCTTTGGTGACATTGCTGTTGAAGCTTCTGCAATATGTATAATTTTTGTCTAAAGTATGACATCCATATTTATTTCTGTTTTCATATTATTAGAACATTTAGATCATACTTTAGATCAGTTTCTCTGTTGTTTGTCACACCCCGGGAATAAAGCATCACAGTAATGATTGCAGACTTCGAATATTCCCTTAAGGTTGTATTAACATGAAAATGTTTGGGGAACAATGATATACAATGTGAAAATCAGGACAATCTAGGAGAAGTGTCTATTTAAGATGGCTAAAATTATTACATTAAAATTAAATGATTGCATCATTTAACAGATTACATTTAGATTATCATGTTTCACATCATGTTATTTCAATGGGCTATATTGCCTATAGCTCTACATATTAACAAATATGTTTGTTCATAGATCAGCCGTCAGATCAAAGCAAGATCCCCCTTTAATAATAATAATAATAATAATAATATTAATGAATTTTATTTATGGCCCCTTCTCATGTCACTAAAGCTCACTTTGAATGAGTGTGGGGCGGCTGTGCTCTGTGTCTCATGTCATCTGTATGATGGCTGAATATGATACAACTTTACCAGCACATTTGAGTGTAGAGATACAACAGCACAACGTTGTCCACTTGAATCCAATTATCTACATGCAAATCTGCTTTTTTAATCTAACAATGAATGTCTGCAAAAACAGAAAATTAAATTTGGAACTGGTTTTCACAATATATGACTCTCTTTTACAACTCGAATGCTAAATCTTCCACAATATTAATGAATAACAATCTGTCATGGCAGATTACACTAAACTCATCGATGGACATAAAACAAATAAAACTGTCATTCATTAAAGTAATCATCATTTTACCACAGAGTACAATACAATACCACAAACGTATTGTGTTTTGTGTGTCTATTATTTGGATTCTTTGGCCTCTTTGGAAGAAAATGTCAACCTCAGTGGGTTATTTTACTAGCCTGACAAGCCAGAGACCCTAGCTGCAAACTAAATTTGCTGCCGCTAGGGTGCGTCTAGGTTTCTAGGCTATTATTTTACATGAATAAAATGAAAACCTGAAATCAAGATACCGCTGTCACCAAAGACAAAAAGCCCCACGCTGGTGATCAAACAATGTAAACCTAATTAGGCGAAAAAGGAGGAGAAACTAACGGTAGATGGTGTTATTCATGTGACAGAGGGCTTTTAATTACTATTCACTACAAAACAAATTCATGTAAATTTGGCAGAGGCCTGTTAGTGTGTCAACAGCCTGCTTTCAATCAGACATACCTTACAACACATTCTTTCTGCAGAAGAACTGAAACAGAGTTCATCCATCACTGAGGATGTTGTAATAAGGTCTGAATACTTGTATGTTTGTGCAATTGCAATTATGCTCTGTTTTTTTTTTTAATACTTAGAATAGTTGCTGGTGAACCACTAACCCAGCAGTGAAAAGGAGTGAGAGAGAGGTGGAGGACGAGCTTCTTCTAAGCAAAGAGAAACCCCTTTGCAAAAGGGAGTTCGAGCTACATTTCATCTTTTGTGTCCCAGATTGATGACCTACGAGATGGATGATGTTCTGTAGTGCTGTGTGGCATTGTCTTATCCTGGCCGACACAAAGAGGGGGAACACTTATCATCTCAGGCTTATGTATGGAGCAGGGGGCAGGGGTTGTCAGAATTGTGAAGAGGGTCCAGAAGGGTGGGGGGTGCCCCCCCCCCCCCCCCCAACCCCGATAAAGCGTTGCAGAGATGGGCTAATGACAGCAGAGGCAGATGGAGAGAGCCGTCTCCCATGACGACGCAGCCAGAACCTCCATCCTTAAGCCAGAGACGGACGGATACAGAAAGAGAAGGAGAGAAAAGAAGGAAGGGGCCAAAAGCAGAGAGAAAGAGTGAAAAAAGACTTGGTGTGTGCGTGTGTGTGTGTGTGTGCGTGTGTGCGAGTGTGTGTGCGTGCGTGCGTGTGTGTGTGTGTGTGGTGTGTGCGAGTGTGTGGCGTGTGATGGTGTGTGTGTGTGTGTATGTGCGGATGCCAGTCCATGCATTAATGTGGTTGTGCTCTTTGTATGAACACATGTCAAGTGCTGTTGACTTTAAAGGGGCGGTTTGTTTCTCAGGTTTGAGTTAGCCTTTTTAGCTGCACTGCAGTGACTTGCTAGCAGGTGGCCCAGGTTTGTAGAGCTTGGTTTAGGATTAGGTTTTCGGACATTGTTTGGTGGGGGAATGGTGGTGAATACAAAGGGATTAGTGCAAAGGGTTGCTTCATTGACTGTGAGTGTTTGTGTGTGTGTGTGTGTGTTTGTCTGTGTGGGTGTGTGTGTGTGTGTGTGTGTGTGTGTGTGTGTGTGTGTGTGTGTGTGTGGGTGGGGAGTTCTGAAGTTGATTGATGAATTGGATATTCAGCAAAATAAAACATGTTGCTCTAATTAGGCAAAAACAAAAGAAAATGAACCTAAAAAATATATCAAAACAATTGTATGATAGAATACAAAAAAAAGTTTGTTGTGATTTTGCAACAGGGTCGTTTTGGGCAGCAAACATTCCTGATATTGTGACTTTATTTTCAGAAATAATTTCTTAGAAAAGTAAACCAATAAACTGTTCAAATTTGAATTAAAAATGTTCAAAGATCCACCATTCATTAAAAGAGGAAAAACACGTTATGTCTAGTTCCCACGTTCCTCTCCTAATGCACTGTAGAGGGGAAAAGCCCTCCCAAAATCATCTCAATGCCTTGAACCATGTGCCACCATTAGGGACACACAAAGGGACTTCTGACAAATGACCATTTTAATGTCCCCTCTTTGACTTTAATGAATTTATACGTTATCTGGCCCTAATGGAGGCTGCGGTGGAGGGGATTGGCGCAAGGCCATAACAAATGAAAAGGTCTGATTAGTGTAGAATGAGCTAAGAAAAAAGTGCCATTCATCTTGGTTAGCATCCTCCTGTGCTCTTTTATGGGGCGCTGTTACAAGGACGGTGGAGCCGGGGGTGCTTGTCCCATTAGCGGGGCAGCCCAGAGGCCCGCTGAGTGGTCAGCGGCCCGGCGTTGACGGAGCGTCTGCCCGCTCCGCAGTTCAAGACTGGGAATGCCTCAGTGCGGCTTGACTCCTGAATAACCTTCCGAGGTACCGGGAGCTTCACCCCTACATGACCCCGCACTCTGAAGAAGGGGTGTGGGGGGACTCCGGGGGGGTACCCAGACCAGGACTCACACTATAGGTAAACACTGGAGAGATCCCCCCGCCCCCCTCCCCCAGACAAGGACGGCAGGAGAATAAAAACAGTAGGCTAGGCTACTACATTTGAAATGTGCATTCACATTAAACAGACAAAAGCAATGCCCGATTAGATATTTCATTAGATTCCATAATACAGATTAGGCTAACAAGGATAATTTGGGAGCTAAAATGATGTGAAAAGAAATGTAGCCTATGTTGTGGTAGACATAAGTAGGTCATTACAATCTGATTGTCCATCATAATCAACAGCAGAAAATGCCAGCCTCATGTTTTTCTTATCTAAATTGGTAGGTAGCCTATATTATATAGCCATATGTGCTATCAAAACTTGTTGGCAGCAGTTGTTAAAGGGAGATTTTTTCAGATTAGACCATGCTGAAAAGCGATTGGGGGGAAAAAAAAGCAGGCGGTATTGAAATGCACCCGCCGTCTTTTTTTTTTTCTTCTTTTTGTCGTGATTCCGGGAAGTAAGATTTTACTGTGAAAATATTGCAACACGGTGTCACTGCGGGAGAGCTGTTGTTTCGTCATGATCGTGTTGGAGCTTGATATCGACCACTGTTGTCATTGAGAGAAGCCCTGTTTTACCGCCCCCCCTCGCTGGGCCCCCGTGTAGAGCCGCCTTGCAGAGTTCAGTCGGGCTGGGAGAGGAATGCGCTGGGATGCGGAGCAACACCGACTCTAGGAAATCGACGCAACAACTCGCACAGTATGGACAGTAATGATCCGTATTTACACCTCAGTAAGTACGCTTCAAGGATTTATTCAGAGCCCAGTCTGCCTGTTGTGTTCCTCGCGAAGCTGCATCATTGTGTTTGGACTTAAGAGGAGAGAGTGCGTTCGTTTCATGGCGTCTTCTCTCCAGACTGCGAGCTGTGTGTGCGCGAAAGCGTCCGCGGACTTTAACCACGGACTCCCCGTCTGTGAATCCGTTTGTTATGCTACTCTCTTTGTTAATTCTCGTTTTGCAACTGTGCCGATTGAAACGAAAGCTGCGACCAGTACAGAAGTCAGGTGATCGTTGTTGTGCCGGTCAGGCAAGGTCAGAGGTTGGCACTTTAATTGCGCTTATGTAATTTATGGCGCTTGTCGCGCGTCTCTTGCTAAACTGTTTGAGACAGAAACAGAATTTATTTGTCTGGGGGTGGTCGTCAGATCCCGAGAGAAATGCACGAAACAGCGGTGAGGAATGGCGGATCTCTACTGATAAACAAACTTGTAGGCTACTCTGTGGTAGAACGAGTGTAAGACGCGCCCAGGTCAGCGCTGTGGCTACGTTCAGCTGAATGACAGCATGATGTGATTTTGCTCTGTAAAGCTGAACTCGACTGAACGCGACTTTGCACTTGAACCAGCTGATGCCTTTTTCTTTTCTATTACCTTTTTTTTTGTGAGGAAGGAAATGGGAGTCCACTGTGTGGAGTTTGCAACATGTGGGACACACAGGCTACATATAGTATGACAAATAAGCGTCAGGCCTTCTGTTTTGTTTGTTTGTAAATTAAACCTTTTTTATTTTTAGATTAGACTCTTATCTGAAGTAAGTCTGAGGCTGTTGGAGCTCCACTGAGTCACACACTATATGCATCATTTATCATGTGATGTTTTTTCTCTCTCCCTGAGAGATACACTCATTGTCAAACCCCACTGCAGTAGAGATATGCCATGTGCTTGTAAACCCCTGTTTTCTGTGTGGGGGAATGGATAATAATAGTGTACAAAATAACAAGATAAAACTGGTCTTTGAAGACTAAACTACGTTACCCCTTTATGTTATCACAGAGATCTCTGCACCATTTTGAGGGGCTGAAAATTGTTTCCATAATGAATGTGGTTCCCAGGGGAATGAGAGAGACATCTGGATGGGAGAGCATGTAGAGGGAAGTCCACAGCATACAGGAGAAACAGAGCAGTCCCTCTGGGCTACAGAGGCTTTCTTGTTAGTCTTCAAAGACTCTGATCAGACAGTAGTGTCATCTTAAGGTTTATGCAGACCAGGATTGCATCAGACCACTGTATTATTGTGCAAATATATTTTTGATCCTTTATTATTAAGTATGAGATATTAGTCATATCCTGTTATCAGTGGCGTGTCCAGACCTTTTTGACTGGGGTGGCCCAGATGGGGCACTGCCTACACGCACGCACACACACACACACACACACACACACACACACACACACACACACACACACACACACACACACACACACACACACACACACACACACACACACACATTCATTTACCATTTCTGTCTCCACTTTAACCCTAAGAGACCCACCACAGACCCATGTTTGTCTGATGTGATAGCAGGTCAACAGTCAGTGCCACACGGAAGTGGTATACAACATCTGAAAGCTGGGTACATGAGGAATAATTTGAAATGCACAGCAACATGCAAGTTTTTCCAGTCATAAATCTGTAATTAACATTTTGTTACACAGATTTGGTGCAAAATTTTAATTTTGACCACCAGGATTGATAGAAATGGTCGACCCCTCTATAATATCCACATTAAGACACCAAGACCTTATGGAAAACCATAGAAAAATCCAAGTGTGATTTGGTATTGAAAAGGTTTGACATTTGGATATTTCTGTAGCAATTGCATTTGTCAGCGTTTGGATAGCGAGCACTTTTGTTCTGAAACTGCTTAGAAACTCCCTTATTGTCAATATGCTGAGGAAAGCCATGCATTGTCTGAATGCCGTAGATCTGTAGTTTGTAGTTGTAAAGTTTCATTAGGCTGTGATTATCCTCGAGGTCACAGCAGGTAATTTTATACAGTGCATGCAGTATACATTTATAATGGCCAACAACTGCATTGGGTTAGCATAAAGTGAGCATGTCTGTAAAGGGCTAGTCTATATCGATGCTGCCGGAGGTTCTGCCGGATGTCCCTCATTTTCGGTTGTATGTCCCCCCAACTCTGGTTGATTTGAGAAACATCCTTCGAGCTAGAACACACAATCAAATTATATTTATCTTCTTTTTTTAAAATAAAATTCTCATCCCACATTTGACAGCCATTTTAATTCCAGAGCTCGACTCCCTACATACACGTTCCACCAAAACAAGTTCCTTCCCGAGGCTATTTTGCAGAGACACTGTATCTGCGTCCTGCGCTTAGCGCCGCCCAAGATGATTGTGATAAATCCCAATAAACCAGAGCACGTTTTTATTCTATCCCGGAATGTTGTGTGGACTAGCCAGACCTTCCTCCTCAGCGCTGTGAAGATAGGTCTGGCAATGCGAGACTAGTAAAGGGGAGACTTGAGGTGAGAGGTAAAGGGACCCTTTTTGAAAATGAGATCGTCATTTTTAATAAATAGACCTACCAAACATAACACAATAGTGCAGGCAGCATATACATGTAATATAAATCCATAATTCATTTTTAAAGACCTTAATTACAAAATTCAAATAAATAAGCCTAAGGTCCCACCTATGACCAGGCAGCCGATCACAGTTTAAGATAGAGATAGTTTAACATTTCACTTATACTTAATTTGTGACTTTGGTTTGAATTGATACATTTCTAATTTGAATTGTATTTCAGGGTTTAGAAACTACGAAGAGTTGCCATTTAAAAGATGCTCATCTCACAGAATTTGATCAGTCTTGGTTTCAATGGAGAGTTTTGTTGTCCCATTATGGTCATACAGCAATGCTGTTGCAGCTTTCCAGCCCACAATTTCTGGCAATCTTAGTAAAATGCAAATGCTTTGTAATTTTTGAACTAAAAGTACTGGTGGTGAATCAGTCAGTTATCAGTTTAACCCTATAAAGGACAGTTTTTTTATCCTACTATGCCCCCAACTATGATTAATGATGTTTTTTGCATCAACAGCCGAACACTGGGGTGGGTTCAGGGCCATAAACTCGACTCACATCTTGAATGGGAGATTGTCACTCTAAAATGAATCTGTCATAGGTGTGTGGCCAAAGTGAAGGAGTCAAAAAAACAATCTGGTGATTATGTGCAGATCCACTCAGCTTTTCCCAGATGTGGTGTTTCAGCAGGTTTGATGCAGGCCTGCCCTGGGCTTAAAGTAGAATCAGCATTTTTCTCTCTCAGCTCTTCAGCATTTTGTCTTTAATTTTCCATCAGTGGAAGTGATTCTAGACACACTGACGAGCACCCACTCGCTAAATTTGACAGTGAGAACATATTTAGCTTGCAGATTAGGGAAGTCATGACAGAAAGAAGAACGGGATGGGAAAGTGAAGGAAGCAAAATGAAGGGGAAATGTGTGGGGACAGGGGACGGGGGGCGGAAGAGGTGATGTGAACTCTCATCACTTGCCAGGGGTCAGTGGTTCACTTAGGGACAGAGAGGGACACACCCAGTCACACACTCATGCCTAAACTTCACAGCTGCAAATATGCCGACCTCCTAGATACATAGCTTATTGCGCAGCAAAATGTGACCGTGATATCATGTGAGTTAAAGAATGTGTGGGTGGTACTATAAGACTGTGAGGTGCTGGCAGTATTAAACCTGATCTCTAACGGCCGATCCCTGCACATAGCATTCCCTACCCACTCGTGCAGAATTAAATAAACCATACAGGTAAAGGGGTGTGGCTCTCTGCAGGTATTTGCTCAAGAATTCCGTTGCTTAGAGACCTGCGATGCCTCAACACATGCATTAGCACACAATGCACACAATGGGTTTATTCCCAGGCACTTTTGACTGAGTGTGTGTATTTATGTGTCAGTGTAAAAGAGTCTGCCTATTGTCTTGACTGTGTGTGAGTGGGTGCTAATTGTGAGAACAGGATGAGGGAAGATAAGGGGCGTAAGGAGGCCATTCTCTGGGCTAATTGCCAGTTATTAGTCATTAGTGAAGAAGGTCAAAGCCTTGATTTAATTCCAGCTTTAATCAAGCAGAGAACCTTGAAAGGCCCACAGGCTGCAGCGGTGTTAGGTTGTGAGATGTGTATAGCTATTTCTTTGCTAATTATGCAGTAACAACATACATGTCACACATGGATGCAAAGCAACTCTAGAAAATTAGAGTTGCTGTGCATCCATGCATTGGACATTATGTAACACATCCCTCTGATCTTAAGCATCTATGTATTTCAGTGTTTGCTCTAATTAAGTCATCAATCGCAAAGGCATAACAGCTAAATATGTGGCTATATTTTACATCAAGTGTTGAATAAATGACTGTCTCCTCCGGACAGTGTAGCTCAGTGTAGAGTATTATGCAACAACTTTCACATGCACACACACATGGAGCAATAGCTGTTGATGTGTCTCTAAAACCAAAAATATTCCCAGTCATCACTGTGGGGTAACATTATTGGTTGCCAAAAGAATAAGTGGATAGGCAGCGGTGGAGGAAGTATTTGGATCATTAAATTAAATACCACACTATGAAATACTGCATTACAAGTAAAAATCCTGCATTCAAGATTTAGTTAAATAAAAGTACAAAAGTATTTGCAATAAAATGTACTTAAAGGTGCAATATGTAGTAAATTTACTGTATTAAATCCAAAAATGACCACAATATGTCATCACATATTAAGGAAACATGCTAAGCTGAAATAATATATTTTCTAACAACAATGCTAAAGCCAGTATTTTTCCTTTGAAATTTCCGTTCCGTGACTGAATTCCTGTTTGTGTTTTGGCCTGTGTTTTGGTATCAACTGCCCAGTTTCACAGCCAGGCCTGGTTGCCAGATATACCTGTAAAAACGTAAACCTAGGCGCTACAGCTGTAACGTTAGTACAGCCATGGAAGCAGCAAACAAACAAATGGGATCAACGAAGATAGATTCTACCCGACCTAAAAATAAACCTTGCCAGCATGACTAGATATGTAACAAACCCTGGGTAAATATTGGAGATGTGTTTAAAAGATGGAGACAGCTTAGAACCCAAAAGAATGCAGATATTTCCTCCTGAACAGGTAAGCATTAAGCTTCAGGCTAATTTATCATGGCTACTAGGGATAGGGATTTTATGTAATTTCAACATGTGGTTACGCGCAAAAACAATTGAGACACAGCCAGTAAAGTGATCCTGACTGGTCCTGGCTAACGGCGCCATGCTAACATGCCATAACTGCTAACGTAAGCTAACGTTACCGGAGGACCAGGCAAGCAGGCCGCGGCAGTTTACAACAAGTAGCCTGTTCAGTGGCTCACAAACGGTGAGTAATTTTAAGCCAAAAAAGGGTGGCTGTAAATTGGGTAGAGAGGACCGCGAGTTTGCGCTGTTTTAGCAGTTGTGGCCGTAATTTTAAGACGAGAAAGTGTGTCTGTCAGTGAGGTAGAGAGGGCGGCGAGGTAGTGGTGTTTTTAGCGGTTGATGCCGTAATCAGTTGGGTACAGAGCTCCGCGTGAGCACGGGCTTTTATGACTGTCAACATAGCCAGCATCTAACGTTAGCTACTCCGCTGTGCTGTGCGTATATGTCTGGCTATTTATGTCTAGCGTCTAGCAACATTGTTGGATACTGAATTCTCAACATGGCAACCTCCGTGAACTTCGAGTCTGGGGAGGAGGGGCCGGGAGAGACGACTCTCTCCACTAACTGTTTTAAATGCTAGCTTTCAATATTACATATTGTACCTTTAAAGTATCCAATATACTCATTATGTAGACTGGACTCTTGACAGTGTTATGTTATATTATTGGATTGTTATTTTTTATGCATTAACTTGCAAGGAGCAGTGGAGCTAATTTTAACTCCTTTATATACTGAGTAATTTAATCTATAATGATATACATTTATATAACTGAGCATAGGTTTACATAAATTTATAGTAGTGGAGCTGAAGACATTGCAGAAAAAGGAAATACTTGAATAAAGTACAATCTCAAAATTATACGAAGTACAGTTCTTGAGTATATATTGTATACTTAGTTGCTTTCCACCATTGTGTATAGTTATACAGTACAACATCATTTGATATACCCAGACAGCGTGTCTGACATTTTATAGACCAAACAACTAGTCACTTCATCATACTTAGGATTTGTTGACAATTATTAACAGATCAGTCAATAAGGAAAACAACAGTCTGTTGAAGCCCTATAGCCAGAATCAGTCCCAAAAGAACTATGTGATTAGAAAGATAAATGGGAATGGGCCTGATGATGAGGAGAGATTTATGACTCTCGATTTCGTTTGATTGACGAGGCAAAGAGTTCTTCATTGCACGCTGTGCCCCTCAGGAGCAACAGGTAACAGTACATTATGTCTCATTAAACCTCTCCATTGAGAGATATAAAGAAGACGCTGAAAACCTCGCTTGGCTATTTTGAATGCTCTGAGTGCAATTTTAGTGTACACCTCTCTACGGTGCCCTTAAAAACTCAACGCGCTGCAATTAAGAGAATTCATGCAACATGACATAGACATAACACAAGCAAATGAAGAGACATCTTCACCAATTTGACGACACATGCGCATCATTTAGAAGAAGTGCTGCACATACAGTAGAGAAGCTCGCAACACAAGGGGACACTAAAAGGCGATGCACACTGCTGGGGCATGCTTGTTGCTGCCATGGTTTGTGGCTTAAGAAGTTATTGAAGTCTGCTATCCGTGATTGTGATCACATGATTCGAATATAATAAAGAGCAAAACGCTAACGCTAGGTTAACAGCAGATATCTGCAATAATATATGCGATCACAATGTTCAAATAAGTTGACGGATAGCTGACTTCAATAACTTCATAATCCACAAAGGGCAACAAAAAGTGCTGCATGTCACACAAGACTGTTCTTCACGCCTCTTAATTGAGAGGTTTAAGGAGGTGTTGCTGCCATTTTTGCTCCGCAGGGGCACAGAGTGCCATGAAGAACTCTCTGCCTGGTCAGTCAAACCAACTTCTGCTGAGCCGTGAATCTCTCAGAATCTCCTCTCATCAAGAATTCAATATGTTTCTTCATTTGTTCACAAGCAAACATTGTAACAAATTTTTCTATTAATTTTTTCTTTTCACTTATTTCTTTTTCTACTGCCTTTTCCTACAAATGTCCACCAAACCGAGTGTGTTGCCTGATCAAAACTCACTGCTAGCAACGAGAGGGAAAACTGTTTCCTCTTGAGATCCGTTTAGCGGGGCAAACTATCCGATTTATCGCTTCTCTGTTTCTCAATCATGTCTATACAAGATTTACAATTTGTAGACACAAGTATACATGACAGTGATGACAAAATAGCGATTAGATTATTAATCAGATTATTAGTTGCCATTTGTCCTCCTCCTCTGTCTTCATAGTCCATGATGGATCTACAAATGCTAATTATGGCTCTCAGGGTTAATTTGGCATGTTTTATGTGGGCCATGACACACTATTATAACACAGCATGCATTTAAGAAGGACTGTATTATTTTAGCTTCTCCCTGCGGGATTTGTTACGTCTAAAAGAGAGGCAGCAAGTGTCTCTTCTCCTTCTCCGTCCTCCCCTCTTCTTGTGTCGGGCTGCTGAGTCTCCTGCCAGGTTACTGTCACTGAGGGGATCTGGTTACTGGTGGCTCTCCTTCAAGCGCTGTATAGACATTTGATCCAGCCTCATGCAGGTGCACTGCACATGAAAACTCTGAGTCATATATAGTAAAACAGATGCACACATGTTGGGGAAGGCGTATCAAGTTTTTTTTGTGCTATCTTTCAATGCAAGTGACTGTTTCCAAAGCTTGAAGGGTAGAATAGGGCGAACATTTGATAGGATGGCAGGATAAATTAAAAGGAACAGCTGCGGACTAAAATCAGTGCCAGTTTCACATGTATTGGCTAGGGGTATTTTCTGGTGATAATGATATGACATACTTCAATGGCCAAGAATGCATGCTGCCTCTGATGTTGTTAAACAAAGTTAACTCCTATTTTCGCAGGCTGATTTAAGTGCTGTTTGTTCCATTTTATTACTATTTTTTAAAGCCTGTTCTGATACACAAAGCCTTAAAACGATCGGACTAAAGATTGAATCCAGCCCTGCATGGGTTTTGTAGTTTATTTAGGTTTCCTTTGGGTTTGTCATGAATTGTTCCGCTTTGCCTTTAAGGTATATTTTTGGCCTGTGTTTGCATCTGGGTTTTCACTTTGCTGTGTGTTTGCTTGACCATCCACTGAAACAGACAATTCCTGACTTCCTGGAAAGCTATAACACTTGTTAAACACACAAACATACTAACAATGTGCACGTAGGCAACTCCACATGCCACCACAGTACCATTAAGCATGCATGCTGGCACAGTTATGTCTGGGCATTAAAGGAAACAGAGCCATAATATCATTCAGTTCAAAAATAGACCAATAGACCTTGACCAATACGGAAAGGAATAGACTGAAACATAGAAATGGAATTGTAATGTAAAGGTATTGTTGTATTGTTGTAAGTTATTGTGACACCTGAAATATTGTATGCTGTATTTGCATATCTATTTGTTTTGTAATAATATGATGTTGTGAAGTAGGGGCAGGATCTAATAAGCTGTATGCTTCCACCTGCTCCTTCTCAAACTTATCCTTTTTAATTTTGTTTGTGGTCTTTGGTACATTTTGATTGTTTGTGTTTTCATTTTGTGGTTGAAATTGTTTTTGTTTTCTTTTTCAACATTATTGAATGTCAAATCAAATCAAATCAAGCTGTTTTGAGGGAGATAGAAGAGAGAATTCTTTAGCCTCTGGCCCACTTCTTGTCACTTCCATTGTCCACACTCACATCCCATTTATACCACCGACACATTAGAAAGTCTGTGACTCATATTCAGCAAAAGGGAAGAAAATGAAGAAATAAATGTCATTGACACATAAAAACCTCTGCTGACAACAGGAACATCAGTGTCACACTGTCTCCCCCTGTTCTCCGGTCCTGCTCCCTTATCGGAAACTTCTGTTCTGGTTGTACTGTACACTTGGTGTGCATTACACATGACCACCCTCCCTCTCTGTGCCAGACACCCTGTTCTGCCACTACGACAGGTGTCTCTGTACAGAGAGTTTTATCAACGCTGAGAGAGAACGAGATACGCTTTGAGTGGGCAGTAGAAGAGCTGATTTGTGCAGCAGTCGCTCAGTAAACAGTTCCTGTGAGATTGATCTCTGGGAAAGGATAATCTGGGTAATCCTATAACCGGTGGCGGTGGACTCAGCCTCTTTTGCTCTTCCCTTTTACTCGTCGACCCCTCTGTTCCTGCTCTGTCCTGAAAAGTGGTCGATGGGAGTATCCACGTAATTTTGTTTTGTTTGTGACCGAGCCAACACTTGACTCGGAGTCCTGGTCCTGGGTGAGTGGCGTCCGGCCAGGGCCACACTTTCACCCGAAGGCATGTGGCACCCCATGTCATCACCTGCAACTGGAGGCAACCCTGGGAGGGAGATAGATTATGGCCACTGTGAGTAGCCGGGATTTGTTTTGCTTGTGTCTTTTTTGTTGGATCAGATCAGAATCAGAATGTATGTTGCCTGTCTGCACCGCTGTTGCTCTGTGATTTTCCACAGAAGTGGAGCTTGAGCACTACAAGCCAAGGTAATGCCTGTCATCCCACTCTTTGAACAAGTTATTTTAAATTAATTTCTCCAGCAGGAGAAACCTGCAACTAACAGGGCAAATTTAGCAGTTGAACTTCTTTGCATTTGGGGTTTTCCATGTATTTTTGTAGGGATGGCATTTTTACAATACACATTTTGTGGTCTTATTGGCCCCCAGCAGCTCAGGTCTTGTCTTTAAAACCATTGGATCATTTTAACCAGTTGTGACAGGTACAAGGCCTTGTTGTTACTTGTGACTCACTTGAGGTCTCAGATGTGGTCAGCGGGGATGCCACTCAACTTCAAAGGACGCTTCCAGCTCTCATTGCCTTGTCCTTCACTTTCAGTTTTTCTCTCAACACTTGTCCCTTCCTATTACCCCTCACCACCCTGCGTTCTCTTTCTGTCTGTCTGCTGTCTGTCACCCTGCATCCTTCCATCAACGCTCGCTCTGATGAGGTTTCTTTGCTTTTCCTCTTTCCTGTGTTCATAGAGGTGTGGGAGCTGTTGATGTGAGCTCGCTTCCACGCATACTGTAGTCGGCCCATGTGTAGGTTCTTTTCTCTAGTGTCCTTGAGAGAAGCATGTGACACTCCTGTTTACAACGGTAGTTTATCTACGCTGAAGATGTTCGTTCATGCTCCAGCTCTGGGCTGATGAATGGATATAAATAATAGTGGACACACTGCACAAAGCATTTTCCAGCTTCTGATCTTGACCCTGGAGTTCAAATTGTCCATGCTAATCCACCTGTGCTGCATGTACTTGATGTCTACATTTTCTGTTCTGCTCTCTCCACTGAGAGCACAGCAGCTGTGATTACAATAATACTCATTATTACTCAACAATAATGTTTGAGCTTCAATTGAATCCTAGGAATAATTTGTCAAAACAACTGGGCTAGGGTTTATTAAAAGCTAGAGGATTATACTAGAGGTTTTGCATGTAACATTAACTCTCAAGATTTAAAAGATTTTTTAGTATTGGTTTTCTATGTTCTAGACAGCCATTAGTTTCAGTCCATATCAGTATAAGGTGAAAATAAACTTTTCAGAGAATCCATACTTGAACCGCTGCTTACAAGTATAGAATTCAGGAGTTACATTATTAGAAAATAAATCTGCAAGACAAAAATAAAACAAGCAAAAAAGGTCATTTTGGTTCTATTTCAAGCTTATTTTGAGTTTCTATGACTTAATTTTCGCATTGTGGTTGTATGTATAAGGTAAGAAATTAATAATAATAAGTTAAAGGGGTAAAACATGCAAAGCTATCAGTCCTTTTAGGGCTTTGGTATGGCAATGTCGGTCTGTGAGTCGATCTGCCACTAGGTCCAGATTAAAATAGATTGGATGGATTGCTATCACATATACAGTACATCCCATACTTTTCCTCTTGGGGCCCCATCAATTCCACTGTTTTATTGGTTAATGACCAAATACTTGTTGCATGTTGTGTTTAGTGCTAAAGAGCTAATGTTATCATGCTAACACACTAAACTAATCGCTAAATGCTAAATCGTTGTCTTTGTGAGCAAGTTAGCACAGACTTTAGCATTTAGCTTAAAGCATGAGTCTAAGTACAGCCTCACAGAGATGCTACTAGTGTGGCTGTAGATGACATGTCTTGTTAGTACTGTAATCAATAGCCAGATTTACATACAAATGTTTGTTTAATGTCATAATTTGAGGAAGGTCATAGTCTGTACATCGCTCATTTTCGTCTGACGCAATCTTTTGTCTCTTAAGTGAAGCGAAGTGAAGTGGATGTTTAAATCACATGTACGTCTGTTTTCTTTTAGGTTGTATCGACACACTTTTCCACCTGTTTGTCTATGTCCAACATATTTTCTTTCCCAGTTTTTAGACTAAACTCGAGTAACTGTAGCTACTAAGCTGGTTGATGAATCTGGCTGTCTTTTTAGTATCTGATTACAGATCAAGAGGTCAGGTCGCCCTGGTCACACTCACTTGGTCACAGCATGAGCTAAGTGGGTTAGTGTGTATTCTGTGCGTGTGTGTAAGTGTGTGTGTGTGTGTGTGTGTGTGTGTGTGTGTGTGTGTGTGTGTGTGTGTGTTAATGGCACATTCCCATTTCTCTATAGCCCTCTGTAGCAGTGAGACAATACTTCAGACGATGCTTCGGTTTGCATCGGGCCTTTGAGTCCACCTGTTTGTTTGTTTTCCAGGAGTGCTTGGTCAGCCTGTTCTGCCTGTCTGTATGCTCTTGTTGTTTAAGGTCCAAACTTTTTGATCACTTGCAAAACAGTCTTTATCTCGTCCCTGTCTCAGCCCTGGCCTCGTCATCGATCCTATGCCTCTGTGTAAAAAGTATCCCGCTAGCCAGTCTGCGGTGTTTGTGAACGTGAGGACACGGCAGCAATGGCCTACATATGGGAAATAAAATGTGATGATGTGTACTTTATGTTCATTTGTTTACCTGACATTAATTATTTGTTTGAAGCTATGCTCTATGGAAACTACATAGCGAGGGAGGATACATTAGATGGAAATGGAGGTATTTCTCTTCTTTTCATGGAAAGCGAGTTCTCTAGAGAGTTCACTCACTTCACTATGGCAGAATTTAAGGTCAGATAAGTTTGCCAGCAGTATCCCTTTATGGGAATTTTTTTTTCTTCTTCTTTTTATTAATATTTTCAACAAGAGAGGAATGCTATACACAGTATCTGTTCAACTGATGTTATGGGCTATATTTATTTTCCCGTTAAACTCCAAAAATCCAATCAGAAAATGGATCAGGTTACCTTGAAGCAGCTTTGGACAGTTTGCTGTTTATGTAAGAATATCTTTTCTCAATAGAGAATATATTATTCTCTCTCACCAATAACTATTTCAATCTCCTCAATCGCAGGTGTGCAGAAAACAAAATTATGGATCTAATGTTCTCAGCCAGGCGGAGATTAGGCATGTGTGGTGTGATCATGTGAGCGTTGGAGAGGGATGCTGTTTCGAAGCGGGACACAATGCGCAGCCCCATCCACCCATCGTCCCTTCCATCCATTCATCCATCCATTGCTCCCTTCCTTCCTATCTGGCTCTATCCCTGTCTCTGTCCCCTCCTCGGCCTCCCACCTTTTTGACAGCTGGCCCGCTGAGCTGCAGATACTTACCCGGGGATAAGAGGATTTACTGACACAATTGATCAGACATCAACCTCATTTAGCACAGAAATTAATGTTCAAAGGGTAGTGATTTTGTCCTAGTGTGTGTTTTTTTTCTTTTCTAAAGTGAAAAGACGACAAGTGTGCGTGGACACGGGGAGTGTGTGTGTGTGTATCAGACGGTTGGCGCTCATGGGCTGGATTGGCAGCGAAGGGATTTCTTAATTACATGTCCGCTGTATCTAATGAGCTCCGCAGGCTGTCCGTCTGATTACTTTAGGATGCGTTCTGCTCTCTGTCACTTGGTCACTGTCAGCCTCAAATACGGGCATGAGAGCATGCACTCTCGTGTACACACACACACACACACACACACACACACACACACACACACACACACACACACACACACATGCAGATACATAACAGACATAGGTATTAAACCGATCGATGCACACGCTGAGGATCCGTCTGTATGGGGGCTAATCTGATAGAAATTGTTTTGTTGTTCAGACGTCGATCTGCTGCTCTCACCCCTCGTCCCTCACTGCCCACTCCCCTCCACAATATACACTCCCAGTGCAGGTCTGTCCCTCCAGACAGAAGATATTATTAGCTAGTGTGGGCCATGGGCTTATTGAATTACCACACAGTGAAGTGCTCCATCCAGCCACTACCCAGTAATTAACAGTAAGGGATTTATAGGGTTTGTGGTCTGTGATGTTTCTTTAAACCTGTTGATCAGTGTGATACATTTGTGGCTTAGGCTGTTCTCGGCCACAAATGTGAGAATACATTGTGTTTCACCTACATAAATGATCATCTAAAGCATGCAACAGCTGTTTGATGGTGATGATGATGTGGCATTGGTGCTCTGCTTATACAGGGAATCTGAAATAGTTTACACTGTTTGAGATGACTTGTTTACATTGTGATATAAGAAATAATGATTTAAGCATTTTCCTTTTGAGTATATACAATGGAATAATGTTAACGCGAAGAGGGATTAATACAGTTTACTGATCAAAGTTCATTGTGGGACTGAATTTTTTTCTATATTGATTCAATTTGTAAATTATTACTTTGCCAATTTTTTTTTTTTTTTTTATAAAAAATGCCAGGAAGTACTGAAAATGCCTTTGAAAAGTTTCCCAAAGCCCATGCTCAGTTTGCTTGTTTTGTCCGACCAAAAATGATATATGACAAGCTGGAGACAGAGAATCGTTAGGAGCTGATATAAAAGTATGTTTTGCACTAACCTTTTGTCCAGTACTGTATGTGGTGCCATTATGTCATTGTGCCATGTGTGTCAGTGCATATACTGTATATATATACACTGTATATATATCTTATTCTGGAGACCAGATATATATCATAAATCCAGATATAAATACAGTTCCTACACTATTGTCACCAAGACAAATCCTTGTATATATAGTTGTTATAATGGTTTCACATCAGGAATGAACAATAACATTAATTTAGCAAAATAGCCTATTTTAATACTATCTTACTAAATAGTTTACTCAAATAAGTTCTATAACATTATACTCCAAATTTCTACAAAACGTCTAGTAAACAAATCAGCCCACAGGTCAGTCCAGAATCATTAACTGGTCATACTATAATTAATTAGGACAAACGTGAGACAAAAGGTGAGCCTGAAAGAAAATTTCATATGCTGAATAATGCTGAAAAGTATTTTTTTTTTTTACATTTTTGCTGTTGAAACTAAGTTATGGTGATCAGTGGACATCATCCATCCCTTATTCAGATCAAAGTTTGATGGTCTACTGCTGTTTTAATGGCATTATGTTAGTCGCTGGAGATTCACTTTGTTGTGCGTCCCCTCGCTGCAGTCATTTCTGAGAATGATCAGTGTAACTGCTGCAGATAGGAACGTTTTTGACCTTGGTTCAGGAGTTTGGCAACAGGCGACCTCCTTTGATGTGCAACGCCGGTGGTCAAAGGTGCCCTTCACTGCTCTGTCTGTTTGTTTTGCTCTTGAATAGATGCTTGTGTTGCTGCAGCACTGTATAGGTTCACACAGAGACTTTGTGTCTTATGATATTTCAGGCTGTCTATGAACAACCTCCCAGTGCTTGCTAATGTACCGTCCTCTGCTGTGCAATGTGTGATAGGCATGTACATTCCAGAGGCTTCTTTGTGTAGCGGTGATTTACATAGAATAGAGATGGAACAGCCGGTTGAGTAGGGTCATTCAAGGATAGGCCCCATTGAACCGCTCTGGGCCGATTTATGCTTCCTCCGCTGAACATGTTGGCCTCCATCCACACAAACACAAATACACACTCCTTTCACAAAGCATGGACAACTCGCTGGCCATTCCCTTTTAGGCATTCCACCACCTGACTGTCCATGTGCTTCTGTGCTCTCCTGTGTACTGCAGCAACAAAGACTCAAGTCTGGACAGAATGCAGCCATCTTTGGTTTTGTCTCAAACATGCAGGTTTGGTTTTGTCTCAAACATGCAGGTTATGTTTAAGACATTTGCAATGTCATGTTGTAGGAAATTAGCACTTAACCATGACAGAGACTGAATAAGTTTCAAATAGGAACTGCAACTCATGACTATTATTTTATTATTGATCGATTGTTTTTTAATTGGTTTATCTAGAAAATGTTCATCAACCGTGCAACAGTGCAAAATCCAGAGATTTTCAATTAACAATGCTATAAAACATCAAGCAGCAAATCCACACATTTGAAAAGCTGGAACCAAAGAATTGAAATGTTGTCAATAAATGTTCAACTAATCGATTAATTGGCTAATCACCTCAGTTTTAGTTTTTATGTTATTAGTCAATTGCTGTTCTGAGGGGGGGGCTGTAATATTAAGCCTGGACCCCAGTTCTATTTCAAAGCTATAGTGAAGATACTGGTATCATATCAAACAGGACTGCTTAAGACCTCCATTGGCACTAGAGTGTCGGGAAGGGCTAAACTTGCCATGTTCAAAGGGGCCCCTTGATCTCTCACCTCTAGATATCTGAATGAAAATGGGTTCTATATCCACAAGTCTCCCGTGACAGACATGCCCACTTAATGCTACTCCAATGCAGTTTTTCTCATGCAGTGTGAATTTTCTTTCTTATTTTCGCCTATTCTAAAATGGTGAATTTGAATATTTCTGCATGCTGGGGTCCCTAAACAGTCTAAGGATTGCAAAAATGTGGGTATGACTGGAAAGCTGAGACTGTTGTGGATACAACATGTTATTCATGTGTGATGATGTTAGACCCCAAAGAGCCATTTCATTGTTGTGAATCGATTTTTTAAAACTTGACCTCATCGTATAAAATTACTTGTTTTGACCTCAAGGATAATCACAGCCTCATGAAACGTTACAACCACAAACTAGAGACCTAGAGCATTCAGAGGACGTATGGCTTTTCTATGTATATTGACAATAAGTAGTTTCTGAGCAGTTCCCAGAAAAGTAGTGCTCGCCATCCAATTGCCCCCCCCCAAAAAATCTTGTGAGATCGATATTGTTGTCAGACACTTTTAATTACAATCTGAGCCCGTCAGTGGCAAAAACAATCACTTTTAGAAGACAAAAATCGAGGGTGCACAATTAGGTTACATTGCAGCTCGGTTCGCACCTGGCCGGTCACTGCGATCTCACTCAAAATTTGACCAATTTCAAAGACTTTTGATAACATCAGTCTATTAGACACAAATGCATGGGGAAATGGGGTTAAAAAAAATGAAATTACCCTTTATTCACAGCATGGATTTTTCTACGGTGTTCCTCGAGGTCTTGGTCCCTTAATGTGGCATTTTGGAGGGATTCTGACCATTTTAGTAAATTATTGAGATGTGAAATGTTCTAGAATCGCCACCCTTCTTGGCCAGAGCAAATTATGTCCTTCTGATCATCTCGAAATCCCACACCTGGACATTTTGTGTGAGTGCATTATTGATCAGAAACAGTGAATTTGAGTTCGGGTTGGGGCTATTGTCTTGGTTGAATGTCCTGATTTCAAGCTTATGAGAAAGTGGAAATGTGTAGACACAATTTGGCACAAAAGGAAAGAATATGAACATCTGTACACTGCTGCTAGTTGTGAGTTTAGTTTAAAACGGTGCCTGTCTACCCCACCAATCTGTGTTCTTACAGTTTCAGATCACAACCTTTATCGTGCCATCTTTTCATCTGGCCTAGGCAGAATACTTGTTGGTCTGCGAGAGCACATTGGCAAATTGTTGGCTGGAGTGACGATACCCCCGTTACTATGTCTCCTACTCAGCACTTCTAGAATAGAATAGATCTTTTACGAACCCCGAAGGGAATTTGTCATGCACATAAAGAGAGGGGTCAGTGCACAAAATCAGACACAGTACATGCTGTACAATCCTCATCCATTACATAAGCTCGTTATTTAGATGAATCTCTTTTCCAACAAGCTGGGACTACACTCCCGCTGTTGTAGAATTTAAAACTAGGTAGTGCTTACGGGCAGTAGCATACCGTTTAAAGGGTTTGGTGTATTTAACTACAATATATCTTGTGTCCTGTCAGCTCTGTGGGACAGATGGAGGCCCAAATACATATTTGTCTGCCAGGGTTCACTCATGGAGAGTTGGAGAAAGTGGGAGAATAAGAGAGGGGATGGAGGCTATAGTCTCTGCACTAAACAGGAAGTTGCACAACATCTGTTCCTTGGCATACAGAGAGGGAGTGAATGGCCAGCTGTGTGTTTTACAGTGTGTCCTCATGTTTAAAAAAATTGCTGCATCCAGGCAGACAATGTAACATTCCTCTCTGTTTCCCTATTCCTTGAAATTTGAAAGCAACTGTCTTCCATTACTCAAACTTTCCATTTCCTTAAAATAGAGTCACATCAAGTGGAGAAGAAACTAATGTGGGCTTAATCACTGCCAGAGGTTAAGCATCAGAGCAACATTTCAAAACTATTGCAAGTATTTAGCAAACAGTTCTGTTTAACTTTCAAAACGCCTGCAAACTGAAGTCACAGGCAGAGATAGTCCAAACATTATTTTTGCACACAAACAATTATTTCTCAGAAGTAAAGAAACACATCCTTGTAAACATAGGAGATGTTCCTGTGACAGCCACTGCCTGTGGGCAAGTAGATCTTTTGAGATTTTCCATGAAGCTTATCTCACAGCGTCAAGTGAGATCCTTATTTGTGTATTTAAAAAAACTGTTTCAAAGTGGTTACAGAAACAGGAAAGACCACATGATAGGGTATGTGACATTCAAATAAAGAACCAAAGAAAGTCATGAGACGTCAAAAGCGATTTTCACCCTAATAGGTACTCTTCCTGGTATGTCTAGGCGTTACACATGTCATTGGAAAATAGTTTTGTTCATCCCCCCCAAAAAAATCTTGCACCTGATGATATGAGTATTAGGCAAGCAGTAGCAACTCATCAGAAGCTGTGACATGTGGAAAAGTAAATTTAAACTAGATGTCAAAACTAATGAAACTAGTTATTCTCGATAATGCTCAGCACATGATGGCTGCATCACCAGGGGTAAGATTTGAAGTCTTAAAGATCCCATATTATGCACATTTTCAGCTTATTACTTGTATTTTGGGTCTCACTAGAACTTGTTTACATGCTTTAATGTTCAAAAAACACATTGTTTTTCTCATACTCTTTGTCTGAATAAACCTGTATTCACCCTCCTTCTGAAACACCCCATATGTGTCTCTTATTTCACTGCTGGAAAGCTGAATATATCTTTAAATTGGGTCACTTATGTAATAACGTTTCCTGCATATTCTCCGATCTGTACCGATGTATCCCGGTGGTACACGTGCGGTAGTTTGAATGCACATAAATTTGCGAAAAGAGAGAGCCTTAGCGAAGATTCAAGATGGCTAACTCTTGTTTTTCGTCTAGCTTTTCCGAATGGACTCGGCAGTCCAAACCCCTATGGGCGGGTTGAAAACATGCAGAACTAGCTGGCTGTAGTCCACAGACTCTGGGCAAAAATCTTTCAATGACGCAAAAATCGTTGCTTTACGTCATCGGAAGATTTTTTACCAGACCCACAATACAGAGATCTCGTGTCCTACAACATATACTGACAAGTGTAATGATAAATCATATCATATCATCATATAAATGATAAAGATGTGATAACAAATAAATAGAGCTGAGGTTGGAAATTGGTGAAGTGGACCTTTGATTTAAGATTAGATAAGCTTTTATTGATCCCCAGAGGAGAGATCATTATGCAAAACAAGTCTGTATAAGTCTTCAGACAGCATTGGTTGTAAAGAAACATCACTGAGTTTCCATGCAGAGACGGATCACCTCTCATTCAGATGAAATCTTTAGGCTCGAGCAATTACAAATAGGGAACTCATGCTGCAATTGAACGCATGTGAGGTTTAAAGATCAGAGCAGCTTGGAGGCAGAGAAATTATCAATACAACATTGTCTTGTTATTTACACTTTTACACTTGATATGTAAAATCTGATGGCTCATTAGTGAGACAGAACAAGCTCCCTCTTGTTAGGCCGTGAGTGGCAACAGTGAATCCGTGCTAATATAAAACGGATTTTCAAGTGGCAAGGGGACTGCATTAACGTTGAAAAGTTTATATTTCCTGAAAAATTGAACTGTCATACAAAATCAGCTTTCCCAATGTATATTTGTTTAATGCTTATTGTGAAAAAGACCATCACTTATCAATGATGGATTGTTTATTTTTAATGGATTTCTGATCTCTGAGCACTCTGTTGAGCTTTATGATAGAAAAAGAATATAACCTTTTTGCATCTTTTAAGTAACCATATGTGTGTGTGTGTGTGTGTGTGTGTGTGTGTGTGTGTGTGTGTGTGTGTGTGTGTGTGTGTGTGTGTGTGTGTGTGTGTGTGTGTGTGTGTTTGTGTGTGTGTGTGTGTGTGTGTGTGAGAGAGAGAAAGTGAGTGGGGGGATGGTGCACTGACACACAAGCAGAAGCTTTTGAATTTTTCTGAGCTTTAGATCAGTCCAAATGTGCATAATAGTGGCATGTATGTCTTCATCAGTATAATTTTGCTCAGAAAACCCCAGTTGTATTCATTTCTTTGAGTCATTGACATTAGCAGTGAGACAGACTGCTTATTGCATCTGTCTGTAACTGAACAAGCAGTGACAGACAGCCTGTGGCAGTATACAACGAGTACATTACATGTTGGTCCTTACATATGCATTCTGTATGTGTATGTTGGTATTTGTAGTATGTGTTGATGATGAATGATTGTCCTCACAACTACAGCACATGCATGAATTTACACACCACGCCCTGTTACGCAGTTGACTGACAGCTTTTCTAAGTAGGTCATCTATGTAAATGCCAGCCTGTCAGTTTACATCATTGGATGCAAAGCAAAGTCAGCACCCTCTGACCAAAATCAGCAGAGCTGATGTAGGTCTGTGTAGCCATATTTACACAACACTGACGGCATAAATACATATTGCACTGTTAGTTGACAATACATTCTCAGATTCTCAGGCTTGTTTAAAGGTGCAGTATGTAATGCTGCAGGAAGATTGTTGATAGTTAACTGCCATACAAATACAACCCCCCCCCCCCCCCCCCTTCAGAATCCCAACCAGATTCGTGGACGGTCATTGCCATAGCAACCACTTCTGTTTGTGTCTCTGCTGACTAAACGAAATATGGCAGAGTCGATGTTAGCCCATATTAAATTGTGGATTAGTAAATGTCGCTACTGCTGTAAACAACAGTAAACGGTAGTGGACGAGGTTAAACTGACCTATTGAAAACAGCAAACAGTGAAACAGCAAAGCTAATGTTATTACTCACTTTGCATAATGACGAGAGCCCTCATCCGTTTTCATTCCTTTGAAATCACGGAGGTTTCTGCCGCGTTGAAACCATGGTTGAAACACCTCATCGATGTTAACAAGGCTCTTCCTCCTTTCCCGTTCATACAACTTCATTTTAAATTTGTATTATATCTAGTCTTTTCCTCTTCGCTGCCAACTCTTCTTGTTGATAACTCCTGGCCGGTGCTGCATCCCCTTTTTTGCACGTGCCACCTGGTGCTGATTGGCTGGACTAGTGTTGTTTGGCTCGTGCGCACCTTTCTGTTTGTTTTCCATTTACACAGCCAGGGCACACAGAAAATAAAGAGCTAGGTGACCGTGAGGAGATAGTGGCTGAATTTGAAAAAAGGTTGCTTACTATATCTTTTAATCTATTCATATGCCGCTTATTTTAACGTGTGATGTTGTGGGATCTCAAAGCTGCTGTAGTCAATATTTTTATATGGACTATAGCAGCTGGATTAAATTCAATCAAAACTATGTGCACTGTGATAGTGTCCCCTTGTACTGACAAACCCACAGAAATTACTCAACCATGCAGCTCTACTGAGCGTTTTTGTTTTTGTTCAGCTCATTGTTTTGGTTTTTACGGCCATAGATTCTCACTGCTGTTATAAATTGTGTTTCCAGCCACTGCAGGCAGCTGTTTTCAGTTAAAACGCCCTGTAACCCACTGTGCACTACCTGCTCAGCACCAAACGGCAGTCTTTATAATGTGCTTATACAGTATGTCAGTGTTTACAGCTTATTGCAGCTTTAAGCAATATGATTTATTTTGGATGTATTTTTAAAACTTTGGCTTGTTTGCATTATTTTGTTTGAGATGATACACAAAGTTCAGTAGGTCATTGATGAGGCCAAAGTTAGAAGGATTTGTTATAATAGATGAATTTGATTGTGTATGTGTACCTAATCAACTGGTAACTTAGTTGATATATAGTTGATATATTTCTATTCTGTGTCTCCTCATTCTTGGTAACATATTCTCCTTCTCCTCCAGACTCGGGGCCAATGACCCACACCCACTCTCCTCCCATGGGTGGCATGGTCGGCCACCCGTCAGTCATCAGCACCTCCAGGCCCTTACTGTCCCCCATGTCCGGCTTGGGCTCGCCAATGAACGGCCTGGCCTCACCCTACCCCGTCATTACATCTTCTCTGGGCTCTCCCTCTATATCGTTGCCATCCACGCCCAACATGAACTTTGGACCACTCGGCAGTCCACAGGTGAGAAAATGTGTGGGTGCTCTTATGGTCAACAGATAGTTATGGACATTGTCTTGAAAGGAACTTGAAGAAAATATACCTTTGTACTTAAAATTAATACAAGGTTTATATTCAAATTATGTGTGAATTTGAGTTGTGATAAAATGTTGTAATTCACCCTGTCGGTTTATCCACTATCCTTTGCTATGCCTTTCAAAAACTACCTCTTTAGTTAGTGAAAACGTAAACAATATTCAGAAAGACATTAGGAAACATTAAACAAGGAGGACTAATTTAAACACATTAAACAGAGTTAATGTGTTTAAAGTCCTCAACGCTAACTTTCTATGTATTCCTCCTAAGCTCTCAGCTTTAGTGGTTCATATTCTTTCAAATTTCTACCTTGGCCCGCTTTAAACTATCATGTTCTTTGGCCGATCATGTGCCTCTCAGTCAGGAATCTCCGACAACGGTCGGGAGGTTGAAGGTTAGGCATATCCAATGTGTTTGGCCGGCAACACTTGGCTTTCCCCTCTCTCCCCTACCCTTCTACTGACCTTTAAACTTCTCGCCCTAAAGGTCATCCCTGAGTTCTGTGTTACGGCTGTCATGCGGGGGGACTTAAGGTGCAGTCTGTCTATTAGCCTGTTAATGGATTACTGAGAGAACGGAAAAAGCCCCCATTTTCTTTTGATTTGTTCACTCTTTCTCACCATTTCTCCTATTATTATTTTTTACCACACTCTCTCTTCCCTTGTCACTTTATGATACCCGAGTTGTTCATGATCCTGACACAGCTCCTTTTGCTGTGAGGTTGCATCTTTTAGATTGCATAAATAATAGACAGAAAATAAGAAAATAAGACTGCCCTTTTTTTTGACTGTCTTGCACAAAGGGCTACGAGAGAGAGAGCTACAGTAATGGAGCTGCTTTCTTTAAGTGGTCTCTTGAATGAACTACAAACCACACAAGGCTCAGTGCTTTGATGATCACCCGCACATACAGACACACACAGAGTGCTTCAGAGACTGGATCGAGGCCAGTGCTGCAGGGCACAGCAGACAATGATATAAATTGGTTCAATCACAGTATGGATCTGTGCCTTAAGGGGCAGCCAGGGTTGATAATATTGTACGGACTAACCATCTTTTCGTTATTATCACTTTAAAAGGCCTGATCAGTATTTTCTTATATAAATTACAGCTTTATTTACATAGATAAATGAATAGATTGACTCATTGTGAAGAATAAAGTATTTTTCAACTCATAATATGACATAATATGATTTTTCTGCTGCATTTCGATGTAAACAAACCTGTAACAGCAGCAAGAGTAAACATTCGAAACTCAGATTTGATATTTAGTTATGTCATATTGTTTCATTATGTATAAGAATACCTGTCAATCAATCTGAGAGTGATAGCCGCTTCCACTCATGTGCTTTGAGTTTCACATAGGGTGAGGGGGCTGCATTTCCATGACCAATTTAATTACTGATTAATCATTTGGTCCAAAAAATGGCAGAAAAAAAGTTGAAAAAATGCCCATTACAATTTCCCAAAGCCCACATTGACATGTATCCAAACTGTCTGTTATGTCTGACCAAAACTCTAAAACCCAATGACATTTAGTTAAAAATCACTAACAGTGGAGGCACTTGTCTCTTATAAACATTACATATATGATGCAGTGTGGTCCTCATAGCATGTGTTGTATAAAGAATGTATGATGCATCAATAATCCATATACAGTGCTTGTAGCACTTTTCTACAGAAGCATGTTGTCTGTCTAAAGCGACATGTCTGAACCACTGTTTGAATGCACCACAAGTCTTTTCAATCTGTACATGTGTACAATAATTTATTTGTGAATAGTCTGCACTGAAGAGGAATAGCTGCTCATTATTGACTCGCATAAGCAAGCACGCAGGGGGCTCACTGCTCATTTAAGTGTGACTGTCGGCCTTTGAAGCATCTACAGCAGGAGTTGTTTGCGGTGCAGAGAACTAGTGAGCTCCAGGAAAACTGAAAGAAAAGAAAAAAGATGTCTGGTATACTCTCCTCTGCTGTAAGGGTCACAGGCCTCATTTTAGTCTGCCATTAGAGGATATTCAGAAGAGAAGAGTGCACACTGTAAATAAGTGATAGGAAGAGCCTAAGGTGACTGTGGGAAGGATGTCCTATATGCTACGCAGCATCAAATATATAGGGCACCAGGGCATGTCTAGGTCAGTCTTGTTGTTTCCACTCAGATTGCAGATGTTTACAACAACAACTAAACAAAAACAAAAAAATGCACAGCACAAAAATGGAATCCAGTCTGGCGCTCATCAGTGGCAGAGGGTCAAAAGGCGAAAGGATAATAAGAGTGAAAAAAGAGGAAACAGGACTTGTTCTGTGGTCTCAGAGCACTTTAATTCAGGTTTGAAATGTTGTGGTGCCATTATAAGAAGCTGGTGATTAATGAAAACAAGCGTTTGGACTGGTGAAACCTATTGTGTGTGGATCAGAACTGCACCGTCTTTACAACTTTCACTTATTCTCAGAAATTGGAAGACCCTACACACTAGCGCCCTCTGCTGTTTGTGTCTGAGAACTGCTTTTTCTGCACACGTGACTCCTCGTACGCCTCTCACTGTCAACAAACACAAAAAAACCTGTATGACAAGCGTCTGACAGAAGCCTCTGCACCACCCACTTACCCAGCATGTGATCGCACCCTGCACTTTCACAATAAAGAGTGTGGGTGGGGAGAAGAAAAAAATAGTATGGGTGAGCGGAAGACAAAATGTGAAAATAGAGGAAGGGGGAGAGTGTCATGAGACGGCCTCTGCATTTTTCACTCTTACTTCCCCTCCGCTTCCTCCTCGGCTCTGTTTAGTTCAGTTCTGGCCACCTCAGCTTCAACTCTTTGTCTCTGTTCTCTGTTCTGTCTTCCTGTCATACTGTCAGATGAACTCTATGAACAGTGTTAGCAGCTCGGAGGACATCAAGCCTCCGCCGGGCCTACAGAACCTGGGAAACATCAACTACCAGTGTACAAGCCCCGGGGGAATGTCAAAGCACATCTGCTCCATTTGCGGGGACCGCTCCTCAGGTAATGTTAGAGGGTGAGGAGGGGGGAGAGGGATGGGCAAACAAACTACACACCCACTCATCACAAACATCGCCACCCAGATAACTGAAGGAGAGATAAGAAAGACAGATTGATTTCAAAGTTATACTTTTCAGGCATTTTGTCAGTTTTATCAGTGCAATGTTGATTTGCTCTTTGACAACCTTGACTGTAAAACTCGTAAAGTTATTGCACCTGGAACAAGAAAGCACCGTGGAGAAATACCCTAGCTGTTAAAAGCAAAGAGAAGGCAGGAAAGCTGAGTGCAAACGGAGAAAAAGTAATCCTCAGATGTATTACAACATCTTTGAAGAGAGGCTCCATATTCACAATTGTGAAATAAATGAGGCTAGACAAACCTTTTTCTCTAACATTAATATTGTGCCTTGTTTACCGCTGTTATGAAGCAAACTAATCCCCTAACATGGTTAGCCACTGACTTCCTATCTGTAAATGAGTGTAAAGAGTTTGCAACTTTTTCAAGTAAAAAAGAAATCGCTATAAATTCCTCCATGTCAAACAATAAGAACCAGACGGCAGCTGCAACCGCACAAAAACAGTTGGGTGAGATTGTTAACCTTTAGCGCTATTAATAAAGCTCTGGAGGATTTCGTGAAGCATCTTAATTTATCCACCTGCTGTCATGACACCCTACCAATCAGCTCTTTCAAAAATGTTTTCACTCACTCCTCTCAGGCATTTTTCCAAAATCACTGACAACTGCAGTTGTTAAGCCACTTCTAAAGAAAGGCAACCTGGACAGGTTGAAAGATTTCAATCTGGCTTCAGACCTCATCACAGCACTGCTAAATGCTATTCATCTGAATACGGATTCAGGTAAAACATCAGTTTTGGTGCTGCTTTATCTCAGCGAGCCTTTGATACTGTGGGGGTGTGATTATCTGCTACAGTCCTCAGTTGGTTGGTGATCGTTTTGGCCTAGCATTTTGGCTGTTGCTAAGATCTCTTAAAGGTGCTCAAAGCGATGTCACGCACTTTTTAGGCTACAACATTTTTTGTCACATACAGCAAACATCTCCTCACTATCTGCGAGCTGCCTGTCCCCTGAATACACTGTAAAAAAAAAAACACAGTCTCTGTAGACAGCCCAGGCTCCACAAACGGCAACAAAAACAAACTGTGCCAACCTGCACCACCAAACATAACAAACAGTCTTCCAGCGTTCCAGCCATTAACTGACAAGAAATATTTGGGGGTAGGGGTCGGGGGGTTAGTGCACGGAAGCACGGAAGGGTGGGAGAGGGGACCGGATGAGGAGGAGGGAGGGGCGAGCTAGCCTCAATTTGTTTGAAAATACTTCGAACGTCAACAAGAATTGCCGTCACCCAACATCGCTTAGAGCACCTTTAATTATTTTTGTGTATTTACGAAGTGTTTGTCATTCTGAAGTGAGAGGCTACATGCTTTCAATAATGATTCCAAAGATGTACCCAAATACAGATTTACCATCTGGGGGCTGTTTCACAAAAGCAGAATTTATAAATCCAGGATAAACGATAAAGTGAGGCTTGACCTAGTCTAATATGTGCATCCTGGCATGGTGTGTTTCACGAAGGCCAAGCCAGGCTGAGGAGGAGCGACTAGGTCGAGCCAGGACAAAGTCATTTGGATAGATGCGCGTTCACGGCTTTCCTTAACAGACCGCGAGGTCAATCACAGATTTACTGATGCTACAATGGAGAATACGCATTGTTCATACTTTACACAGAGGGAGCAGCAGCTTCTTATGGAAGCATGATAATGTGAAACACATTATTTGTATAAAAAAAAGAAACATGGCCGCTGTAATTTCTACAACGCTGTATGATATGTATAATATGATGCGTAAATATCTTTTAGTCTGTTGCTCCCTCTCTCTCTCATGGGCTAAAATATAAATTACCTAAGTCATATTAACTTCCACTGCTCGCTTTTAATGCAAAGTGTACAACTGTTCATTTTTGCAAATGACAAGTAACTCATTGAATGCTGAAGAGTTAAGAGCAGTAGTTCATAAATGTATTATTGCTATTATCTGCCACGCTTTTTCTCGCGTTTTTGTTTTTAACAGAGGCCGAGTTTCCTTCTTTACTTATTATATGCTTTGCTCCCTCGTATATATGGACGTAGAAAAGAAAGACAACGGAAATTGGACTCTAAAATCTAGAAACTATAAAGATAATTACGTGATAAATTCCATGCACACTGTAAACATGAATGTAACAGAGTGATCCCCCCAGCAAAATATAAGGTCAAAAACCATCGTAGTGTCCTCTCCCTGTTGTCACATGAATGTACAGTAGCCTACAACACTGGATAGTTACTGGTCCAGTGAACTAAGTCTATAATTTGGGAGGATTGTACAATTAGGATATGTTCTTAAAATTGTACAGTCCTCCCAAATTATAGTCCCAGTTTACTGGACAACCCAAATTGTGTGCTAAGATACATGCCAAATACAATCTGCACATGGAAGCGGAACAAACATGATCCTTCGATGTTAAACTAAAATAATTCAAGGTGCATTGGTCCACTATAGAAACACGCATGTACAGCATTGTATGTATTGCCCTTAGTAAAAGACTTCATTTAAAACACATTTGAAATTTCATCAGCCTTTTCTAATTATCTCAACAACTGCCATAATATATTCATCAAACTTCTAACAGCAATATGAACAGCAGTCTTCATACAGCAATATGACAGTAACAATGTCACTTGAAAAATAATGGTCAAACTTTAAATAATAACAGTAGTTAACTGAACAGCAATATGCACCTGTTGCATTTGAATGCGGGCTGATAAGAATAAGGGAAAAGCACTGCTGAGTGAACAGAAAAGGCAGCAGCATTAATACATCCTGGCTGTTAGCCTGGCCGGGACCAGCCTAGCTGTACAGAATAAATCTCCATGGTAACTTAGGTGCCTCTGCTTTTGTGAAACTGAGTCAAGGCTAAATTGAGCCAGGATAACTGGTAAATTCGGCTTAATCCCTTATCTTGGTTTTGTGAAACAGTCCTCTGGTCACCTTACATGTTTACGTTTTATGCACAGGGAGATAGAGCCATATTGTTGGTTCAAAAGCAGTACTGATGTTGTGGATTTTGTTTCCACAGGAAAGCACTACGGTGTGTACAGCTGTGAGGGATGCAAAGGCTTCTTCAAGAGGACCGTACGTAAAGATCTTACCTACACGTGTCGAGACATGAAGGAGTGCCTGATTGACAAGCGCCAGCGAAACCGCTGCCAATACTGTCGCTACCAGAAGTGCCTGGCCATGGGCATGAAGAGAGAAGGTGTGTGTGCAGGTGTGATATGTTTAATAAGGATTGGTCTGGGATTTGTTCTTGATCTTGATTTCCATTATTACAAATGCTTGTTAAGGGGGGTAAGCATTGTTGAACCCTGCAGAAATGTATTTTAAATTCTAGTCAAGATCCCAAAGATAGCAAAAATACTAAACACGTCAGGCTCCATGGAAATATGTGTAACACGACAAAATCTAATCTAATTTCGAAGCTGCTGAAGCGGTCATTTAAGAAAAGTATTCAGTTCAGAGCTGAAACTATTAGTTTACCATTGATTAATCGATCAATATAAATGGTCAGCAACTATTTTGATAATCAATTATTTGTTAATGTCATTTCTTAAGCAAAATGTCAAACATTCCTGACTTAGAGCCTCATTATTGTGAGCCTTTGTTGCTTTTCTTTGTTTTATGTAATGATATACTAAATATTGTTTATGTCTTGGACTGAAGAAATTGCTTACTTCCACGATCTTGGATCTTTAGGAAATGTTGATAGGAATTTTCTGACATTTTGTTGGTCAAATGAATTGATTCATTAATTATTGGGTTTAAGTGATTACAGTAAGACTCTTTGTCATCTTTGAATAGTGTTTTTAATATTGTCCAGTGCAGAGTTAACATTAGTGTTAACATTATGGTTTTGCGGATATCTAGTCAAGGACAATTAAGCATGGAGTGTTTGACCTGAAATGTATGTGTGTGCGTGTGTGTGCGTGTGTGTGTGTGTGTGTGTGTGTGTGTGTGTGTGTGTGTGTGTGTGTGTATGTGTGTGCGTGTGCGTGCTCGCAGCGGTGCAGGAAGAGAGGCAGCGTGGAAGGGAGCGAGGGGAGAACGAGGTGGAATCTACCAGCAGTTTCAACGAGGAAATGCCCGTGGACAAGATCCTGGATGCTGAGCTGGCCGTGGAGCCCAAAACAGAGACGTCGTACAGCGACGGCAGCCCCAGCAACTCAGTAAGAATCACAGACACTGAGTGTGGTTTGGTCAAACCCATGAATTATGAATCTGTTTCTATCATGAGGCTGAAGTGGTACCTAACAGATGGAGGAACCACTGTTGCTACTTTATTATGTTGGCCTGATCAGTGGTGGTCAAAACATATGTAATCAGCTGAGTAAAGAAGCCGAATGAAGGAATATGATCAGGCCAAGTCAAATTTAATTCAGGACATAATCTCCAAACACTAATGCCGCAGATCCATGAATTGCAAGATTCCAAGGTTTTTCGTTTAGTAAGCAACTCAAAGCTGAACTGTTTTTGGGACTAAATCCAGTCTCTAGTGTTACTCCATAATTGGATCAAGCCAAGTTTTTTTTTTTTTTTTTTTTTACAATGCAGTATTTATTGCAGTATTTGACTTGAGAACCATTTCAGAGGTCAGTAAATTATCAGTAAGTAGACACAGTGTTGCCAATTTATTGGCTAGACCTGTACAATCTCATGCAATCCATTGCAACAGCTCCGCAATAAAGTCTACCACCCCAAAGCTCATACTGTTGAACTTTGCTCACAGTGCATCAGAAAAGAAGTGATTTAATTTAACTCAGTGGTCATTTTTAGGCTGCACTAAGGTTAGATTGCATTGCACTGTAAGGTGGCTCTAATGTTTCTGTCCTTTAAACTTCAATACTTCAAGAATGTGTTCAAACATTCACAAGTCCTGAGAGGAAATTTAAGACCCGAAAATAGTCACAGCTGCACCTACTCATTAACCGCTGTCAGACACGTTTAGATGTCACTGAAGGAGCTCACCAGCAGCACAGTTATTGACAGCTTTGTTTTTGCATTCTTCCACCGTGTTCCTCTCCAGACCAACGACCCTGTCACCAATATTTGCCAGGCAGCAGACAAGCAGCTCTTCACCTTGGTGGAGTGGGCCAAAAGGATCCCTCACTTCTCCGAACTCCCCCTGGATGACCAGGTCATCCTACTACGAGCAGGTACACACACGCAGGCACGCACGCACGCACGCATGCACGCACGCACGCACGCACGCACTCTCACACACACACACACACACACATACACACACACACACACACACACACACACACACACACACACACACACACACACACACACACACACACACACACACACACACACACACACACACACACACACACACACTCCCATGCATGCAGCAGACATATATGCACACGCCTTCATGTGCATTTGTGAGATACACAGCATTAAAGAAAACACACACACACACACACACACACACACATGTATAAATTGTAATTTCCCCACTTGGGATTAATAAAAAGTATGAATTATTATTATTATTATTTCCCTACAACAGTAAACAGGCCTTTCTACGCCCCATTGTCCGCATGCTGGGGCAGCATTTCCTTCAGGGCACTTATTCATCCCCAGGCATGCAGTCTATTTGAGTCTTTTACGTTTGCTCAATACATTTTTGCCATCTAGTTTAATGGAGCAGTGAAACCAAATATAACTGGACTATTTGCCAACTCCCAGCAGTGTGGTTTGCAGCCACACCAGCGCTGACCTCTGCTGGTGAGACATTTCACACACAGGCCTAAAGCAGGAAGTGAAGAAGCCACACAGGAGACCTAATAAGAATCTGTGCAGTTTTAAGCAAAGCAGGGGAAGACTGACACAGAAATCATGTCATGTATCATTAACACATATTTGAGAAGGACCTAAAGGGAGGGATTAAAGGATGGCTTGTTTTGTTGTTTTGCATCCAGGCTGGAACGAGCTTCTTATCGCGTCATTCTCGCATCGCTCAGTCACGGTAAAAGATGGCATCCTGTTGGCGACAGGCCTCCACGTCCACAGAAGCAGCGCCCACAGTGCTGGAGTGGGCTCCATTTTTGATAGGTAGGTAGTGTTCAAAGATGAGGCAAAATTGAAATTTTGTGGAGAAATGGATGCAACGTATATATTTTGTTCTTTTTCTTTTTTTGGTTCATTCACTTTCATTATCAAAACTCTCTAATGTTATTGATCTGATCTCCTGCAGAGTCCTGACAGAGTTGGTATCCAAAATGAAAGATATGCAAATGGATAAGACAGAGCTTGGCTGCCTGCGAGCCATCGTCCTCTTCAACCCAGGTCAGCCTCAGCCTCTGTCACCAGTCACTGTTCACTTTTACACAGTATGCTAGAACACCACGGATGAGAAATTAATCTGGATTTTGATTTGCATGCTGCTAAATCAGGTAGATCGTGATGCAAAAGGTGGATACGTATGTATTTTACGTACAGTACATGATTCTGAATCGGAGGGACTTCACTATGAACCCATGCATTTTTTACAGTTTAGACACTGTGGCTTTGGGATATTAATATATTGTGGAGTTGATGTTTATTAGTGTGGTCTGACTGTGACTTTGTGTTTGTTTCAGATGCAAAAGGTCTTTCAAGCCCACCCGAGGTCGAGGCGCTGAGGGAAAAAGTTTACGCCTCATTGGAGTCGTACACAAAACAGAAATACCCAGACCAGCCTGGCAGGTAGGAAACGCATTACATTGCAGAATCAGTCAATACCAAACACCATTGTTTAGTTACCGCTTTGACTTGTACGTAGCAATGAAGATAGACTATTTTACATTACCGCACAGCTCTTAAACACTTACTACAGCATTAGATTTAAAAGGACAGAGGCCGGTAGTGTTATTGCAAATAGAAAAAAGGTTGCAATTGATTATTTTCATTTACTGTTGGGAGCTTTATAATATCAACAGATGATGCAAAATAAAAGCCCTAACCTGTCAATTAGCTTCAGCTGTAGACACTTGCGATTTTAATTGACAGCACACAAAAAGAAGAAATTAAATTAATATTACACTATTGGATTCATTCATTTTCTTAAATAGATGCATTGATAACGTAACGAAAAAATACCGCTTTAAAAGTAGAATTCTTGGTTTCAGCATTTCACTGGACTACATAGACCTAATTACGTTAATACTCTATTTGCTGATAAACTAAAGAGCAGTGCATCATATTTGATGTGTTTTTGCGTGGTTTGCATGAATCGTGATCGACAAAGTAACTATTAACTACAGTTGTGAGATGAATATGGTAGGGTGACATTTCCAAATGAAATGTAGTGCAATCAAAAAACCTTGGGAGTACGTCTGATCAAATTGAAATGTTAGACTGGAGAAAAGTGTTTTGAAAACAGGATTCTATTATCTTATTGAATGGGATGCAGTTTTATATATTTGGAATGGTAAAAAAATGGTTTTCTGCATAATAGAAAATGATGATCACTGAAGTTTGATTCTCCTCCTTACCTTCCCTTTGTCGGCAGGTTTGCCAAGCTGCTGCTCCGCCTGCCCGCCCTGCGCTCCATCGGCCTCAAGTGTCTGGAGCATCTGTTCTTCTTCAAGCTGATCGGGGACACGCCTATCGACACCTTCCTGATGGAGATGCTGGAGGCTCCGCATCAGATTACATGACACCAGTCCCCCCCCCCCCTTCCCCCTGTAAATACTCCCACATTGTCAGCTATATGAAGACGGAAGACTTGATTCAAATTGTAAAACGGCATATTTTGTACCAAGCAATACGTTGTAATTAAAATGAAAACAAAACAAAAAAAAAAGTATTTTGAGGTTGTGGGGAGGGTGGAGTCTTGAGACGGAGGATCGAGTACTCTGTCAAATCAATTCTAATAGAATTGTTAACAGATTTCTTTTGTAAATAGGTAATTTCAGGTGGCCGTTTTGAAAGCAACCCAATGCAATTTGAAAATAAATAATATTTTATTCAAAGAGGAATTGTATAAAAACAGAAACCATCCATGCATTTCTTAAAAGTCATTTGAGAATTCTTACAGAATAAAGTTATTTAAAAATGTATCTGAAATGTGTTTGTCTTGTGTTTTTATTTGACTTATTATATAATAGCCTATATTATAACATCACAGTTAGAGCTAGAGGGATCTGGGCATTTGAAGCCAAATGTTGTTTAATTGATTGATATTTTCTAACGCTGCCTTTAAAATTCTAATACGTTTTGACTTTCCATCCTTATTAATCTGAAACTGCATTTTTATTATGTGGCTCTAAAACAACACAGGAATGTAGAGAAACGAGGACATGTTTTAAAATTATGAAAACAAATTTTAGAGAGCAGAAAATATCTAATCTGTTGATAGAACATCAATTTTCTCATCATATTTGACCAATGTGCTTACATCCTTCTTTTAATGTCACAGACAAAAGCAGCCCAGAAATATCTTCCATTTCTAACCGTTGTCCCTTTTTTATATTTCCAGTCGTTGACCACCAGATGGCGTCTGCCGAGTGTAAACACATACTGAAGCATGTTTGATATTCCTGATTCCTTCTCATGGTTCCAGTCTGTCACAGTTACAGGCCTCAACATCACAAACGCCTCTTACTCCTCATCACAAAGATCTGTGATGGTGTAAAATATGGTAGTGGTAAAATTGAATGTCAGTGTAAAAAAAAAGAATAAATTAACAAAATGTGGAATATAGAGGAGCCAGACTGATAAATCGTGCAGACCGATATATTGGCTTATATTCATTTATCAGAGACAGGCTATCGGTATCACTGTATATCGGCTCACGAGTTAGGCTACTGTACAGAAATACTTAAGTTATGTTAGAGCTGTTATAGAAACGTGGTTGCAAAAAAATTTTTGGGATGGTATGTGTTCATACATATATTTAAAAAAAACAAACTGAAAAACGAATATTGATGGAAATCTGATTTTTATAAGATTGTTTTTTTTTCGGTTCACTACCCCCATATTTGGCATCTTCATGGACAATCCTGTTTGTAAAACCTGATGAAGTTTTTTTAAAGCGTCTATCTATCTATCTATCTATCTATCTATCTATCTATCTATCTATCTATCTATCTATCTATCTATCTATCTATCTATCTATCTATCTATCTATCTATCTATCTAATATAAATTTAACAAACAATGTATCACTTTAAAGTTTGACCTTTCATTCGGCACTTTACTTCCTGAGCACTATGCATTATTGCTTTCGAATAGAAAAAAAAAAACCTTTCATGTGCGTCTCTGGCAACTTTGTGGCATCCAATGTGAAGAGAGAGAGAGAGAGGGGGGGATAGGGAGAGAGGGGGAGAGGGGGAGAGAGAGGTAACCGGCACCTGCACATGGAGGAAGTATCTCTCTCTCTCTCTCTCTCTCTCTCTCTCTCTCTCTCTCTCTCTCTCTCTCTCTCTCTCTCTCTCTCTCTCTCTCTCTCTCTCCTTCCCGTTCACTCCTAATAGGATAATTGATAGAAAGCCTAAATAGTCAATACCGGTGGACTGAGAGAGGTCGTCGGAGAAACTTTGATGCTCTGCTCTATGCTCCGAGAAGCAAGTTGCAGCAGGACTTTGAGCGCCGGAGATGCTCTGAGAAGAACAGAAGAGTTGCCAAAATACTTTCCTACCGTCTGGAAACTCGCACTTTACAGGTACGGGCTTCATAAACTTACATAACTGTATTTAAAGTGGTATTTGACAATATTCATTTTCCTTCAATTAACTTTGGGCAAAAATATGTTCCACAGTGTTTCCACAGAGGAGTGCAGTGGTGGATCGAGCGGCATTATGCTTAAAACTTGATAACATAGTAAATAAAGCTTCAGTTAGTAACATAGAGATGTTAAAAATACACATCTTTAGTATGAATTTAACTTGTTTGATTTTTTGGCACTGTTTTTTGCCACATGGTCATCAGACGTATTACTTACAGTAATAAGCTATTTGGTCAATTTAAACAACGGTTAAACACGATTAAAACATGATTGACGTCTCAATATGTAACACCCACTTTTTCCATAAATAATCCTGCCTATTTAACCATTTCCCCTCCTATTATAACGAAGAAAAGACGCATTTTAATGGCCCCTCCATCAAACTTTGTTCAGCCAAATTAGCCAGTATTTCAGCTGCGTCCTGCTGATTGGAAAATAGTCCTAATTAAAGGATTTCCACATCATTGCAGATATGGATCAGAGGGCAGTGTGTGCCGGATGCCACCGGCTGATCACAGACAGATTCCTGCTCAGAGTCACTGACGGCCTCTGGCACGAGGAGTGTGTGCGGTGCGCGGCGTGCGGGGACGCGCTCAGGAACTCCTGCTTTCTGCGGGACCGCAAACTTTACTGCAAGCGGGACTATGCTGAGTGAGTGCTGAACTCCAACTCTTCATTATTTGTTTGGTTTCCTTCTGATGTTACAGCTGAAATCATAAAACACTCAAGCATAGGCCTACAACTTCATCCAATTGAATGAACACTGTTCCAGTTTGAGCACATCTGATTTTGTATTGGAGGCATCATTTTTTTTTCTCAGAGGTGCATTAAGAAATACAATTACATTTAAGTAACAGTAAGTTAAAAAAAAGAAGAAAATGATTTGTTTAAGGGCTATCAACTCATGTGGCTAAGTCAGTTTTTCTCACTGATGGAAAGTCACTGAATGAAGACAGTTTAATTCAGTGAGAGTAATGTTAATTTTTCATTACAGTTTGTGATGAAAATGTCTGTTAAAATGTAAATAAATTAAATGAATTAAATCCCATTTAGCTGCACCACATTGCTTGCTTAAATAAAAGTTTTTTTGTAGTATAATTGACTTTTTTTGCTATCATTCATTTTTAGCTTTGGCACATGTGTATGTATTGCAAAGAATGCTACCAACATTATAGTCCATGTTATATTGCTTAAAACATCTAATGGTGCTTTGTACTTATCTTATCTTCGATCTTATGTTATAGTATGTTTATTTAGTTTAGTTTCATTTTATTTTATGATTTGGCCTTGGGGTCCAAAAATTACTGTGCGCTATTAAGTCTATTTTCACAACGGAACCCTTGTCCAGATCTGACCTTGAATAAGAACTTTTGTGTGTGTGTGTGTGTGTGTGGGGGGGGGATTTCTCTTTATAGTAACTCAAATATATCTAACTCAGTTTTAGATGCTGTAAATGGGTACATTTTATAGTTTATGGCAAAAGCACAGTGTGTGTGTGTGTGTGTGTGTGTGTGTGTGTGTGTGTGTGTGTGTGTGTGTGTGTGTGTGTGTGTGTGTGTGCGTGTGTGTGTGTGTGTGTGTATACTTGTTTATGTGTGTATGTGGTGTAAGCTGACTTCCAGGGAACTTGGCACAGTGCACTAGAAACAAGGTGACTGTAGGAGGAAGGGGTGCCAAGGGAGCAGGAATGTGGGAACACTACTGCATAGTCCACACACACACACACACACACACACACACACACACACACACACACACACACACACACACACACACACACACACACACACACACACACACAAAACAACACTGTCACACCTTCACACATACACACACGCAGCACACAACCAGGGGTAGAGCTCAACTGACACATTGTCAAAATGTGTTAAAATTTCGAGGCCCATTGGCGTGGCAACTGCAAGCTGGGGACAACATATGGTCTCGTCGATGAGGCCTCCCCCCAAAAAACTCCCACCATCATCACCCATCGCCCGACTCCCGTCTCACCCACTGCAACTGCCTCATCCCTTCATTCTTCCTCCAAAACATACTCTGACATAAACAAGAGCACACCCTAAGAGGCAGAAGCGCACATTATTTCTGAACAATTTAGTGACGGTCGTTCTGCCAAGCAGGCAGGGAAACAAGAAACTGTTACACTTACTGGTCCAAAACACTCCCCACCATCACTAAATTACACTGCAGTGGTGCTGGAGGCCTTTGTACCTTTGTGAAACAGAGTCTTCGTTAGCAGAACATTTACAACATGACATTTTTTTTTATGATAACCAAGCATTAACGTAAACATTTTACCCAGCATTTTAATGGATAAATGGAAATCAGAGTGGATGCTCATGAAAAACCACACAATTCAAAGTGCTTGATCAGTGGAGAACACAGCACTTGGCCAAAGCACAGAGAAACGAGCAGGGCTGAGAGGTAATTAGGAGAGTAGAGCCATATGTCAGAAGGTCTGGTGCATCCCTACAAGAGAGCCGGTGAGGATGGTGTGAACTTATTTTGGGGGACAGTGCGCTCCATGAGCCCTGGCGTTATGTGCCGCGGCATCTGGAAAGCTCTGCTCACAGCAGCCCCTGTGTCTAGCAATGGGACAACGCCCAGCCGACCGTGAGATATCTGACCTGACCAATTAGCAGGAGGCCCGGTGCCAGAGCTCTGCCTCTAATGTCTCACGTCTTCACCTCCCTGCTCATCCTGTCTGGGGTTAAGACACCCTAGAACACACGGGCACCACTTTTGTCCACAATGTGGGTTTTAAAAGTGTGTCAGAGTTTCGCTCGCAGTGCCTACTGTTTTCTGTTCCCTCCCTTCTTTTGATCCAGCAGGACTAGTGTGAAGCCATCTCATAAGTGACAATTATTCCATACTGTGACAACATTTGTCTCTTACCACACGCTGCATCTTCTGTCTGAATCTCGCCTTGATTTTTGTTTCGCTCGTGTGGTAAATCAATGGCAGCCAGACCACAAGGTCTGGCCCGTTGGCCTGTTTATGGAAGCCAAAAGACAATAATGGCAGTATTTGAATTCCCTGAACAAAGTAGTTTATACTTTATGTGTGTATATATATATATATATATATATATATATATATATATATATATTTATTCCCGTTCACTCTAAATTCATCAGTGCTTGCTTTTATTACTACACATACACAACTTGTATCAGAATGGTGAATTATTTTATATGCCAAGATTATTATTTAGATTCATGCCAGAACATACCGAGGGTTCATATCTAAGCAAACTTAAAAACAATTCTCTCCCAATATTCAGGAAATTTAGATTTGATCAAGTATAATTACAGTAAAACATCAGATCAAATCAACACCAACAAACAAGCAATAAGCAATATTTAAAAAAAAGCATGGGCTAAAAAAGGAGAAAAACTTGCATTTAGTGGATTACCTATAAGGACGATACATCACATACAAACAGAATTCAAAAAACTAAAAATGTTTTTTCACACTGGCCCCTTGATGCACCACATAGAGTAGTTTTGATCTTTTTTTAACTATTACATTAACGTAGGCATGTTCTTTGTTACGCTGATAGGCTATTAGATTAGAGGGCATTTCTTAGCAACTTCCTACATTCTATATCCATTAAACATAAACACACATCTTGTTATCCAGTGCAGATGAAATAATTCAAACAAGTGCCATTCTTGTTGGTTATTTCTTTACAAAACTGTACTGATTTTCAGTCAGTTTGACAATAGTTTGAATACATATGTATCAATTACTGCACCAGTGTAACTTAAGCAACTCATGCAATACAGCACCAGAACGGAAAGATTAGGCATTAGGGATTCAGAGGATCAATAACTGAGTCAATAATTTTCCTGCACAAATGTTTTTTCACATCATGATGTCTTGAAGTAAAAATATTTTTAACGACATATGATTTATTTACTTCATTAGTTCAAAACATTATGGTGAAATGAAGTCCGATAAGGCCCACATACCAACTTACCTTATTGTTTATGTCTTTAGCGACATTAACAGAAATTTATTAAAACCATTGACATATTCATGAGATTGGTATACATTCCTCTAATACTTACATCAGAGTAACTCATTAATGATAATTTGATCTAGGTTGGATGGTTGGATGGATTTATTTTTCTTTTGGCCATTCTTGGTGAATTAATACATTTGTCTCAATATTTCTTGTATGATTCCATATGAAATAAATGGCACTTAGAATTAGTAATTACATAATAATGAGGATGATAATCCACGGCAGTTTTATATTTTGTAAAATTTGATGAGGTTTATTTGTACGTAACTGTTCTCCGAGACAAAACAACACATTAGAAGAAATATTCCTGACATGACTGTGCTGTCCATATAATTCATCTAGTTTGTGTGTCTGACCCATAGCAGTCACACAGGACACACAATACATTCAGTACAGACTGTATTGTAATTTAATGAAGCAGTATGCAAATTTCTGTCTGACAATGTGATGTTTAGGTTGCTCAGATTGTCAGTAGATTAAGATTGGCTAAATGGTTCAGTGGACAGGTGGACTGGACAGCAGATTGGTCGTCAGATCAGCGGTGTGACTGGAGGTGCACTTGACCCGCAGATCTGTATCTGATGTCTCTGTTGCTGTGCATGTTCAGCAAAGGATCCAGGTTAACCTGATCCAGAAACAGGATCTGTCTGTCTGCATGTCCACTAGACCAGCAGTCTGTCTGCCAAAGGTCAGCACTGAAGTCACGGCGAGAACAATGAGAGAGGAGAGCTTTGCTGTGAGTAAATGTGTGTGTGTACATTTCTGCCAAACCCTCATCTTATTATACAGCGCATCTACCTTGAGAGTGGCTGACCCTGGCCATGTCAGTGTTGAGGAGTTCAGAATATTGCTGACTTATTTCTCTCTAATGATCTTGTCACTAATTGCCATGTCTAAATCCAGCGTGACTGAGTGTTCCCGCTCTCCTGGCAGGGCCTCTGGGCCAATCATGTCAACGGAAACACTGAAATATTAAACACCTTGAGCTGCTCCATAAGTATTGGAGGTACTCTTACCTTTGCATTAACAACGCTTAAGAATAATGGCTACGATGAGACGATCTGGACAAGGCACATAATGGAAAAGCGATTCTCGAAAACATGAATGATCTATCAACATTAATGCCCGTCGTTTCTTCTTCGCTGACATCTAGCATTAGCATCATGATGAGACATTAAATCAAGTACTTTGCTGTACCGTAGAAACCCAGAAACATTCCGGGTATTTCCTCTGCCACACTTCCTTTGAAGATGCTTCGTTGATGCATCTTGTGTTGCCACAGGAATGCACATACCACAGACGGTATGTTGGCCATATTAAAGCGCATACCATTGAGGCCGTGGGGCAGACGACTCGGATGGGTCAAGCAGCCCGACTGACCCTCCTGAACTGCTGGGAATGGACTTTACCGTTTCCCTGGCGACCCTACAGCAACAGTGAGAGGTCCCAGCAATGTTTGTCTTTAGGATGTTGCAGCTCCAGACCTTTTGACAGGGATGTCTCAACCTGGCTGTTAGCTTTGTGTTTAGTCTGAGGTTTTGTTTGCTTGTAAATACAATGTTAAATGTCCATTTAACATGATTCATATTCAGAAGGAAGTCAAATGTAATATTTGTTTCACTTGAAAATGTGAAACCCAGGTGTGGATTCACTGATGTCAACGATTGCTTATGTTTGTGCTTATTTTCACTTTTATGTCAAACTGCTTTAGGCATGAAAGTGCCACAGTTTATTTGTCTGGATGGTGCAAATGCTTTGAAAGGGCTTATGACACAGCATCCTTTCACTGAACACATAATCACAATTATCTGGAATAAAATACATAAATGAACAATTACATTTTGGATCGAAAATGATTTAAAAAAAAGTTTAGTATTACAGTAACAGTTTTTTTTTATGACGCAGATATGATGGCTGTGGTTCATCATAGGTGGCCAGTATAAGATAAATAAGGACAATATTATTCTGTTATTCAGGAAATTTCTTTTCTACATCTGCTCATGAGTAGTTGCATTGATCAGCAAGTTACTTTTTTTTGTAGTTATTTCACACTAACCTTTAATGCTTCTATTTTCTTCTAATGGCTATATGAATTAGCGATTTATGTAGAATCTCCTTTTGGGCCGCATGAAGTATTTTTATGTGAAAACAAAAACATAGCAAAAAGGCTGTCACTTTCTCATGCCTCTGGGCTGACTGGTATGGTGACCCAGTCAAGTCTGGAGACAAACGCCAGCTCCAGAATGATGACGCATCATCCTGCGTGACAGACCCAAAATGCCGCGGTGCCAGCCAGCGGACAATGGTCCTGCTGCTTGGGGGCTGGCTCTGTCTTTGTCCTGCTCTGGTTAAGCAGACTTAGGGATAATTCCGCAGATAATTCATGGGACCGGCGGCTCAGCCTCTCCCACCGGGAGATCTGATTCCCCCCCTCTGCCTGGAGCCATGGCCTGCCGAGAGCTTTTCTCCTGCCTCCCCAGGATCACAGCCTCGGACAAGGCAGCCGGAGCCACGGCAACAGTCTCTGAGGCTAAGCCCACCAGTCCTGGTTGCCAGGCGCTAAGATGCACACCCGCCACGCTAAGGGTATGTGTCTGAGTGGTTAGGGCAGAAGGAGGAGGAGGAGGAAGAGGAGGATGAGGAGGAGGAGGAGTAGGAGGAGGAGAAGGAGGAGGAGGAGAGAAGTCAGGTTGGCAGTTGTTTTGAGTGACAGCTCGACTCAGCAACATTCCCCAAGTCAAACAAGCATTTTTTTTCTCATGGAGTCCCTTCTTACTGAGGTGTGAGGGGTCCTCAAGTGTCTCAGCTTATACTCAAGCTCTTGGCAGCCAAACAAAAGCATTACTCTCTGTTATTTACTGAGCTCTCACCATTTTTCTGTTTCCTCCCTTGTTACTCTCTCACCCTCCTTTCCCTCTCTCCAGTCTGTTTGCAGTGCGTTGTGGGGGCTGTGCGGAGGCCATCTCTCCTGCAGAACTGGTGATGCGTGCAGGGGCCGCTGTGTTCCACCTGCGCTGCTTCACCTGCAGCGTTTGTTCCTGCCGCCTGCAGACTGGAGACCGCTGTGTCCTCAGAGAGGGACAGCTAATGTGTGCCAGAGAGGACTATCACCAGTGTGTGGCCAGCCCGACCTCCTCCGACACAGGTACAGGATGTGTACAGTGTGAGCGTGGGTGTGTGTGTGTGTGTTTTGGAAATGTATACTAATCATAGGTCAAAATTGATCCAGTACCAATGCAATACTTGGTTAGCTAAGACAAGAGAATGGGTTGTTTTGACTGACTGGTTTAGTATTAATTTTATATTACTGTTTGGTTATTTACCTAAATTAAAATAGGGTGGTTGCGAACTGTTATGTTCTAGATTTTACATGTCATTTGTTACTGATTGTAAAGTATTTGTGTATTCTTTGCAATTTTGAAGTTATATGCATACCGTTGTGTACAACAATACATTTGTGACATTTTTAAAGTTAAACTTGAGCTTTTTTTGTCTAACATTGGGTTAAAATAAGCATGTTTTAGTTTGGCTAAATAACCCAACAGTTATATGAAAATATGACACCAACACTGGGTCAAAATAACCCATTGTTGGGTAAAGTGATTAGGTGTCAATATGGGTACAGGTTGTTTTTCTATCCATTGCCTGAAACCACTACTGGCTGCATCTACTCATCAAGAAATCCAAGTGGTCCAGGGGGAATTCTGTCACTCTAGGCTGTTAAAAAGCATAATTGGAAATGCAGGCAACCACAAACCGAAGCAGAGATCAGCCAAAGTGGTTAAATAAAAAATGAAAAAACTACAACTCTAAATAGCAAAATAGCTGAAGGCAAATGATTAGTTGAACATCTCAGACTGATGGCATGACATTTTCCTTTTTTTTAATCTGTCCCTCAAAATCTGTCTTCTTGGATAAACATTTGATTTAAATCATGTCTTCCCACTAGGTAAAAGTGTTGACGAAGAGGAAGAAGAAGAAGAGGAGGAGGAATCTGTGAGGGTTACAGGCAGACGAGTTAGATCAGAAGACCTGGAGAGCAAACGTCCCAAAAGGCCGCGCACTATTCTGACAACTCAACAAAGACGGACCTTTAAAGCCTCATTTGAGGTCTCATCCAAGCCTTGCCGAAAGGTAGAGTGTTTATTCTGTGTTAGTCTGGAGGTACTGTAGTTCCTGCCTCGCTCCATAGCTTCTGTTCTAGATATGACACAGGCTTTGTTTTTTTTTAACCGTGTTTTTGCATAGAGGGTGTCTATCTGAAAAAAGTTATACTGTTATACTGTACAAATTGTACTGTTGTTTTCTGTTAACATTCTTACTGTAATTCCAACTAAAATTGAAAATCTTGTCATTTTAATCAGAATACAACATAGACTATAGGCAGTATCATATTTCTAGGAGGTGGCGTTTAAAAAAACAAACATTTGTAGGATCAGCTCGCACATCCAAACAAATTCTACTGTGCAGGTGCGTTGGACGGAGGGACCGAAACCTTCGCTTTAGTAAATAAAAGGTGATGCTAGAGCAGAGAGCAGGATTTTTCTCCTTTGTTTCGTAGTTTTTAATTTTCAACAAAATAATGGTTGTCTTATCTTTTTTTGGAATAAGGTGATTTTATAGAATGTGGACAGAAAATCATTGAATCACGTGTTGCCACTGTATCATGTTTTTTTTTTAGAAAGAACAAAAAAAATAGCTCTTCAATGCAAAAATATATAGAAGTTAGCCCATAAGTCTGACAGGATTTCAGCTATATACTGTTTATAGTAGTGCAGATGAGTAGATATAAAGGAGACTTGACTTTAAAAGCTTCAAAAGTACAGACATACAAACATTTCATACATGCGTTATTGTTTCCTCCTTGTTTGAGGCGGATTGGTGAAGCAAAACTGCATTTTTTTAACCTTCAAGTGACCTCTTCTCTGTTTCTATTTTCCAATCTTTACCCTCCCTTTCTTACTTTCTCCTCCCCCTGAATCTTAATCCAAGGTAAGGGAGACCTTGGCAGCAGAGACTGGTCTGAGCGTCCGGGTTGTGCAGGTCTGGTTCCAGAACCAAAGAGCCAAAGTAATACAAAGTACACACACACACACACACACACACACACACACACACACACACACACACACACACGCACACACGCACACACGCACACACACACACACACACACACACACACACACACGCACACACAGTCATATGCGCTACTAATAAAAGGAGTCTTTCTGCACCGTGTTTGTATGCCAGAGTGGAAATCAGCCTGGTTATCTCTTCATACAGGAAACTGATGACATCTCACTGCGAGATCACTGTAGATTAAACCCAATATTTCCTCACAAAGTGGGCTCATGTATGGTTTCCCTCCTCCACTGAAAGATGTCCTTTACCTCACTGTTAATACTTTGCAATTGTGTGAACACACTATGCCTGGGTGGCAGAGGGGACTGTGGAGTGAGAAAAATATGTTTTACACTCGGCCTGTATGTAAGATTTATGTCCGCTGGTGCATGTTTTTAGATGAAGAAACTGGCCAGGAGACAGCAGCAGCAGCAGGAGCAGCAGCAGACTCAGGAGCAGCGAGAGCACCCATCACATCACACAGGTATTAGACTGTTGGAAAATGTTTTAATAAGAGCTAATTACTCCCATGTGATATGATATGATAAACCTAAAGCTAAACCTAGATATCTTTCTTCTAAAAGATTCTTTTAGCAGACAAAGATAACATTCATATTGCAAAGAGTCAGATTAGAAGTCTGAATTCCAGATTTCTGATAGAAATCTTGACACACAAGTCTGGTAATAGAGCTCTAAAGAGGCTGATAGCTACAGTACATGAAGGTAGCACAAGGCACAAAAGCTCACTTAAAGACATTACTGTAACAGACAGCAGTAAACGCGTCTCCTGTGTTTTTTCCGGTGCCCCACAGCACCCTCCTGTGGTGCTTTGACCTCTGAGATGGAGCACCTGGGATCCTCCTATACCCACATTCATCAGCAGCAGCAACAGCAGCAGATGGGACTCACCACACTGGAGCAGCAGGACTATGACATGGACCCCTTCAGACAGGGCCTGACCCCACCTCAGATGCCAGGGGATCACATGCACCCCTACGGTAAACACCTCAGTGCTATCAAACCACGAAGGAGAATTACATGTTGCACTACAAAGTCTCTGTGATGAGCGGGACTAGTACAATTATTTTTAAAAAAGATTTTAAAAAAGACATATGATTTATTGCCATTATTTGTTGGCAATATGAAATCAGAACTTTAGTCAGGAGTTTATTATTTTCAAATGCACAATAGTAATTTTTCCTAGGGTGTCCTTGGGCTGTAGAATAACTCCTTTCCTATTTAATAGACATTTGTAGGGCAAAATGTTTAAAATGGAACTAGTATTGGTCAAACAGAGGTCAGCTAACTTTGTTAACATGTACTTGCATGTGCTGTTGACATGCAATACAATTTGTGTAGTAGCTCTACTTTGTGTTAAACTTAATGCAATTTTCTCTGAATAATTCTAGAGGTAACAATTTATTGTGGGTGGACAAAATAATGGAAAATAACAGCAAAATGACATCTTACAGTATAATGTAATATAACAAAACCACAGACAATGACCTGAATCAACACCTCTCAAGCACAGTTACAACACTAATGAAACATTATCTGTCCTTTACAAAGGTGGTATTTACTGCAAGCCTTTTTATATTGGAATGTATGATATTGTTGCTCCTGTTATTTTCCCCATCCCTTGTACAGTGCAAATTAACTTTAAAGCACTTTACAACTCCTCCAAATTATATATTTTTACTCAAAGCAGTACTTCAGCAATGTATTGCACTTCCATAAAGTTGGGCCATATTTTCATAATTGATAAAGCAGAGGCTGAGACGAGAGGCCTTCCGTTCTTACATCCTTCATTTCCCATAATGCTGATGACATCACTAGGGTTATTTCTTTAAACTTTAGAACGCTCCCTCCACAGAAAACATAATGCCACTGTTTGGCTGAGTAGTTCTCCTAATGATGAATAAACTGAACTTCGTGAGTCAAATTGATGAAGTGCCACTTTAAGAAACTGATTAATAATGCTGTGTCGTTTTTTAGGTTTTAAGGGTCTGTACGGTGACATGGACAGAGACCCTCTGTGTCACGTGGCTGACAGCGACTGCCTGTCCCTGGGTGACTCCTCTCTGCTCACCCCTATTGACCTGCTCTACTCCATGCAGGACTCTTACTTCACCTCCTGAGGGTGGAGATCAGACTCAGTGAGAAGCATCTCCCTCACTCTGCATCGCTCTCCGGTCTCATCATTTATCTTTCTGTACCGTGCACAAGGTAGAAGCTAAAGAGGTGGTCACCGCCACGGAGACGTGGGTACACTGTGATACCATGCAATATACCCTGTGCACATGCATATAAACTTGATTACACTACTGCCTCTTATGCTTTACAATCCCACTGCATGACACATGCTCCTGTGTAAGCACAATGCTGCCAGACCTCTCTCACTATGTTTGAAATCTCATAGATTATGAGATTATAACTTCATTTACTAATGTAAATAACTGTTTGGGTGTGTATTTGTATTTATTCTCACAATGTGTGTATGCTGTTCATCTTGAATGAATCAACAATGATCAATAAATCATGGTATGAATATTCAGTGTAAAATGTATGCATAGTGAGTATGAAACACTGAATGAAATGAATGAACACGTGTATGAAACACGGGCTGATTTATTATGAAGATGGGGTATTCATGCTGAGGGTTACAGATGGGTCAGTCTATCCTCGGTGCTTATCATTCCAATCTAGGTAACAGGTCAGCGAGGCATCTTCCCCTGGCTGTTGGGTGAATCATCAGATTGTGAAATGCTGGGCTATGACAGCTGTATGGGTCAGTGGCAGGTAAGCATCACATCCACGCCGCCATCATCAACGCTCACATTGTGCTCCTCACGGTCAAAGGCCCTCGCTGCATTTTTCTGCCTTTTCCTTCCTCCAGTCATGGAGGACGGGAGGGGGGGGGGGGGGACCACCCAGGTACAGTGCCCAGCTGGAATGCACCAATCCTGGGGAGGGAGGTTAAGAAACCCAGGGTGGGGGCTCCAGACAACGGAGGGGCTGAAAGCTGTGTCGGGAGAATGCCCAGGGTGACACAGAGATATGAAGCCCCACTGTATGGAGTGCCTCCTTGCCCCAGCCATGAACCCTCTCCTGGACCCATCTCATATTTCCCACTATGAAATCAGACCTTGCAGAGCAGAGAGCGTAAGTCAATGGTCAGGAACAATCTAACTGTCTGTCACCGTGGTATGCTACTGCCAAGCAGAACTAAAGAAGTGTGCAGCAGAGTATACCGAGTGTGTGTTTCTTTGAGTCTGCCTTTGTATCTCTGCTCTAAATGTCTTCTGGCATGTGTGTATGTGTGTGTGAGTGCGTGCATGCTCATGTGTTAGGTGGAACAACACTCTTTGTTGTAGGAACTAAAGTATCATGATGTACTTCCTTGTATATTTAGAGATAGATGAAGGGAGAAAAGCCAGCCTTAAATATCAGGGAAGGAAGCCAACGTGGTCACCTGCAGGGACTTTTTTCCCCTTCTTGTGCGCAGTTGGCACGCTTATATGGATGCCAGCAGCAGTGGGTGGGATGAGAAAAATAATCAAACTGTGATCATACGGTAACAGCAGGTAGCAATAAACTCATTATTATTCTGACGGTAGCCAAACAGTTTCCTGTCGACAGCATGGTTATTTATTGCACCCTTCATGCCAACCACAGGCCACAAACCCTCTGTCTTTTAACCGCTATAATTGGCTTCATGCTGTTGCAGCGCCAAGACAGATGCACACACTTTGCTAAAGATACTCCATTGGCCGGTTGCAGCACATATTTAAAGTCTGGGGGTATGCAATTGGCACAGATACACAGGGAAGATTCGACACAGTAGATACAGCCATACAATAGAAATTCCATACTTAAGACAATGGATTTACACCTAAATTGGTTACTATAAAATGTATATCAGCCCTAATATGAAACATATTTTCAACACCATGAGAGTCTCATTTCAGACCATTACATTTAATGTACTCTAGTCAATGTCGGGGGGTAATGGATTGCTCCTCAATGTGGGATCATTGCCCAGTGTGACACAATGAGGAGAGACTGGTAATAGATCACCTCCTCACCAATCAGTGACAGGAGCTTTCTGGCCACTAAGTGTGCTAAACTGACACTTTTGTGACAACTGGCAGTTTGGTGATCTCAGAGGGTTTCTGCCACTTCCTCAATTGACCCCACAATTAGTTTGTATGTGGGAGGTCAAATGTGGGGAAATGAGCTACCAGGTAGTGCACCTGCAGGACAGTGTCACCCCATACTGGACCAACTGACACGGACAAAGAATTCCAACCCTGATCGCATGCTTAATGTGCTTAATAACTGCAGTATTGCGGGAAGTCAGCTCATAAAATAAAAAGGGCTGATTTAAGAATTGTTGATAGTTTATTGACAATCAAGCAATATACAGTACAAGCAGGACACCGGGCAAAAGCAGCACACAAACTTTGCTTTATGACATTAACAAAAATACGGTTTTCATACAAAATGTGCATCAAATCAGTTATTAGTGATGTTCTAATCCTACTGTATTCTTTTCTTACCAGTACCATACCACAACAACTACAAAGCGTCATATAATAATAATAATAATAATAATAATAATAATAGCAAGAGTTTGGGTGCAGGATTTTTAAATTTGCTGCAAAACTCAAGTCTTAAAATCAAATGCTGGATTCTCTCTGTCTCCCCATGCTGGTGCATGCTGTTCCAAGAGCGTATTTTCTGCAAAGATCAGAAACAGGGATCAATGAGACACTGATCTGTATGTGTGAAACTGCCCAGCAGCAGTACAGTAGTAGAGTGGTCTCACCTTTTTTCTTAAATCGCATTATAATCACCACAGCCAGTCCTATCAGGACAAGCAGCACGACAACGTAAACTGCTCTTAAACCTGGAGACAGCAGCATGGCACTCCACCCCATTGGCATACCTTCCACAGGAACACAAAGATCACAGTCAACACAAGTTTTTACTACTCTCCGCATTGTTTCTTAACCAGCAGACCATTCATCATGATTTAATAATCCCTAGGTCGGTCCAGACTACAATATCTCAACAACCATCAGATGGATTCATTTTATTTATTTATTTTGTTTGTACAGACAGACATGCATAGTTCATGAATGAATCCTAATCTTTGTGATACCCTGACTTTCCCTTTAGCACCACCAGCAGGTCAAAGCTTACACTTATCCAGTGAAATATTTCTTCATCATCAATTGGCACAAAATTGGTTAAAAGACATTCATGGTTCCCAAATGATGAATCCTTTTGACTTTGGTGACCCTCAGACTTTTCCTCCAGTGCCACTGTGAGGTTGACATTTGTTTTCTAGTGAAATATCTTAACTTGAATTGAAATTCCATGAAATTTGCTACACACATTTATGCCTCTCTCTGGGTGAATTCTGACACTTTGGTGATCACCCATGGCCTTTGGTTTATTATCAGATTCCTTCAAAACTAATGGCATTCCCATCAGCCTCAGCTGTAGTTTGTACATAGTTTGTACAAGACATTACACTGGCATCATATCAGCATGATAGCATTGCCATCTTGAGCATGTTAGCATGCAGACAAATATCTATTTACCTGTGCAGGTAGGAAGGCTGGCATTCCAGAACCCAGTGGAGGAGCAAAGCAGCACATCTGTGCCATTCAGAGAGAATCCCTCCTCACAGGTGAAAAGACACTGGGAGCCAAAGCTAAAGTTCCCCAGAGGATGGGAGCAGTTCATAGACAGGGATAAAGACAAGGCACGAATGGACTCGCACTGTATAACTGAGATGTAAGAAGGACAGAAATTGTAATTACTGACATTGGATCAACGGTTTGAATACCAGAAAAAAAAAAAAGTAAGGTTTTATTGAGCCCTCACGCTGGCAGGTGGGTAGATCTTGACTCCAGTGGCCCAAGTTGTTGCATGTCATAGTCGGTGTTCCTCTCAGCCAGAAGCCCTCATCACATTCAAAGTCACAGTGGGAGCCATAGCTGAAAGGGGAGTATGGATGGCTGCAGTTCATCCTCCCATGTTGTGGAGCCTTGGCCAGTAGGGGGCATGGCTGTGCTGTAGATAAACACATCATGACAGCTAGCTTCAGACCAGATAATCCTAATCTTCTGAAACAAAGTGGCAAAAAAGTGTATTTCCTTCAAATTCGAACCGTTGATTGACAACAACGATTGACATGACAAGTTAAAAGACATATCTGGTGTGTTGTGATACACATGAATGTACGGACAGATGTAAACCCACATTCCAAATCACAAGTGTATGTAAATATGCACCCAGCAGGAGGGAATATATGCCCATCACAGCTCGCTTATGATTCATTACCCAGACAGTGTGGTATTTTTCTGTTCCATGTGCCCAAAGAGGTGCACTCAGTGTTAGCCGTCCCATTCAGGAGAAAACCCTCCTCACAGGTTGATGTACACTGAGAACCAAAACTGAACTCTCCATGAGGGTCAGAGCAGACTAAAGAGCCATGAGAGGGAGAGCTCAGGGTTGAACATCTTTTAGCTGGGGGGGTAAACAGGTAGAAGGAGAGACCAACCAGATATTTTAGAGCTTTATGATGTGAAATGGCATTTGAACATTATCTAAACCATGATATCATGAGCTCTTATGTTAATAGACGATATAAAAAGATGTACTTTACCCAAGCAACCTGGGATGTCTGCGGTCCACATGCCCAGAAAGGTGCACTCCGTGTCAGCCGTCCCATTCAGGAGAAAACCCTCCTCACAGGTTGATGTACACTGAGAACCAAAACTGAACTCTCCATGAGGGTCAGAGCAAAATAAGGAGCCATGAGAGGAGGAGTTCACAGCAGGACATCTCTTGGCTGGAAAGGGAACAGAGAGAGGGAGAGACCAATGAGAGTTGCATGTGGTAAAGTGATATGAGACATAAATTACAGACCCTGATACAGATATATCATTTATTTATTTTTATTTTTTACCAAGACAATGTGGTATGTCTGCACTCCACACGCCCAGGGAGGTGCACTCGGTGCTGGCTGTTCCGTTCAGTTGAAAGCCCTCATCACAGGTTGTATTGCACCGAGAACCAAAACTGAAGGAACCATTTGGGTCATAACAGGATAGGGAGCCATGAGGAGGATTTATTGGCTTACACCACTTGGCTAGAAGACAGAAACAAGGGAGAGACCATTACACATACAAGATAGTGAAACAAAAACATGAATTGACTGATTACTTTAAGCTGAAGGAGCTGAAGATTTAAGTAATCTGTGGTCATACCCTGGCAAACAGGAAGTGCATGACTCCAGCTTCCTTGGGAAGAACATTTCGTCATGTTTGCGCCAATCAGATCAAATCCTTCTTCACATAGCACGGAACATATTGAGCCATAGCTGTACACTCCTCGAGGGTCCTGACATTGCATGAAGGCATTGGGTGGAGCCTTTAAACTGTTGCACTGTATCACTGGAGAAGGAGAAACACCATTTTTTATCGAAGTAGTGTACAGTTTTGTTGGTTTTTAGGAAGCTTGTGTTGCTTTCAGGGAGCCCTGACTTAACTTCTGTGACCCACCTGTGCATGTAGGTGTAGGGTTGCTCCATTGTCCCGAGGCCAGACAGGTGAATGTGTTGTCTGTGGTCAGGTAGTAGCCTTCTTGGCAGGTGAAGTTACACTGTGAGCCAAAGGAGAAAGGCTCCAGAGGGTCCACACATGTCACATTGCCCGTAACAGGAAAGAAAACGGGGGAGCACTTTTTTACTGTGGTGGGATATAGATATAAATCAAACATGCAGTAGTCCACTCAATAGAAATCTATGTAGAAATACACCAGTTTAAAACTACTGTGTATGACTCCACTTATATAAACACAGCATTTCTGGGAATGGGGGAATGAATAACCATGCTGACATCATTTACAGTCAAGGGAAACTAACTGACCACCCACATGAAATTACAATGTTGTTTTCCCTATGCAGACATCAATGAGTGTGAAGTTACGTGCCAACAGGTGTGACCTGAATCTGATGTGCAGTCTGGACAGGATGTGACTACATACATCGAGGACTACATATATTGAGGCCAGCTAAGTATTTGTAAAAAGTCAGTTGACATACCTTGACACAGAGGAACAGGGTGGTTCCAACGTCCGCTGGCTTGGCAAAGCAGTTTTGACATGCCTACCAACTGAAAGCCAAGTTCACAGTGAAAACGGCAGGAAGAGTTGAAACGATTGGACCCATAGGGATGGGAACAGTAGTGAGATCCATGTTCTGGATCCAGCAAGGGTTTGCATGTGATTGCTGAAGAAAAAACAAAAAGATGTATTATATATTGTTAGACATGTCTCTAATTCACAAAATAAAAAAGGTATGGCTGGTTTAAATATTAAATAATTTACCCTCTTCACAGCGTGACCCCAGAAAACCAGGATGGCACTGGCAGGTATAGTTCCCGATGGTCTCCACACAGTCTGCATTGGCACCGCAGGAATCTTGCCTACAAGAGTCTACAGAGGGAGATAGCTCACATGCTTTAATAAGTCTACAGGAGTCAGTAAATGTGTCCAATTAACAAAATAAGGTTTTACTAGTGTAGCAGACGGTTCCCTTCTTCTTGCGACAGCTCTCATTGTTCCACTTGGCTGTGTCGTTCTCCCTCTTTATGTAAATCTCCACACAGTCCTGATCCGCTATGTTATCTGGCTCGTCTTGCGCCCAATTCTGAGCCTCTTTAGGCACCTTCTCAGAGGTTTCTTGCCAGATCCACTCTCCATCCTCTTTGACTATACCTATCCAGTAATATCTTGTGTTAAATGGCAGCAGATTATTGATGAAGTCACTCTCCTCCTGGTTCCGGATGGGCACCATGTCTGTAAAGTGCTGTAGGCACCACTGGTGGGCCACAGGCCATCTACGGCTGGGAACGGTGCTGTAGTTGTAGGTCCATGCCTGCGCTGCTCCTCCGCTGCTCAGGTCTAAGATAAGGTTAATGGGCAATGAGACAGAATTGAACCGGTAAAGCAGAAAAGAAGAGTCTGAAATAAGTTTGGTAAGAAGAGTTTGTAAGATTATGCAGACCTACCTTGGACAAATACTAGAAATGCAGCTACCAGCACCATGCCATGCAGGCTTCGTCTAGTATCAACCAATTCTTGAAACATCTGAAATAAAAACAGATTTACTTCTCATAATTGCATTTGAGAAATTACACTTCTTGCACTGATATTTCACAGGTCTTACCATTTCATATGGTCAGTCACTCAATCTTGTTGGGTTTACTCCACTATGCAGACAATCAATGGCAAACTGGTATTAATTGTTCTTCAGGGAATGAGTCAATAACAAATTGTGTCACATCACTTTCGCCGCAACTTCCTCTCAGGAAGGGCACTGCTCTACCACCCTTAACTCTCTGGGAACACACACACAGACCCACACACTTGCGCCACACACATATAGACATGCACTTACACTCAATTCATTTTATGTAGATTAATTTAATGAATGTTTACCAAATATATATATCACAGAAATACACCTCTACTATTATTAAATGAGTTAACATATGCACATTCTTATAATAAACCATAATGTACACACAAATACTACAACCATGCAGTATATCCAAATGAAGCTTTAACATATATTACAAAAAGCTTTGCTTACTGATTATCCTGGCACACAGCCTGTGCAGGCAGGGACTGTTTAGGTTTACTTATTAAAAAGGCCCTGAACACCCACACAGGTGTTTATAGTTAATGTGGCTGATTGGACCGGTTCCAGGACTGTGTGGGTGTGGTTAGACTGAGTGATTGACATCTTCCTGCATCCACTGTTAGTGTTGTTGCACCTGTTAGGGTGGGACAAATGACACCTTTGTCATCCTTATTGGTAGAAAGAATTTGTGACCAAATTAGTTCCCATCAAAGCTCCCACCTTCAACCTAAAAAGAGTCTAATCAGCCAGAATAACTCAAAACACCTGTGTGGGTGTTCACAGTCTTTAACAATGTACTAAAGTAAATACAAGTAACTGCATTTGGGTCATTATAGATATATTTTAATAACACATAAATGAGGTCCCAGTTGCCCTTCATCCTTGTGCCTCAGTGGATGGACTTGTCGCTTCTTCATGCTGCCTATGAAGGACAAGCAGATTGACAATAAAGGGAAACTTGCAGGATGATTTACTGAGCTAAATAACTGTAAATTAGTTCAGCATACAGAGGCAATAAACTGTAACATTTGAGTTTTGAAATACTGAATGTGCATGAATGGGTGGAGCTGTTTTGGACATTTCGACACTGACCTTACTTGGGCAAGTTTCTTTCCTGTGAGAAATGAACAGACAACCAGATCAATATTGAGGTCTGTTGCAATAACATGCATCTCTATTTCTATGAAGAGCGATGGAAAAACACTGACTTTTTCTGTGTTTCATCCAGCAAAAGCAGATGCAGCAGAAGGCTGAGAGAGCTCCACACCCAACGACAGCCAACAGAGCCTGTTTATAGCCTGGGAAAAACAAAGCATTTTTATCCTAAATCATACAATACTAGACAGAGTGATAGTTTTTTTTTTTCAAACAAATTACTACTACAACTATTGCTGCCTATTATAATAACAACGCATTTATTATTTATCAGAAGCAGAATCACTTTTGTAAAGTACAATGGTTTTGCTGTATTTGTTTAATTATATTTCAATTTTTTACATAACTTCAAATACTTACTTGTACAAACAGGTCTTGGGCCACTCCAGATCCCGTTGACACTACAGGTAACATCTGGCGGACCTATTATCAGGAAGCCTGGGTAGCATTTAAATCGACAGGTTGAGTTGAATGTCAGATTTCCTCCCGAGCAGCTAAGGTATCCGTTATCAGGCTGAGACAGAGGGGGACATTCCATAGCTGGGGGCACAAACAGGTTAAAGTTTACCAAGAGTGTGCTTATGTAACTTATCACGCTAGCTTTTTCTCTGAAAATAATACATTTTTAGAGCACATACATGCTGATGCAAGTATTCTAATCAGTATTTTGAATGCGATTCACAGGCTGGCCTCAGGAAACCGAGGAAACAGATGTGAGGATTATGATCACCATGCAAATGTCCAAAAACAAATTTAACGTTCTGAATGCAGAGGATATAATATCAGAATGTGAGTTAGTAATCACATATAAATATACCCTGGTAGTTTTCAGATATGCCTCCACATACAGTAATAATTGTCTGGGAGAAGAACATCAAAGGCTTCTCAGGGGACAAGATCACCTCAAATGACATTCTGAGGTTGTATTGGTCATGTATGTTTACAGAAAGAATCAACTACCTCTTGCTGATTTTAAACCTGCAATAATTAATTTTTGTCCACTTGGAGGCAGCGGAAACAAGCTGTGAACTCCAAACTGATTATCATCACAGTTTAAGTTTGGACTGACTGGAAAAGGAAAACAATAAGCTGAAAGATGAAGCTATAAAGCTCCATAGAGATGAAGGGAACTGCAGAGTTGGGTGACAGTTCGCTAAACCCCTCCCTTGAAAAGTCATTGTCCAATCATAGCTATATACAGTACACGTTATGTACGCAGAGTTATGGTAAGCATATGGACATTTCAGAATTGTTTTAAGATAAACTTTAAAAAGTGTAAACCTAGTCCTGTCCTTAAAAAAATATTCTGTAATATTTGGTGACATACAGTAGTTTCAGAGAGCTAACTACTCACCTGTTTGGCATCTATCTCCCTTATAGCCAGGTTCACAGACGCAGGTTATGTTTTCTATGATCTCCTGGCATCTTCCTCTGCCACATGATGTTGCATTACATTGGGCTGTTAAAACAAAGTGTGATACTAAAACAACCTCTACCACATTTTAAATTGACAAATTTAAAAAACAATCAGCTTAGCCTACCTTTATAACAAACAGCATATTTTTTATTGACGCATTTCTCATCATTCCACTTCCCTCGGTTTGGTCCATTGTTCACGTAGATCTCCACACAAAACTCTGTGCTGTGGTTGTTATTGGGCTCGTCTTTTGCCCATGACTGCTCACCAACCCACGTGCTGTTATTCCCAATCCAGGTCCAGGTTTCATTCTTGTGGTTTTTAGTGATTCCAATCCAATAATATGGACTCTTAGTTCTGTTTGGCAGCCGGGAGACCAGATAGTCGTTCTCTGTCTGGTTTTGGATAACCACCATGTCTGTGTAATTGGTTTGGCAATAACGTCGGGCCTCGTTCCAGTTCATGACTTTATTTGAGTTATGATATGTCCAGCCCAAGGTAGTTCCAGCCAAGGAGCTACCTAATATACATTTTGAAAGAAAAAACAAACTTGTGTGATAGCCTAATTCATCATCCGAAGTGTAAGAGTTAATGCACAATGTTATATCTCACGTCAGATACCACCAACTATACATTTTGCCTTAGTTAAACGAAACTCACCAAGGACAAGGATTAATGTCCACTTCATCAATGAGTGACCTACAAACACCTGTTGCCTGTTAAAAGAAAAAATAATCAGAAGCCAAAATATTAATGAATACCATCATGGAAAGTAATGAAATACCATACTTACCCAGAATTGGTAATATATGAAGAACTATATTTTCTAAGTTGAAATAACTTTTCTACTTAAGTTAAATCCTTGTTTTTCTAATTGTATCAAACATGAACCATTATACAGTAAGTGTGTGTTTGCTGCAAGCAGGGACCAATGTCAGGCTTTTATATTTCTCTTAGGCTATTCAGTCCAACATTATCATAGAATACCTGGATGTTTACTTTACAGAGTGAATGCATGTGATGAACGAATTACTATTTGCTTGTTATACCTGACCAGACCGTTTGGGAAATGTCCCTTGTTTCTGGTGAACAAGGTTAACATTGGGGCAAGTCTTTCAGTAATTCAAGAAAAAAGAAATCAGTAAAAGGACACACAAACATCACAGTGAAGGTCACCATTGAATTTCGGAGCCAACACAAAGAAATTGTTCCCCTAAAAAATGGCTTGGGCTGTTTTTTTTAGATGATATATTCCTTTACGACCTTTACTTACACAACATATTAGGCTTTTTGAAATCATCTTTGCTTTTGAAACGCTGTCGCCTTCAGTCTGATGGAAGATATCAGATCTATTTCTGGTTCTGCTGAAGTGCTGACATAGAAGAAACATTGGTGAAACAAACAATGGTTATGATCTGTAAAATAGATTACCACAGCAATAGATCTCTTCCTGCAGTACTTAAGGTATGTCTAACAGTTATTCAACCATCCATCTCTGTCCCCACCAATGTGATGGAGGTGACAGAAACAGACAAGAGGTCTGTATTGTGTTTGGAAAAAGGTTCTTCCTGGAGCTTCTGAAAAAACACATGATGTCCTACAATGTCAGGATAAACATCCCTGCTCAAAGTGTGGGAATATGCTGGCGTTGTGTGTTGATGGCTGAACCTTTGGAACGGTGAATACGTGTAGTAACAAGTAAAATATACCAAGTGAAAATACCTTAATTTAACTGACAGTAGATATTGGTCATGATACTGAAAGATGCATAATTAGTCTCATATAGTTATCATTATTATCGCAATGTGTACAGCTTATTCTTAGTATTCTAATTTTTAAGTTTTTATTTCATATCCTATATTATGTTACTCTATATGCCTCTGCAAATTGCCCTGTGGGTACAAATAAAGTGTTTTATATTGAAATGAATACCAAAAAGCAAATTATATTTTGAAGTTTTATTATGAATTAAAAACAGCAGTGCTTTAAACATACAGATATATGAATGAGCATTTCAAATGCAATAACCATCTGTTAAATAAATAGTACATAAATACTGAAATTATTCACAGTTCTGCAATGACATGGCAATCCACCTTCGACATGTAACATTACATTACAATAACGTGATTCAAGCCCCCTTTCCAGCATGTTCATAAAGCTGTAGAACAATGTGCTCAATATGAAACTCCCATTGGGAGGAAATACATGTCTGAATAATATTACAGACAGAGAAAATCATGAAATTCAACAAATGCAGCAATCAAATGCAAAGGTCTGAAAAACCTCTCCCCTCACCATAGATAGCTCTGACATATTGAGTTTTGCTGTTAAAAAGTGTTATACTAATGTAAAGTATTCATATTGTTCACATTACTATGACTACTGACTGACATACAGTTATGTTAGAGATACATATACAGTGATTATTCTTTGTTGTCTCTGAAGAATACGACTAGATGAGGCTGTCAATGCTGTTTTTGTAGACCTGTAGGGGGTCCTCGATGTCAGAGTTGCTGTAAGAAAAGACAAAAGAAGAAGATGAGCACTGCAATTCAACAAATGTGTTTCTTTAAAAAAAAAAAGTATGATTTAAGCAAGGTGAATGCTTATCTTACCTGTTTAGCTCAAACTTGTTTGCTTTCTGCTTCAGTCGTTTCAGGATCCACATAGCCACAGACGCACCAGATAATAAAACGCCCCCTGTTACCGCACTGGAAGCAATGGCAGTAATTGGAGATGGGGGAGCTGTGGAAACATTATCAAATGTAAATTATTTGACCTTTTTAACTCAAATGGGTATTTTAGTCTGGCGTTGTATTCAAATATCTTCTAACATTTGTTCCCTTTCTGTTTTACCTTGGCAGGAGGGTTTCTCTCCAGTCCAATTGCCATGACGATCACAGGTCAGCAGCTCGTGGCCATCTAAAGTGTAATCTTGTTCGCATGTGAAGGAGCACTGTGAGTTGTACACTGACTCCCTGTTTGAGCAGTTGATATAACCGTTTTCAGGAGCCTCGAGCGATGGGCATCTCACCGCTGTGGGAGAAGACAACAAGAATTTAGTTAACCATCACGTATTGATAAAGAAGATCTCATTTTGCAAATAAAGTAGGCATTACAGATGGTGAAGGTAAAATGGGTACATGTGTATACCTGAGCAGCTTGGTGGGGTGGAGGTCCACTGGCCTGGATTTGCACACTCCATGCTTAGGGCACCTTGTAGCTCATAGCCTTCATTACAGCTGAAAATGCAGACCATACCAAGTGGATGGGGGGTCACGGTAGAAACAAGTGAAGACAGAGAAGGGGTGCAGCTGATCTGGGCACTTGTTGGGATCTCAGGAGCAGGACATCCTATTGCTAAAAAGAAAAGAAAAAAAGATGAAGAAATGTTAGCACAGACAAAGCACATGACATGGCACAGAGTAAAAAGACTGTGGAAAAGCTACGCAATAAACAAAGTGTGCAGACAAAGCACAGATTTATGTGAACATATGCTACCATACCTTTGCAGGTAGGTATGGCTTTACTCCACTGTCCGTCCTCAGAACACTGAGTGGTTTGCGCTCCCTGCAGTTCAAAGCCCGCTTCACAGCTGAAGCTGCAGGTGGAGTCTGGCCGCAGCTCGGTCGTAGGTTGGCTGCACTGGGTGATGAGGTGAGCTTCTCCCTCTGGATTCTGGCATGTGATGGCTTAAACAGGAAAAGTTTAAAAAATATATATATTTAGTATGTTTTTCACAATGTCACAAAACAAGAAAGCTCTTCTTAATCGTATAGAAGGGGATTGGACTAAACATAAAGTGTGCCCTCACCTTCACAGCGAGGCATACTCTCACTCCACTCAGCTGCTGATGTGCATGTCACCCTGCTCGGTCCCACCAGGTGGTAGCCGGGGGCACAGCTGAGGCTGCAGGTGTTTCCGTAGCTAAACCTCACATCTGCATCGTCTCCACAGCTGACAGTGCCATTGTCTAGCTCGGAGAGAGCAGGGCACTGGACAGCTGCAAAATAGAGGGGGAGCAGAACAGGTTCAACGGTTGGCTTAATAAAAAAAGAAACATCATATAGCTTTTCCCTCAATATAACAGACTGAAATACAAAATAGCATGGATACTATGAAATCCTGCGAGATAAAAACATGAAAATGCAGGCGTACCATCACAAAACGGCTGGGGGGCATTCCAAAATCCGGATGCTTTACATTGCAGAGTGTTAGACGGGGAACCAGCGAGTACATAGCCTTCATCACAGGTAAACACACAGGTGGACTGGTAGCTGGAGGGGCACAGAGGATCGGAGCACTTCATGGATCCTCTTGCTGGACTAGACAGCTCCTGACACTGGACCACTGTGGACAGGACCATCAAAAATACATAAATATTGTTCAAAATCACATCACTTTATTTTTATTTTTTGCAGCTTAGCATATAAAACGTGTACATATACATATGCATACATATACGTGCATACACACATCCAAACAAACTGTTCTATGAGGGTTGTAAACAGTAAGACAATAGGGCAATGCAAAAGTGCAAATGGTGCTGGACTTAATAAAGAGTTACTAATATAACAGGTTGCTTATATATCTATGTGGATATGACAGTATATACATTGTATATTTGACAGATATTTACATGTTTAAATGATGTGTTTAACACTATTTACAGAAAGGTGGATGCTTGGTGTTACAGGGTTATTGCACAGGGATTGATCCTCACTTATTATGATATTACTGGTGAAGGTAAAATTGCTACATGTGTATACCTGAGCAGCTTGGTGGGGTGGAGGTCCATTGGCCTGGATTTGCACACTCCATGCTTAGGGCACCTTGTAGCTCATAGCCTTCATTACAGCTGAAAATGCAGACCATACCAAGTGGATGGGGGGTCACGGTAGAAACAAGTGAAGACAGAGAAGGGGTGCAGCTGATCTGGGCACTTGTTGGGATCTCAGGAGCAGGACATCCTATTGCTAAAAAGAAAAGAAAAAAAGATGAAGAAATGTTAGCACAGACAAAGCACATGACATGGCACAGAGTAAAAAGACTGTGGAAAAGCTACGCAATAAACAAAGTGTGCAGACAAAGCACAGATCTATGTGAACATATGCTACCATACCTTTGCAGGTAGGTATGGCTTTACTCCACTGTCCGTCCTCAGAACACTGAGTGGTTTGCGCTCCCTGCAGTTCAAAGCCCGCTTCACAGCTGAAGCTGCAGGTGGAGTCTGGCCGCAGCTCGGTCGTAGGTTGGCTGCACTGGGTGATGAGGTGAGCTTCTCCCTCTGGATTCTGGCATGTGATGGCTTAAACAGGAAAAGTTTAAAAAATATATATATTTAGTATGTTTTTCACAATGTCACAAAACAAGAAAGCTCTTCTTTATCGTATAGAAGGGGATTGGACTAAACTTAAAGTGTGCCCTCACCTTCACAGCGAGGCATACTCTCACTCCACTCAGCTGCTGATGTGCATGTCACCCTGCTCGGTCCCACCAGGTGGTAGCCGGGGGCACAGCTGACGCTGCAGGTGTTTCCGTAGCTAAACCTCACATCTGCATCGTCTCCACAGCTGACAGTGCCATTGTCTAGCTCGGGGAGAGCAGGGCACTGGACAACTGCAAAATAGAGGGGGAGCAGAACAGGTTCAACAGTTGGCTTAATAAAAAAAGAAACATCATATAGCTTTTCCCTCAATATAACAGACTGAAATACAAAATAGCATGGATACTATGAAATCCTGCGAGATAAAAACATGAAAATGCAGGCGTACCATCACAAAACGGCTGGGAGGCATTCCAAAATCCAGATGCTTTACATTGCAGAGTGTTAGACGGGGAATCAGCGAGTACATAGCCTTCATCACAGGTAAACACACAGGTGGACTGGTAGCTGGAGGGGCCCAGAGGATCGGAGCACTTCATGGATCCTCTTGCTGGACTAGACAGCTCCTGACACTGGACCACTGCGGACAGGATCATCAAAAACACATAAACATTGGTCAAAATCACATCACTTTATTTTTTTTTATTTTTTGCAGCTTTGCAATACACCTCAACTCACATTCACATGTAGGTGGCCGCTCTGACCACTGACTCGAGGCATTGCATGTCAGGGGTCTTGACATACTAAGCTGGTATCCTTCCTCGCAGGAATACTGGCACAAGGAGTCGTAGGAGAAGTTTCCATGCTTGTGAATGCAATTCACACTTCCTTTATATGGAACGGTCACCTGCTCTTTGTTACACTTGACAACTGCCAACAAAGAAAACAAGACACCATTTAGACATCAGGTCCTGGCTGTAAGTGACTTCAAACTTTAAAACAAGTTCAACATCACTGTATTTTCTTACCGTGCTCACACCCCTCTCCATAAAAGCCTTCAAAGCAAGCACACTTGTGGCTGTTGATGGTTTCTACACAGTCTCCATAGCGGCATGAGTCGTTCTTACAGGCAGCTGGGGAAAGAAGTAGTACTTTCACATAACTTGCATAAAAAGCTTTTATTTTTCATTTAAAAGAGATTCCCTAATAATCTAAAATGAGCAGCTCTTGTATCCTAATTCCTTTTGCTCACCTGTGTAGCACAGAGCGGTCTTCGACTTTCCGCACCTCTCATCATTCCATTTGCCTGGCTGCGTATCGCTTTTAACGTACATCTCCACACAGTCCTCATTCACCCCCCTATTCTTTCTCCGTCTGCCATTGTTTGGTTCACGCAGTGCCCAGTTGGTTGCTTCTTCTGTCAGAGCCTTGTTTGTTCCTACCCAGGTCCAGACACCATTGACCTTGCGGATCCCGATCCAGTAGTAAGTGGGTTTCCTGGGCAGCCAGTTGTTGAGATGCGCGATCTCCTCCTGGTTCTGGATGGCCACCATGTCTGTGTAGTGCTTCTGGCACCAGGCTCTAGCTTGCGGCCAATCCATGGTGGTGTTAGAGTAGTAGTAGGACCAGCTCTCTACACTAGTCCACATGCACAGCACTGAGGATGGAGTACAGAGACACAATTTAGATGGTAAGGTAATTAGGATGGATTGGAGAAAAGGAACATATAGAAGAAAATAAAAGTTGAAAGTGAGACACTAAAGATTCTTGGATTAACATACTTGAGCAAATAAAAGTCAAGCTGATCCATGAGGTCTTAGATCCGCGGGTCTGAAGTAATCCAAAGCAGAACATCTGTAAGGATTAAGTTTAAAAAAAGATCAGTTACAATAAATTGATACCATAAATGCATCACTGACCACAAAGTATTTAAATTGATACCTCTAGACTCACCATTTTAAGTTGTATGTGTGATAACCTACTGAAGACTCTTAGTATTTCTTTGGTCTCAGCACATCTGAGGAGGAGAGGATTCTGAGAGTTGCGTGTGCTGAGTGTGTTGCTTTTATATCGGCGTGCTCCACTTTTCCTGGAAGCTCTCATCACAAGCGGGATTTTCAGTGGAAATCCCCTGCCATTATTACCCCATCCCACCAGGGTCCTTGGAAACTTTCCCTATCTCTTTCCCACTGCTTTCCTCCTTTGTTTTAGGAGGACTTTTTTATTTTTTATTTTTATCATTTTGTATCACTGTTAACACTATTTACAGAAAGGTGGATGCTTGGTGTTACAGGGTTATTGCACAGGGACTGATCCTTACTTATTATGATATTACTGGTACTTTTACAGAAGTTCAGGTTCTAAATTGCCTAACATTGTGCTAATGTACTGATAATGTACTAATGTCCCTAAAAACGCATTAGTACATTAGCACTCATAGCAAAAACAAAATTAATAGCACAAAGAAAGTGATACGTTTCCTGAGAAAGGCACAATACCACACAGCACATGTGAAGTGAAGGATATTGCAATTTTGGAAGCTGTGAAATCCTGTAAGTTGATAAGACAGTGACAGAGATTTAGAGTGCCAGAGATATCCACTCTGGTTCCTCTTATTTGAATTCAAACCTTTTATATATTTGCCAGCAAATGAATGCAAAGAAAAGTGTAAGCTTCATGAGTGTGTGTATGACGATTCATTCAACACCCACCTAGCCAACAAACAGTCCGTAGACTGGAACATGCTTTTCACATTTCAAAGGATGTAAAAGGATGTGCTCATCAAAAGAAGAGGAAAAAAAACAATGCAACGGCAGTAAACAATCACTTTACTTTTATTTTTAATGAGTGTCCAGAGACGGGAAATGTGCGGTGCATGAGCAGAGGCGCCTGCTGGCTGCCTGTGTTACTAGAAGTGACAGTTCATATCCTTCCTCTCTGACCCGAGGCACATGATAGTAGCCACTGTTCCTTGACACCTTTTAACCTCCACCCTTTCCCCCTGAAAAATAATATAAACTCTCTAATTAACTCATACAGAACAAGACCCAGGGGAGAGACTTTTCAGCTTTAATAGGACATCCTAAACAGATGCGTATATCGATTTTTCATTTGTGCTCTGATCATGAAGCTGGTCAGGGGTCTTGCCACTGATCTATTCTTGCAAATAATCATGCATTTAAGAAATGTGTTAGGGAAAAGCAATTTTAATCACTTTATGTGGATAATATTACCACAGTGGTGCCATAATACTTGTATAGACTGCTATAGTCTTTATATGTGTGCATGCATTTAGTAGTCACCATAAATCACAGCATCAAAACATCTATTTCACATCACTGTCTCATTTGGCGCGATGAAGCAGGAAAGGAGAGGTTTGTGTCTGTCTCACGAACTTCCGAGTTCTTTTGGCTCCGAATTAAAGGCTGCACGGTGGATTACTGGTTAAAGAATCCGGCAACTAGAGGTTCAAGCACCTGTGGCAGAAGCATCCATCAATCTCAGCTTTCACTACATTCCCAATTAGCTTTGACTCTTTGACCTCTGACCTTGATAGACACCAGCGGAAAATCTTCTCTAGTTAAAGGAAATAACAAAGAGACAGATGAAAGAAAAAGGTCTGCTTGGTGAAAAATGGGCTCGTTAATCGATTGCATTTGCTACAAACCGAAAGAATAAGCTGCAGTGCACTGATACCAATGGTAGCCCAGCCACACATTGACATGATTTCTGGGGTTTGAGAGCTGTTTTAACAGTTCCCTCTTGTTGCCATATGGGGTCGCCAGCGTGCGTTATCATGTACAGTAATGGCGACAGGTTGCAAATGGTCTGTCTCTTTAAGACAGGAAATAGACGTCACAATCCGAATAAAGGCATTTGAGGGCACCACTCTGTCTGCTGTCTGTCGTTGGCAGACCTCTGAACAGCCTGAGGGTCTCCGGTGCTTTAACTAAAGCTACAGCCGCAATGGCAGACGCTCTGGCTAAAATCCCCGTTGTAGAGATTGATCCAGAGGGAACCTTTAAGTACATACTGGTCCGAGTGAAAGTGAAAGATGGCGATGTGCATAAAGACATAGTCCGAGGCACAAAAAGTGCAGAGTATCACAGTAAGTTGATAGTTAGTTTGCTGCAGCAGGGGAGCGCCAAGTGCGTCAGTTCAGCTCGTGATAACACGCAAGCCAGCACCTGAGTTGTTGCTGACCAGACCCATGTCCTTTTGGTGCAGCCTGTAAACGTGCAGTAACGTTATAGTGTATTGCAAATATTGGAGGCAACAGCTTTAGAAGACAATATGGGAGATAATGAGAGTCAAATGCTTTAAATCGTTGCCTGTTTGATTGTCCTGTAACTAAACCAGATTGTATATGCTTTGGTTGATTGAATGATTTGAATTATTTACAGATCATATATTTGAGAAGGTCAATCCAGCTATGGAGGCCATGGGAATGGAGTGCACATGCCTTGGAGGAGGGAAGATAGAGCACAACAGCCAAGAGAAAAAACTAAGGGTGTTTGGAGAATCAACTGTAAGTTAATTTGATTAGAAATGCATTCAATCTTTAGTCCACTGCTGATAATATAGGCTTACCACTACAAATACGCATCAATAACTCAACAACTCAACAATAATGTAAGTGCTCATTTGCTTCTCATTTATTTTCAGGCGTTTGGTAAAGCAGACCATTCTGTGTCTGTCGAGAAGTTGAAGAGTGCCTTCAGCAACTATGAGATCACCTGGTCTGACGACAAAAAATAAGTGTGAACCTGCATCTCATCTCTAATGTCTGACTTTATCAGTTCCAAAATGAACCTGTATGACATAACAATCATTTAATTCAAATACACCATTCTGCATTTAACTGTTTGCTTTGGATTCTGTTAAAGCACTTAAACCGACTCCTAAAAAAAACGTTACGTTAATTTTTTTCATTTTCACCTAAAATGTAGTATAATGCAGGATGTAGTATACACTCTGCAGACACCATTCCCCTTATACGTAGAAAGATTAAGTTTTGCTTTTGCTTGGTGTCTGGTTGACTTCATCAGAATTGAAGACCGGGTGCCAAGTGTGAAGTCCATTAAGGAAAGGGTGAGCCAGTTGGAATCACTAACATATCCTGTTATACTGAGGGAAAGTTTGTTTAAAAAGATAGAAACCGATAAGAGGGGTTTTCACTTGCTGTTATTGTTTCACCCTTTAATGTGTGAGTAATGCTAAGTATTAATAAACTTCATACTGAATGCCACAGCACTTTACAGACAAGGATACTATAATAAATAAAGCAGAAAAAGAGACCAGTCTAAAAATCACAACATAAAAACAAAAATAAAAGGTCACAGAGGGATAAGATAGCCTGAGCTGAAGACAGAAAAAGCCTGTTCTTTTTCTCTCTTTTCTCCCACCTCTACATTAAACATCCTCATTCCCTCCAGTTGGATATTTAATTGACATTTTTCTTTTTTGCAATACTCAAACCTACCGTGAACAGGTGAGCATATCTAATGTTTTCCTTCTGGGGACGGACTGTGCGTCAAAGGAAAAACAAGACTAACACTGTGCCCCAAATCAATACTGATTCAGTACAGTTCACTTAAAAATATTTCAAATAAATTGTGGATGGTGGTGAAACCGCTCTAAAAACATAATTCAAACAACAATAAGTATTTAATTAAAAAAAAAACATTTATATTGTCTATTTATGAAGTTTAATTTGCAGTTTTTTAAGTGGCACTTTGATAATCAACATGACATATTTTGTATACTTTTCAGTTTGAATAAAATGGTAAACTAAGTTGATATTTTTTATACTAAATGCTAAGACACTATTTTATGACAGTTAATATGCAGTATCAACTGTTGTTGAGACTTTAAACTACAAAAGAACTTCACATAGACGCTAGAGAAAAGTGATGAGATCACCAGTCATTTTTCATGTGGGAGGTATTGTTGAGATACTTCACAGGATAAGTGAAAACCTTGACCTGCTGTTGGCAGCAGAAGACGTCAGGGTGAATGTTTAAAAATTGTGTAGTAATGTGTCGTGCACCACTGATCACTATTTGTGAAACATCCAAAATCAGAAATCAAGTGATCATACCTGGGCTGTTCAGGTGTCTTTAAAGGGGTGACTGATTAGCTTCTAGTCTTGATAGTTTTGTCTTTCATTTGGTGTTGTAAATCTGTTATGGGCACTATTTACCACAAGATATTACACGTATTCCCTTGAGATTCCACTTTCCATAACACAATAGTCTACGTCCTTTTCCTCTGTTTATTTTTCCACCTGAGGTTGAGTCGGTTTTACATGTTGTCTTTCAGCAGTGGAGCACTGCTACTTTATTTTTCTGCTCATTACTCACCGTGGTGAGTTAAACAGAAAATCTTCAGAGGAAGAGCGGCTCGTACGTCTGTTATATGAATAGAATTAGCTATTATCGACACACTGAAGAGAGCTCCATTCACCATGACCCTGATCAGCAGGCTTAACATAGACACAGATACTCACTGCACTCCAACACTTACCCTGGGACCTCAAAAGAAGTGAAAAAAAAGGCATCTTCCTTCCGTTTTCTATCCCAAATCCGGAGCCAGTTTCCTGTAAACTGATAACCTCTCTATTATCTGCAACAGGGAGGTCAGCACAGGAGGCCGACGTCTTTAACCGTGTTAGACTCAACCCTCTTCATGGAAAAAGCATTATGTGTTACAGTAAAGGTTTAATGAAATGTCACATGAAACATTATGACCAAACAGTAATCAGTCTATGTAGTCATGCAATGGCTTCGTCATTGTGTGTACAATCTCACAGAATGACTTCATTTGTTCCAAGTTATCCTGTTAATATAGTATACTATGTTGTGTATTGCTTTATTTCTATAATGTAACCTTTGTATGTAAAAATGTAAATCTGTCAAATTTATTGAAGAAGTTTTTGGGTGATAGATTAGATTTTCTTTAACCTCCAATTTATTTAGAATTAGTTTTACACATACTCTCTCTCACAGAGCAAGTCAGACATTCATATTCATAGCTGCTTATAATGATGGAAATAACTACAACTGAAGAAGACAGACACAGTCCAGTGTTGAAGTGGACATGGCAAGTCAAAATATTTTTCTTTGGGGAGACATAAAAAATCAGAAACAGGCTTTCCATCGTCCTGCAAAAGCCAAACTACTGTATTCTACAGGAATTTTGCCAAAACTGTGTTTTTTAGACCAAAGTAATGACTCTCTACTGCATCAGGTTCATCACCCTGCCTGCCTTGGTGCGCAACTTGATTCAGTGGGGGGGAAGATACCATATATTTCGACATTTCCTTTCAAATTTCAGTACGCTGCAAGCAGTATCCCAATACACTATATGTGGAACTGATAAGCATCAATGTGGAGTCCTGTTTCCTAAGCAACAAGTTAGTTCCTTCCTGCAGCAACAGACGCTAACACCTTAGACTGTCTGGAAACAAAGGTGCAGCAAAAGTGTAATGGTTTACCTCAATGCTCAAGATCTTATCTGTGAAACAATAGCTTACCAGACACCATTTTATGGAGTCAGTCAGGTCAGAGCCAACAGAAATTCCAGACTCCTAAAGGATAAATACCATCCTTCCCTTAACTGATTTAAATACAATCAAAAATTCCCAAACTTCTCAATCATTTTCTGCCCACTTGGTTCTGGTGGAGTTATTGTTAGCAATATATACAAATAGAGTGTACTGTATATGGCCAGTCACTAACTGTGGACCTAGGGAATTGTGATTTACAATATATATCCATGTTTCATTTCATTTTGACACAGAGTTTGACATTACATTAGACAGGACTTTATGTATCCTAAATACATCTATCTACCTTACGTGGCCATGCAAGCTCGATATGTAATTATAAAGTAATTTCATCATTATATGGATTACATATAATTATTCGTATTGCTTTTGGCAATCCATCATCATATTTCATTAAGTGCCCTCTGTTATTAAATGTACAGTAGTTACAGCATTTAAAGTTCATTAAATGGGACACGAAACAATACATAAAATTCCCTTTTTATAGCCTAGTTAAATGAAAAATGTCTGAAAAAAATATGTAGCCTGTGGAAGGTCCATAACCAAAACATCGGCTGTTTTTTAAAATAATCAATGCAGAAGTGGTAAGTGTGTACGTGATTTTTATCATTATATATTATTTACAGATATACAATACAGTATTAGTACGCATTTGAGGCTTCACTTACAATAATACAGAATATATATTTTTATATTTCACAGCCTCATAGTGACGGTTGTCATTTACAGCGCTTTGCAGTCATTGCGTTATTTCAACCAATCAGAGTGAGGGCTGATGAGTAGCTTTGCTCACTACGTCACATCCGATTCAAACAGCGGCGCGCGGTGTTTTTGTCCCAACATCAACTTTGCTGCTTTTTGCTGCTTTCTGGCTGCTCTATCTAGCTAGCTAGCTACATTATAGTCGTTAACAAATATAAAATGGTGCCGTTGTAAGATACAAGCGCGTAGGTGTGACTGTACGCTTCTGAACAGAACACACAGTCTCGTTTCTGGTAAGAAAAAGCTATATATACCTATCCAAATTAACACTAACGTTACCAGGCTAACGTTAAACGTTACCTTTAGCAAAACATACCGCAGAAAACACACAAGCTAACGTTGGCCACAGTTGTCTCTAGTCCAAACAACTACAGAACTAGTCTAAAAACATAAGCTTTGGGACGAAAATACTGATAAAGTTATTGTACTAAATTAAGTCACTTAGGGTTATGTTACCCGGTGACATTGTTCTAAAACTATGTTTTGTTGTCAGTTGTCCTCGCTCCCCTGGTGACTGCTGTCATCATGTCCCAGACCAACACTTCTCTCCTGGACGAGGTGGTGCAGTGGAGTCAGGAAACCTGTCGCCAGAAGCTCAAGACTGTCCTGCCAAAACTCACTATATCCTGTTAAACGTAACTCGGTTTATTATTGTGATATCATGATTCATGGCATCTATAGTGCTTTCTATAAGGAGAGTTCAGTGATATCCTGGTCTTGTAAAGTTTTGAAATGCACAAGAGATTGGAACAGCATGGGGGAAAATACAATATTTGCGATTAGGTCTATAGTTTAATATACATTTCTATTGAATTTACATGTTTAATGAGGTGGAGGCAGTGTACCTGTTCTTATGAATTATAATGTGGAAAAAAAAGCCCTCCCAATATGATAATGTTTGGTTAACGTTTGGTTTGGTATTTTCTTTTGCTCATGCTCATCGATCGTTTTTTCTCACTATTGCAATCATGATGTATTTGTCATGTTTCTACATTGGGAATTAAGTTGCTGTAATGCTGTTGTTTTCCTTGACTATTTGCACTCTTTGCATAATAACTCTGAGAGTTGGGATGATCATATACGTAAGTTTGTTGCACAATTTGTAATTACAAACTGCTTACTTTGTGTCTTGACTACTATTTGTCATCTAATTATGAACTGTCTTAAAAACAACATCCCTACAGGTATACTGAAGATCATTACAGACATGTTCCTCCCTCATATTGGTTTGTCTGAGCTAGAAGATGAGTGCTTCTCCAAGATCTTACCAAAGGTAAACAACATGATGAATGCATATTGTTAAATAGCACAGAGTTTATGGAGGTCATGGGAAACATCCTTAAATTATATTTTATCAAAACTCAAGACTGTTAAAGAACAGCATATTATTTAGTTATTTAAACGGCTAATATAACATTTTGGTGGTGGTGATGGCGCAGGGGATATGACTGGGGCTGGGCAATATATCGATATATCAATATCGTGATATGAGACTAGATATTGTCTTAGATTTTGGATATTGTAATATTGTGATATGACATAAGTGTTGTCTTTTACTGGTTTTAAAGGCTGCATTACAGTAAAGTGATGTACTTTTCAGAATTTACCAGACTGTGCTAGCTGTTCTATTATTTGCCTTTTCCCCACTTAGACATTATGTCCACATTACTGATGATTATTTATCTAAAATCTAAGTTTGAAGATATTTTGTCAAAGCACTAATTGTCAACCCTAGAATATCGCCGCAATATCGATATCGAGGTATTTGGTCAAGAATATCGTGATATCTGATTTTCTCCCTATCGCGCAGCCATAGATATGAGACATGCCTTTGGTGTGGGAGATGTGGGTTCAATTCCCACTGCGATACATCAACCAATGTGTCCCTGAGCAAGACACTTAACCCATAGTTGCTCCAGAGGTGTGCGACCTCTGATATATAGCGATTGTAAGTCGCTTTGGATAAAAGCGTCAGCTAAATGACATGTAATGTAATTTTACATCTTAAGTAACTAGGCATTTCCGATGTCTGAAGAGGATGACATTTTTAAAACTATTATTATTATTAACTATTTCAGACAGTGAGTTTTTTCTGCAGAATTAGTCACACTAAATCTACGCCTTATTAAAGATTTCTTGTGATCGTGGGGATTTTTGATAGAACTGTAGTGGTCTTGTGATTAACTGGTACATGTACATCTTCCCTTAAAAGTGTATTGATTTGTCTGTGTGACTCTTTCTGTCCTTATCTGTCACAAATGTCTGCAGGCGGTGACGATGTTTGACGGCATGTTGAAAGAAATCTTGGACCAAGTTGGAGGGCTGTCCAGTCAAAACACTGAACTGTGTTCTTTACTGAGGAACATTCTGCAGGTACCATTATAATTGCTGACTTTTTAGTTGTTACATGTAAATGCTGTTCATTTCAAAATGGTACAATAGTACCTTTTACAAGTTTATGATATGTATGATATATATATTTTCTGAAAAACATAGTTGTCACTTCATTCCTTACCAATATTTTAATAAGATCCTCGTGTCTATTTCAGGCAATGATGCAGATTATTGATGCACTATCCACTTGTGTGCGTCACATTGGCACATTTGAGGAAGCCCCTGACTTGGATGCTATCCGCTCGTTACCGACTTGTATCCTGAAAATCTTGAGGGAAACCTTTCAGCACTGCAAGGTAGGGCTGGGCGATATGGAGAAAATCAAATATCACGATATCTTTGAGCAAATACCTCGATATCGATACCGCAACGATATTGTAGTGTTGACTATTGGTGCTTTCACAAAATATTTACACAGTGAGATTTTTGATAAATAATCATCAGTAATGTGGATATAATGACTAAGTGGGTGAAGGAAAACAGTTACAACAGTCTGGTAAGTTCAGAAAATGACTTAACTTTACTGTAATGCAGCCTTTAAAACCAGGAAAAGACAACCCTTTATGTCGTATGACGAATCGACGATATTACAATATCCAAAATCTAAGACGTTATCTAGTCTCATATCACGATATCGGTATAATATCGCTATATTGCTCAGCTCTACTGCAAGGTTGGTCTGTTTAGTTCACCACTGGCTGACATTTTAACTATATGCAGAGGTCACTCCCAATCTGTATTGCATGTTTTAATTATACTGTGCCATAATTGCTATAATTATGGCTTAATGCTTTGTATTTGTAACAATATTGTTAATACAATAATAATGCTATTATTAATCAGAGTGATTTATAAAGATATATAAGATAACTATGCTATTATGTACAGGAAATTCGTTAAGTCAAATGAGCGGTTTAAATTTTGTGATTAATAACATGAGTTGTTGGACTCAAATAATTATGCACAGTGAATTCAGATCTAACCTCATGTGGCGCAAGATTAGTTTATACATAGGGATCATTTCAGTTTTTATTTCAAACAAACATTTGGGAATTTATAAGTGTTTATTTTGACTATTTTTAAAATGGTCAAAATTGGATTTGTAACATTTATTAGTAATTCATAGTTCAGGCGACACTGAATACAAAAATAAAAAATAACCACTTGTAGCACAAACATACCTACTGCAGAGGGACTTAGCAGCTCAGTTGTACTTCCTCCTCATTTAGCTCTTTATTGTTTTTGCAATCTTTTATTACCAAGCAGAAGTATCATCTGAGGTGTAAACAGCTCAAGAGGACCTCACTAAGTGGTCTTTATGTAGCAGGAAATACAACCACTTAGGGATACATGGAAACATGAAATTCAGTTCCAAATGCATTTAAATCAATCTTCTTCTTAAGCATTTTTTTTTAATTGATTTTGTTTGTATGAAAATCTGTAAAAAAATGAAAACAATGAGTTTAAGCGTAACTGCTTGTTGTCTTAAGGAGAGTGAGGTGGTTTACTGTGGCCGTCTGTCCCTGGTGGCCGACGTGCTGCAGGGACTCTTCAAGGAGGCCTACTCCCTCCAGAAGGGTTTGTTGGAGCTGCTGGACCGGATCTCCCTGGACAGCAGTGCCTCAGAGGAAGAGGTCTCTGACATTGTAACAGGTGTGCGTTTGTGTATGCGTCTGTTTTCCATTGCCATACCCTTTGTTATTAAGCCCTACAGTTGTACCTGTATCCATTCAATGCATGCATTCAAAGTTTTTATTTCTATTTTTTTTTTTAATCTTCCTCAGTGATTCACAACCTGCTGGATATCTGCTCTGTTATCTCCAACCTGGACATAGCATTGCATGCAAACACATGGAAATTCCTCATCAAGTCAGTACAGCAGACACTCATGTTGACACCTATGTTGTGTTACTACTAGGGCTGTCAGTTTAACGCGTTATTAACGGCGTTAACGCAAACCCATTTTAATGCCGATAATTTTTTTAACGCACGAGTAACGCATAGAGAGAGCAACAAGATCTGTTAGTCCACTTCTTTAACTGTCTATGGCCACGCCATGTCCCGCCCTACGAAGCAGCTGATTGGTTTGGTTTAGGCATTTCACCGCGAGTGGTGAGGATAGTGGATTGGTCAGGGGATAGGACCTGAACAAATGGGGTTACGTTACCTTCGACGCCTGGCCAATAGTAGTGATTGAAGGGCGGGTCTTGTAATTTCGCAGACCGCAAACAAAACAGACACAAGCCTCGGCCGGTTTTAGCTTGCTAGCCGCGTAGCTTGTAGGCTCGTGACGGCGATTATCTTCAGAGCGAGCGAGTAGTGACTCTACAGTCAGTGAGAGGCGACGCTATGAGCCCATAGACAGTAGGACGAGCCACGCTCGCCTCAGGCATGAGGCAGTACTACCTGTAGTACTATCTGCAGGACTATCTGCAGTACTACCTGCAATGGAAGGTAACAGCGTTACATTATGTGACAGATTATTAGATCCAAGTGTGAATGTTAGTGTGAAATTGAACATAACGTATATGACAATGTTGTAAAAAAAACAGTCACAAAGCAAGCCAATCTACTTTTCCATGCTGATAAGAGAATTAAAATGAGAAAATATAATGGGACAAAAAGAAATCAAGGGACATTTAGAATAGATAAAAATGTGCGATTAATTGCGATTAATAGCGAGTTAACTATGACATTAATGCGATTAAATATTTTAATCGCTTGACAGCACTAGTATCTTTTGGTATGCATTTCAGAAAAAAATGGTTAGGATTCAGGTGTAATTGCAAATAGTGATTAATCATGATTAATCCACTGAAAATTCTGATTAATTTGATTAAAAATTTTAATCATTTGACAGCCCTAGTTACTACATGCATCACTTTGGTATAAGGGTTGGGTGGATTTAATAGTTAATTTTGGTTACTTCTGTTCAGACAGAGTCTGAAATACCAGTCATTGGTGGAGGAACACCTACATCACGGTGACATCAGCAGTAGCCTGTGTGACAACCTGTTGGCCTCTTTCCACAACTGTGTGGAGCTGGCTGAACAGATTACACATGCTGGTCTGCAGGTAGGGACGCTCTGATTGGTAGTAAGAAAAACGGATAAAAAAAAAAAAAAAAGATTATTTATAGCTTTTTAGCAGCTTTTTACAGTTTCACAGATGCAGGTCTATTAGATGAGTATGACGTTTTGTTTTCTTTAAAATTTGAAAACATTTTGTGTTGGATTTTTAAGAGTTTGAACTTATTTGTCTTTAACTGTTATTTTTGTTCACTTGAGAATTAGTGTAACCTCAATATGAAAAATGTGAATGTGGTGGCCCAAGTACAGTACATTCCTCATTTGAACTAGATTCACCACAATGGTGGGTATTTATGTGTGTTCTGTTACACCCCTTTGTTCTAAAAAATAGTGACACTTTGGTTTATTAAAGTCGACTTGATCTTTGTCACCTTTTTGCATTGATGCTCTTTTGTCCTTTTAAAGGAGGCAACACAAAGCCCAGAATACAAGCTGTTCCAGAAAACTGCAAAGATGTGTAGATTTTTTGCCAACACTTTGGTTCATTACATAAAGGTACTACACATCAGGATCTTCTTGACTTCCTTTCCACTTTATCAAAACAATACACCATCTCTATGCCTGTTACACATTTCATTCTCTCTTCATAATGCAAAACTGCTGATCTTACATACCACCATTCCTTATCTTTTCTACAGGAATTTAAATTTTTTCTGACAAAGTATTGTTACTGCTTTCATCAACTCTACCTCCAGATCATCAGGTATGTGTGGTTTTAAGTAGCAGATTCAGACTACACTTTAACCTTTTAGTTGACAATTATGAGTAGCACGGTAACGTACAGTACATTCTCGTCTTTCAGTAAGTTCCCTCCCAGCTTGTGTGCTCCAACACTGCCCTCGGCTCTATCCGAGGAGCTGAATGCAGCGGCTCTGGTTCCCATGGACGCCCTGGTGCTCCAGCTGTTGCCTTTGAGGCCTTTCGCCGAAGTTGTCCTCCAGCAGGACCTGCGTAAGTTTAAAGCTTGTTCACTTTTCCCAGATTCTCTGTTTCCCTTTGCAGTGGAGACATTGTTTTATATACTTTTCTGTGATGAGTGGGTGCCAATTCCTCATTCTAATGCCATAAAGTATATGTACTAGTAATGTGCACTATTTTGCCAGTGTTATACAATAAATATTGTATTACATGTTCATTGTAATTGTAACTGAAAATGATAGTCTGACTTGTGGCAGTGGACATGAATCAAATTGGGGCTTTGGAGAAATACTCTCAATTTTGCAAATTTAACAAATAGGGCAATGTTAGTTAAGGCTATTCTACCTGTTTTCAGTTTTATTTTCTAATCCGTTGCTGGAGGTATTTCACCACCATCCATAATTCTTTTCTTTTTTTATCCTGTGAGGAGCTTGTTGGTTGTGAGAGAATGGTGTCATGTCCTATTTCATTAACTGTATCCATTTCACCTACTGTAACATCTGTCCAGGTCCTACAGCTGAAAGCTTTTTGGCACACAGTAATGTGTGTGTATAAGGTTCACTTTCCTTTTGGATAAATTAATTGGTCAATTCCACTATTACTGCCTAGGTTGGTGAATTAGATCAGCATCGGTGCTGATACCAGTCCAGTATAATGCATCAGCGCATCACTAATACAATGTATGGACAACTTGAGCGGCCTTCAGCAAACATGCTTACTGACTTTCCAAACGTTTGCTTCCAAAACTTTTAATCTGCGGAAGCCAGAAATCTTGGTGTAAATATGGACTCTAATCTGAATTTTAACACCTTTTATCACCTTAAAAATATATCAAGACTTAAAGGACTTATTAGGGCTGCCCCCTCTTAGTCGATTAGTCGACTAATCGGTCGTTTTGGTCTTAGTCGACTAAGATTTCTTTAGTCGATAAGTCATTTTTTATGCTTATTCATGCTTAATTACTCATTTCCAAGCAACTTATGAGAACATTTCTGGCGAACACAAGATTTAAAGTGGTGCTTTTGCAGGATTAATTTCGGAGAAACTCAGTTTTACAGATGGTTAATTAACTACATTTATATTGTGCTTTTCTATTCTTAACCACCTCTCAAAGAGCACAGCTCTGTCGATTAAATCAACTAATCGATTAGTCGACAAAATCATATAAGTGTTAGTCGACTAAGAATTTCTTTAGTCGATGACAGCCCTAGGACTTATGTGTCAACAGGATTTGGAAAACTTGTCCATGCGTTTATTTTCAGTAGACTTGACTACTGTAACAGTATTTTTACAGGTCTCCCAAAAAAAAGTCAGACAGCTGCAGCTGATTCAGAACGCTGCTGCTAGAGTCCTCACTAAGACCAAGAGAGTGGATCACATCACTCCAGTTCTAAAGTCTTTACATTGGCTCCCTGTACCCCAAAGAATAGATTTCAAAATACGTTTGCTGGTTTATTAATCACTGAATGGTCTAGGGCCAAAATACCTTTCGGATATGCTTGTAAACTATGAACCACCAAGACCTCTTAGATCATTAGGGACAGGTCTGCTTGCCGTCCCCAGAATCAGAACCAAAAAGTTGGAAGCAGCGTTCAGTTTCTATGCTCCCCATATTTGGAACAAACCTCCGGAAAACTGTAGGTCGGCACCAACTCTCACCTCTTTTAAATCAAGGCTGAAGACCGTACTTTTTGACATTCCCCTTTCTTAATTTTCTGTACTGCATTGTGAATTTTATTCGTGTATTCTACATGTTCTTTTTATAAATTGTTTTTAATTTTGTATTAATTGTTTTTACTTTCATATTAACTTCTACCTGTGTTGTGATGTTTTATGTATAGCACTTTGAATTGCCGCTGAAATGTGCTATATAAATAAAATAGCCTTGCCTTGCCTTGCGGACAACTCCCATCTCTGACAATTTCTATATTTAGGAAATTGTTGGAAAAACTGCTGGAAAATGTTGTATGTTCTTACTTAAAGGGTAACTACTGCTTTTTTCAACCTGGACCCTATTTTCCTATGTTTTTGTGTCTACGTGTCTGATGGGAACAACAATCTTTAACAATGGTCCAGTATTAAGCAAGATCGCTGCAGGTGGCAGCGGCGAAACAAGCTACAATGTAAGTTAATAGGGCAATTTTGCAGCTTGTATTCACCTTCACAAAAGTGCTTGCCATTGACAGTCTCAGATTAATATTATAAGTGTCTGACAACATTATGGAAAGGATTTCTAAGCTGATCAACCTTTCTGTTAAAGAGTAAGATCCTTTTTTTAAACATAAATACATCTGCGAAATTGTGTATGCTAAAGCCACCAGACTCCGTGTAAATAAACAGTAATTTTAGCATCGTAAAATACGCTTCATTCAAAGTCGACAGAAACAAAATAAAACTATGAAAAGCCGTTTTGGGTCCCAATTTTCCAACCATCACAACTCTAGTTTTGCTTGAAATAAACGCATAGTTTACTGATTTACATGTGAAAATATGTTGGCTCTATACACGCTAAAAGTATGTTTTTTTTAAGAGTCTGGTGGGTTTAACTAGTGACCTCAGAGCTGTTTCTGGTTAAACAAAAGGGTCTTAAAGAGGTTTTAAAAAGGCCTATCTCTATCTCTGTAGGCCTATCTCTTTTCCGTAATGTTGTCAGACACTTAGAATAATAACCTAAGCCTTTCAGTGGCAAATAAAGCAAAATTGACGATGCACATTTGCCAAATAGGGTTACATTGCAGCCAGGTCTGTGGCTGCCGGTTACAGCGCTCATGCTTAATACTGGACTAATTTCAAAGATTGTTGTTTTTATTGGTCACTTACACACAAAAACACAGGAAAATAGGGTCCAGGTTGGAAAAAAACAAACAAACAGTAGTTACCCTTTAAAGTAGGGCTGCAACTATTATTTTCATAGTCGATTAATCTGTTGATTTTTTTTTTTGTTTGGTCTGTAAAATGTCAGAAAATGGTGAAAAATGTGAATCAGTGTTTCCCAAAAGCCCAAGATGACGTCCTCACGTCTTGTTTTGTCCACAACTCAAAGATATTTAGTTTACTGTCACAAAGGAGAGAAGAAACTAGAAATGATTCACATTTAAGAAGCTGGAATCAAAGACTTTTTACTTTTTGTCTTAAAAAATGACTCAAACCAACTAATCGATTATCAAAATAGTTGCCGATTAATTTAAGAGTTGACAACTAATCCGATCGATTAATCGATTAATCTTTGCAGCTCTACTATAAAGGAAGGTTGTCATCATGTTTCTTGCAGCTGACTTGTGCCACAAAACATGCAACATACAATCCAATACTGTCCGTTGCCTTGTTTGTCTTCAGGGTTAACTCCTGAACATGAGCTTCCTCAGAGTCTTTTGCTGGTGAGCGTCCTGGGTCAGCTCCCCTCCCAACCAGAGGAGGTGCTGCAGCTTTGGTACACTGGCAGCAAGTTCTCAGAGGAAACACCCAGGTAATGAATAGGGAGTTTGCTGTCATCAACTGAATGTTGTTGTTGTTGTTTAAATGTTTGTTTAAACTAGCTGGCATGATATTGGTTAATGATGGATGGATTATTGATGACTCAAACCACTTTATTCACAGTTTTATCCATGTAATCCATTTCAGGTCCAACAAAACTGATAACATGATTTTTATTCAGATTTCTTTTAGAATGCATTCCGAATAAGTTTTCAAATAATTATTATATATTATATTATGCTGTTTATGGGTAAGGTGAGATAGAACACACTGCACAGCTGGACTATTGAGTGTGGGAAATATTTCAGAATAATGATTGCTGATCTCCACCGACTGCGGAAGGGCTCCGCTGCGTGTCGTCTCCGTGCTCCGCCGTCCGTCAATACTGAGATCTCGCGAATTCACATAGAATAGAACCACAAAACCAACAACAGTTACTTTCCATCCAGAGGAGTAGAGGGGAAACAACTCTGTGCTGTGTTTTCAAGGTGTAGTGAAGGGAAATATGATCCGCCGTGAGCACTGTGTATTATATTTTGAAAATTAACCAGATTTTTTTATTTTGTTTCTGTGCTCGACTTCCTGTCCCGCTCGACTTTCTGCCTTGTGCTGAATTGCTGCGGAGCTCTCCGGCAAAAATAGAAGCTCTGCGTATCTGCTCCGGAGGGCTGCGGACCGCCGCAGCTGTGCCGGAGTCAGGATGCAGCTGTTCTGGAGTCAGTGGAAATACACACATTGGCTTTAATGGAAACCGATTAACTCCGCAGCCGTTCCGCAACCGTTCCGCAACCGTTCCGCAACCGTTACGCAACCGTTCCGCAACCGGTGGAAATTGGCAGTTATAATCATTCAACCTTTGCTTTGTATACATAATGATATTTACATCCTATTTAGCAGTAATGGAACCCAAGGACACTATAGCTTTGAAAAGAAGCATCATAGATAGTAGTGATTTAGGACTTTAAGGAGTTGTAGAGGTAAATATTGAATATATCTAAATGAGACATGAAGAGTATGTCCACCCCCTCTGTCTCCAGGCTTCCTCTCTACCAGGCCATGTTCACTAGTTTCAGGCGATGCTACACTGAGCGTCTGGTACCTGTGCTGTTGCCAGGGGTGATGATGAAGGGTCAGGCCCAGGTCCAGGTCACTCTGCACAACCACATCTGTGTGCAACTCTGTGCCAGTGTGGCTGCGCTCCCCCCGGTGTACTTCCACGTGCTGGTGAGGTCTGCACACGATACCACATGCACTGTATCAGAAGCAGCATGAGTAGAAGAGAGTTTTGCTGATAATGTTGACTATGTTCCATTGTGTATGTTTTGGTTCAGGCATCGTCTACCCACTTCACACCACACTGGACACAAAAACCAAGCATTTGTCCATTTTTTAAATGGTAGAAAATAGGGATGCAAATTGAGTTTGATAAAACAGAATGGGAGTTGGGGAGTGATAGAGAAAGCAAACCTAAACCAAATGTGAAACCAGACATTCTCTCTTTTTCTTTTTCACTTTTTATCTTCAGGTCTCTTATGTCCTGCCAATGTTTTATCTGCAAACCTATGGAAAGAATGTTGTGCATCTTTCTTTATAAAGTAGTATTAGTCACGTAGCACACTTACTTGGCAGAATCTGCTGAAATTTAATCCGCAAGAGGAACCTGATTGGCAAGACATCTTGCAAATAATCAAGAATGTTTGATATAAACAGGATTTGTTGAGTTGCGGGTGTGGCACTTAGAAACAGAGGCCGACCTTTTCACAACAGGGTTATGACCAAACTTGCCAAGATATGTCTCAAATCCGTTTGTTCTGAGTCTCTCGTGGACGTGGCCTGACCTCAAACCCATCTGTAAATGGATGCTTGCCATGAGTTTGATATTATCTAAGTTACTGTACTAATGATAACTAATGTTTTCTTGGTCAAAGATGTTTGTTTTAATTAGAGCCCTACCGATATGTGGAAAGCCAAGGCATTATTGGCCAATATTGGTTTATCACAGATACTGTACTTCCATACTGGCAAATATGCATTAACATTCATAGGCTGCATTGTATCATTATTTGATGGAATTCAACTTTAATATGTTTGTATTTTACTGTTACTCAGTCAACTTTAATTAAAAAACATTTATTATTCAAGCATAAAATAACCAGCCAACATGTGATCATGTTAAAAATGAATATTGGCCTTTATGCACTTTTAAGTTTCTGTTTTTACTCTCAAACAATGAACTAGACATCTGGATAAAAAAAAAGTTTAAGTCATTTGTTTATTTTGAATATCTAATCCCCCCCTGGCCATTGGCGGTTGGGATGCGGGATTTCCCGTCATTCAATGCAAGTTCTTTCACTTACATTTTCTCCTTTTCTGTTCCATTTCGTGGTATGTCTCCTGTGTTTTCTTCTGTTTACCCCCTCCTCCTTTCCTGTCTCTCTGACTTCCCTTCTTCTTTATCTGTTTGCCAGGAGCGTTGTTTGGTCAATACTGTTCTGCAGGCTGATACTCAGACAGCTCTACTGGCAACAGATGTGTGGTGCTTTACAGCACGGTGAGTGTGTTTTCACATATATCATTAGCAGTATCCCAGCATTTCAGGCACCTTTTCGGCCCCTGTTTCATCAGTCTTGTAAACATTTTTTACAAATACAATATCTGCACTACAGTATATTGAATCCGCTGCTGGTTTTGTCTTCTCTGCTTACAGGTATGGGACAGCAGAACTCTGTCTACATCATGTCCTCCTCGTTGCTCAGCTGGTGGGTAGAGACCAGGAAAATACACAATACAGTTTAGAAAGAATACATTTTGTGGTCTTGTTTATTTTGATTTAAAAAGAAAGAGAGTTAACAGCCAATAGAACTTTACAACCCATTTTGTAGACATGAATTATAAAGATGCTCAGTAGACGTCCATATTGTAGACTTGTTATATTTTTCAGACGTAATTTACAGGATCTCATCCCACCGTTGGAAATCTTTGCTCTCACCATCTTGTCACTACACAGTCATGGATGTTTCTCCATGTCAGTGGCCTCTTCCTGAGCACTTTCTAAAATAACTAAATCCACTTAGTCTCTCTCTGTAGGGTTATTAGTATGGGGCCCTTTGTGTTTACTGTGGCACCCCAACAGAGGGGACAATTGGTGTTGTTGGACCTCGGGGACACCTTTTCATAACCTGTTACGTCAAATTTACGTCATCAGATTAGGCTGGATCCCACTCATTTCCACGCGTCCCCCCTCCTTCAGTTCTCCACCTTTCTTCTACCCTGATGCCCTGTTGATTTTACTCCTCCTGAGCCTTCACTCTGTTCCTCACCTCCTCTCTGCTTCTCGCTGTTCTCCCCTAGGTGAAAGCTTGCACCACTGAGTGTTACAAGTCAGTCCACCTGGGCCTGCTGCTCAAACGCATGGTTTTCCTCATGACGCCGAACCACCAGGTTAGAAACGCTGGGAACTGAAATTAAAATTAGTTTTTAATCGTTTTCTATTGAAATTCACTCAAAAACAAAGTACACATGCTTACTACCATCCCATTTGGCAGTTCAGCAAATATTTGTGAACACCGAAAGGCCATATAAGCTGAAAGATGGAGAAATCATTGGAAAAGTGACTTAAATATTGAAAATTGTGTGAACTTTGTAATGCAAGTATTCGACTTATATCTAACAGTTATACAGTACTGACAAAAAACGAGTGTCTATTTTGAATATCATTCTATGTACTGTTTGCATTGTTTCTTAAACCTTCCAGAATTAAATGGGTTTAAAAGGTCTCTTGTTACAGCCTTAAAAGAGAACAACGGCCATTTTCAAAATGAACACATGTTCTTCCTACGGTCTAAGACAGTCCAAAAATAGTAAACATGAACAACTCTCCCAAAAACTAGTGTTAAAACTCAAATTTGTGATGTCATCAAGTATAACGTGTGGAACTGCTCCATAGATAATGAATGGGGAAATATGGTATAGATGACACAGAGCACCCACGGGAATGTTCTGAGTATATGGGAACAGTGTCTGTTTCAGAACTGAGAGCACTACAATAGAATAAAGCTCATTTGGGTATAAAATAAAATTGCCTATGGATCAGCTCCAGACAAATATTGATTGAACTTTTCTCAGCAACGGAAACAACATACTGGAACTTTTAATTTAGGTGGTGTTCCCCTTTAAACATTTAGAGGTGTTGGGACTCATGTTTATATTGTGTCACACAAAATAATATTTATCACAAAAAATGTAAACGGGGCAGTATATTTTATAGACATACAGATATGTTTTTTTACATTTTATAAACCTATAGATAAATCAACAAAGTAAGGTGCTGGGTCAAGAACAGCTTCAGTGCTCCTTTGCGAAGATTCTACTAATCTCAGGAACTTTTCCTGAAGTGATGAACACCATTCTTCCAAAAGATATTCCCTCAGATATTTACTCAGGTTGACTCTTAATATGTCAATGTTGACAACTACCAGTCTAGAGTCATAGTTTCTGGTTTTGGATGACCCTTGTTGATGGTGTCCATATAATAAAAAAGAAAAAAACACATCCACCTTGACAAGATCATGACCTTGATATCAGGTGATTTTTCATTAATCTGAAGTGTTTTGATTTTCCAGATGGAGCTGGTAGCGCGTTTCCCACCCTCTGAGGTGGAAAACCTTCCAGTGTGGCGACACGTCCTCCTCAGAGCTCTTTCACATGATGCCCGCCACCGCGTAGAGATGGACGTCATCGACCTTACTCAAAAAGCTCTGACCGCCTGGCAGAACGAAGGGTACAAACTAGGCCACGTGGACAAAGTGGTGAGGACAACCTCAGATACGGGTTGTAGCTCAAGGGCAATCTTAATCACAGTCAGCGCTATTTGTTAACGTCACTGTCGAGGACGGTCTGTTGGTTTTCATCTTCACCTAGCATGAATGAGTAGTGGGTTAATGTCCGCTTTGTGCTCAAGTGAACAAGACGCCATTAATGTGCAGAGACACAACTAGCAATTCTAAAATATCTAAGTGACGGATGTGGAAACGATCTCGTACTTACTCGTGTAAACTCTGCATAGATGTTATTTCAAGTTTGTGAGAGGGTAAATGGTGTTAATGTGCATTTACTGTAGAGCCCGACCGATAAAGAATTTTCAAGGCCGATATCAATACAGATATTTGGTCATTAGTTATTTGTATTTATTCATGAGTCCTCACTAAAATAATATGGTAATGCAGTTTAAAAATAAACTTGTTTGTTTTATTGTCACAACAGAACAGAGGAACATCAAAATATATTAAAGTTCTGATAAATAAAATGTATAAAAATACAAACTTAAGATATGAAACTTAAAGGAACACGCCGACTTATTGGGACATTAGCTTACTCACCGTAATCCCGACCGTTAGACAAGTTGATACATACCCTTCTCATCTCCGTGCGTGTCGTAACTCTGTCTGACAGCTCCACCATTAGCTTAGCCTAGCACAAATCACAACATGTAAATAGGAACATGTTGCCGTTATTTTGTCACTTATTGGGAGCAGTAGGCTAGTTGGAGCCGGTTACCTCCAGGATCTGTGCTAGGAATTACAGGCCTACACTTTTGGACCTCGAAATTAAGCCCTCATGTAGCTAATATGGCGTTTAATGTCAACGTTACATTAAACGTTGACATTAAACCCCTCTCTCTCTCTCTCTCTCTCTCTCTCTCTCTCTCTCTCTCTCTCTCTCTCTCTCTCTCTCTCTCTCTCTCTCTCTCTCTCTCTCTCTCTCTCTCTCTCTCTCTCTCTGGGGTCGAAAATCAAGCTGGAACAGCTCCTTCTAGAAGCCTGGAGAACTTCCGTTGTGTAAGTCGGCCACCGTAAAAATGTAGTGATTGTGATATCTAATACATGGAGAGGAAATGGGCAGTACAAACATCGAGGGCAAGGCTCCCGCATAATTTCTGTCCTTGTGCACTTGAGAGAGTGGATAGATGACAAATGACCACAACAAGGCAAGGCAAGGCAGCTTTATTTGTATAGCACTTTTCAGCAACAGGGCAATTCAAAGTGCTTTACATGAAGACAATCAAAATACAAGAAGAAAAGTTACAGTGCAGTATAAGAAATGAAACATTAAAGAGCAGTTAAAAACAGTTAAAAATATAAAAGCAGATAAAATAAGCAACGAAAGTATAAGAAATGGATAGTCATTTAACCAAAAGCAACATCAAAAAGAAAGGTCTTCAGCCTTGATTTAAAAGAACTGAGAGTTGCAGCGGACCTGCAATTTTCTGGAAGTTGGTTCCAGATATGTGGAGCATAGAAACTAAATGCTGCTTCTCCCTGTTTAGTTCTGACCCTGGGGACAGAAAGCAGACCTGTCCCAGACGATCTGAGAGGTCTGGGTGGTTCGTAGTTGACTAGCAGGTCAGGTTTGAAATCAACTCTCTGAGGCACAGGAAGCCAGTGTAAAGACTTCAGAACTGGAGTGATGTGATCCACTTTCTTGGTCTTAGTGAGGACTTGAGCAGCAGCGTTCTGAATCAGCTGCAGCTGTCTGATTGATTTTTTTAGGGAGACCTGTAAAGACACCGTTACCGTAGTCCAGTCTACTGAAGATAAAAGCATGGACAAGTTTTTCCAAGTCCTGCTGAGACATAAGTCCCTTTACCCTTGATATATTCTTAAGGTGGTAATAGGATGACTTTGTAATTGTCTTAATGTGGCTGTTGAAATTCAGGTCTGAGTCCATAATTACACCAAGATTTCTGGCTTTGTCTGTTGTTTTTAACATTGTCGTTTGAAGCTGAGCGCTGACTTTCAATCGTTCCTCTTTTGCTCCAAAAACAACCACCTCAGTTTTTTCTTCATTTAATTTAAGAAAGTTCTGGCACATCCAGTCATTAATTTGTTCAATGCACTTAGTCAGTGTTTGTATAGGACTATAGTCTCCTGGCGATAAGGTTATGTAAATTTGTGTGTCGTCCGCATAACTGTGGTAACATATTTTGTTGTTTTCCATAATCTGAGCCAGTGGAAGCATATAGATGTTAAACAGAAGAGGCCCCAGAACGGAGCCTTGGGGAACTCCGCATGTCATATTTGTATGCTCAGATGTATAATTACCTATAGATACAAAGTAGTCCCTATTCTTTAAATAGGATTTAAACCAGTTTAGGACTGAGCCAGAAAGGCCAACCCAGTTTTCTAATCGGTGTAGTAATATGTCATGGTCGACCGTGTCAAATGCAGCACTGAGATCAAGTAATACTAAGACTGCAGTTTTGCCACTATCTGTGTTTAAGTGGATATCATTAAATACTTTAACAAGAGCTGTCTCAGTGCTGTGGTGTGGTCGAAAACCCGACTGGAAGGCATCAAAACCATTGTTTAGTGATAAGAAAAGGTTGAGTTGTTGAAAAACCGCTTTTTCAATGATTTTACTTAAGAATGGAAGGTTAGATATGGGCCTATAGTTGCTCAGTAATGCCGTGTCTAGATTGTTCTTTTTTAAAAGTGGCTTGATGACTGCAGTTTTCAGGGCCTTTGGGAAGATACCTGAGAGTAGAGACGTGTTTACAATCTGTAAAAGATCAGAAGACATACAATTTGAAACATTTTTGAAAAGGCCTGTTGGTAGAATATCAAGGCAACAGGAGGAGGTTTTCAGATGTTGTATAATGTCCTCCAGGTTTTTATGGTTGATCATATGAAATTGTGTGATATTGGAATTTGTTTTGCCTGGACAGTGTGGCAACACATATCCCTTACTTGATATGGAGGCACTGACAGTTAGTCTAATTTTCTGAATTTTGTCTTCAAAAAATGAGGCAAAATCATTGCAGGCCTTGGTAGATAAAAGTTCAGATGCTACTGGTACTGGAGGGTTTGTTAACCTATCAACAGTAGCAAACAGAGCACATGAATTATTATTGTTTCTGGCGATAATGTCAGAGAAGAAGGACCACCTAGCATTCCTCAGTTCCAAATTATAAATGTGAAGTCTTTCTTTGTAGGTGTTATAGTGGACCTGGAGATTAGTTTTTCGCCGATTAGTTTTTCGTTCAGCTTTTCGACACACTGATTTTTCTGTTCTTACCCGTATGACATTTCTCCATGGAGATCTTTTCTTACTACAGACAGCTTTGACCTTAGTGGGAGCAATGGCAAGTGATATCAAGAGTGAGAATGTAAGATAAACTCCCATTGTTGATAAAGGAGAGGTCACCAATCCTCTTAAAGTGAGAGCCAAAATGTTCTCACTTAGTATTGCAAGTGAGGCCTTTCTGTTTTTATGAAGTTTTAAGTCTTGACAGCATAATGACACTTATTGCACTGAATTATACATGTATTGCTTTTATCATATTGTGTAATTTATCCTCGCCTTTTATGATTTGTCACTGTAAGCGTGAATAGGGTTTGACAGAATATAACTCATTTGATACGTCATGCAGGATATACAACAATTGTCAAAAGCTGTTGTTTAGCGTTCAGTGTCTTGAGATGGTTTGGACCATAAAAGTTAATGTGCAGGTGAAAAGTTATTTGATCATTTGTTAGTCTTGTTGGTTTTAGAATGTGACATTGTGGAATATTCTTGATGTCATTTATTGTTGACACAAATGACCTGTCCTTTCATCCACCTTTTAATAATTGCTATAAAAAACTTCTGCTTCAGGAGTCCAGCTGCTATCAGTGCAATTCTTGCCAGACTGATTAAATCCAGCCAAGAAAACAATGCAAGGAAACAGGGTGGGGAAATTTGAAATGGAAAATGGAAAACACAAAATGTTGTATTTTCACGTAGTCCCTCCTGTCTCTAGAACATGGTGCTGTTATCCCTCCTAGCGGTGGTCCGGGTGCAATCATCTCCTGAGGAACAGTGTGCGTTGTCTGCAATAAGGATAATCACACAGCTCTGGTTACGAATGAGTCCGGACCAGGTGAGATCTAAATACACGCACGCACGCACACAAGTGTAGTACAAATGCATGACTATTATCCCTGTAACCTGTCATACTCCAGGTGCAGACCCACCCTGAGCTCCAGTGCACTCTGCAGCTGCTCCTGTCAATATCAGCCATTTTAGTGAAAAACCTCGAACCTCAAGTCATTTGTCAGGTATGCTGTTAAGTTATCACAGTTAACATTGAACAAATGAAGAATGGAGAACACTTCTTTTGACGTGCGTGTGCGTTTGTGTGTCTGTCTGTGTGTGTCCCACCCAGGCTCTGTTGTGTGTGGAGACTGTGGTGTCTCAGAAGTGTGCAGGTCAGCTGCTGGCTGCTCTGCAGTTCCTCTCCTCTTTGGGGAAGATCTTTGTCCCTCCGGACAGCCAGGTAATGAGACCAGATTATTGCAAATGCCTTTAAGTTCTTTGCACTCCTTATTCAGTTATTCTACTGCTGTTCTCATTGTAAGTCACTCTAAACATCTTTGACCCTGCAAGACTTACGAGTGAGTCTATACGTAATGAGTAATGGGTTATGGATCCTCCTGTTTGGTATTCACAAAACATACCAAGCATTTGTAGTTTCTCAATTTAGTTGCTTTTCTCTCAAGTGTTCATGAAGTAAATACGTTTGTGTTGTCGAGTAATGCGGTTTGAAACATCTCTTTGGTTTCTTGCATCATATGTGCATTTGTCATTATTTAAAATAAATTAAATATATGAAAAAAACGTAATTAGTAATAATCATTAGTTGAAACTGTAGATATATTTGAATTCTGAATTTGCTCAATTCTGAAGTCTGCAAATGTAAATTCTGTAATGTAATGTCTGTTATTCTTATATTTTCTCTTTCATACCAACTTTTTTTTGTCCCACAGAATCTAATTCTGCCGAGGCTGAGTAACCTGTTTGGAGTCCTGTTGGCTGACAGATCCTGGCTGCTACATCAGCACGCCCTGGAGGCCTTTTCTCAGTTTGCAGAGGTACGGCCGGAACTCTATAGCTGTAATCTTATATACAGCTCATGCCTCGTCACAAACTTGATGTGTCCTTTTGGTTTTTAAGATTACAAACCATGAAGAGGTCATTTCCCTGAGTTTGGGTGTAGAAGAGACCAAGACGAAGGTGGTGAACTATCTTAGCAAGGTAAGGGGATGCCGACCTATTGCGACGAAGATCAACTTGAGATAAAACGTATGGATGTAAAGAAGTCCGCGCTTTGTTGTAGACTGTTAATGCACAGGAAGATGTGGAGTCACGGCTACAGAGGCTCAAGCTGGAGACCGCAGTTGTTGAGCAACACAACCAGAGGCTGGAGAACAACAAAGAAAACGCTTCGAACAAACCGCCCGCTGAAGCTGTTGCCCATTCAGAGGTTCGTGGTGTCATTACGTTAAATTAAAACTTCACTCACAGGCTTCATGAATATGCATGACCACGCACTCCGCTGCTTCACATTTATACTGTCAAGGCCACTGAGTGGCAGCTGGCCAGTACAACACTACCTCCTAGTGTACATCCACCACTAGGAGCTAGTGGCTTTATTTTTTTATACTTTGATAGTTGACTAAAACCTCTTGAAAAGAGAGAGGGGGATGATGTGTAATTAAAGTCCTTGGTTTCCAGTGGGGTTTAAATGTGCACCGACCTTTTGGTTGGAGCCCCAACTTTGGTGGTTTCCATTTCCTAGATATGTTTTATAAATGTATCAATATGTGAGATTTTGGTGTTTGCAATCCTAACATTTGATGTATTTCTAGTAGCTCAGTACAAACTTTCCTTAGCAATAACACGAGCACGGTGAAATAGTATATTTATTTAGGAAAGTACTTCAGTAAAATTATTACATAATTTTCTGCTCAGCAAGTCAAAATGTCAAAATGTTGTACAAGCACGATTTGTGCCTCGTTTGATGTAAAAATTGAATCACGTTGATGTACAATCTCCCTGTAATTCTTCCTCCATCTCAGCCGTGCCCAAAGAGAGCTCGGCAGGAGACCAGTGCAGAGGAGTACAGCCGCTACATCCAGACAGCTGAGAGTGCTTTGAAAGCCCTTCAGGCTCTCACCGAAGATAAAGCCAACACTACTGATTCACCGCCACACTGGCTGGAATCCAGACTACAGGAGCTCCAGACCCTCATAACCCACATCAGTACAGCCAGACACACACCCTAGCCCTTCTCTAGCCCCACATCTGTTTACTTCATGTATAGAAAACTTCATTAACCAGTCTGGGCCTGTGAAAGTCTGTATACCCTTTGCTGCTGAAAAGTCTCTTCAATTTTAAACTGGTAAGTTTTGGATTGATGTTATTGTTTATTAAACTTGTTTGAATACAAATCAGTTTTTATTTAGCACTAACTTGGTTATAAAAAGTATGCCTTATGAAATTCCTGTATTGAGTATCGATATTGGCTAGAATAGAAGTTTTATCTGTCAGCTTGTTTTATAAAAGTCCAAGTTAAAGACTCGCTGGCAGTAGTCCGTAACCACTGCAATTACTTCATAAATATAAATCTAACAAATATCTTATAAAACAAAACAGGGTCATATTTGATACAGCAAAATCTTTACTTCACCAGCAACCAAAAGCTAATAAATTACGTAATTTCTATTATACATTCATTCAAAGTGCAAGCCTTTTGTAAATCAATCCTGACACATTTGAGTTGTCTTGCCAAAAAAAAAAAAGTATATCTTAATTTTCATGCCAGGTGTGAAGTTGGCACATACAAAAGAAAGAAGTTGAGAAGCAGATGAAAACAAGATGACATTCACCTCGGATTAGGATTTTCATTCATATCGAGGTGACTAGTATCAGTTGGCAAACAATTAAAACATGGCTTCAATTGTCCAAGTCCAGCACCATCCTATAAGCTTCCAATCCTTCCAGTATCTTAATGAACAGACTGATAATGAACAGGTTATAAAAAGTCTCAGCCCAACATTATCTTACTGCATCATGCAGTCAACCTCCAGCTGACTGTCTCTGAAATGAGGATTGGAGTTTTCCAGTGGTCAAGTCTTTTTGCTCCAGGTGAAGTAACATCATCACCAGACACTCTCTTCCTCCCAGTTCAGGTCATCTCCGTCTCCCCAGCCATCTGTGTCAGTCTTACAGAGCAAAAGACAAAGAAGAAAAAATTTAAACATAATAATAATGTAACACATAACAATCTTTAATGCCTCATTGCCTTGGCAATCAATAAGACAGAAAAGGCCACTTTTTAAACATGGATTAAACAAACTTGTACATCCCGTTACAAGCATCATCTTTTTGGCTTCTACTTCACCGCATTTATATTTCTAATTTAGTTCGCCTTTTTAATTGACGCATTTCGAACTGCTTGCTTACACAAATGTACCATACTAGATTATTTTTCAGACCTTTTTTCTAATCCCATATTTGTACTTGTAAAATACTATATAGTTTTATCTCTTCAGGCCTTTAAAAACTATTTAAACGAAACGGTCTGAGAAGAAATAAACTTCTAAGAAACGATTAAACAAAAAACAACCCACCACCAGACACACTCACCTCAGTCAGGTTGGCAACGGCGAACTTGGCAGTGAGTGTTACAGTATCAATGGATGAGTCAACCTGCAGAGATTTAGTGTTTTCTGAAGAGGCTCTAGACAGTCCAGCATCGCTCGCGCTGAGCAGAGCTGGAGAGGACAGTACGATGTCCGGCACCATGTCTGCAAACAAATCCAGCTCTGGGTCCGGCGCTTCCTTTTTCTTCACCTTAATGGTGAACTCCTCCCCGAGACCTCCTCTCCCACCATGCTTTTGTGGCACTGTAGGTTTGGGCTTGGGGTTTAAAGGGTTGTGCGGGTCGCTCTCTTCTTGAGCCCAGCCGTCGCAGGAAGTGGTCTTGCTCTGTGCGGATTGTCGTACTGTTGAGGTCAATTTGAGAGGTTTGGAGGCACCCAGCCTCAGAGCTTCAGGATCGTGCTTTACAGGCGTAGGAGTGTCGCCTCTGGGCGGTGTGAGTATAACTGGGTCTGATAGAGGAGCTGTAGGGGAGAGATCTGAGGTAGGTTCAGTGTCCTCGAAGTTGTCCCACGGCTCGTCTTCCAAGTGCGGGTGCGAGAGTGGCAGTCTGCCGCTGTCTGGACCTTCTCTCTCCGAGGCCTGAATGTGGATCTGGACTGACTGTCCATCTCTGCTCTCGCTCTCTTCGGGGTCGCTCCAGTCAGGCCAGTCCTCCACTGGACCTTCAAGTCTGTCGGGCTGCTCTGGGCTGGATGACAGTGGCTCCATCTCACCGTCCTGATGGAAGCCGTTCAAAGGTAGAGACATCTGTCTACTGACCTCTGAAACATGTCAAACGACAGACTGAGATTCAGACACACCCACATCAAACTGGGAATTAAACTAAAAATATTAGTGTGGGTGGGTGGGTGGGTGGGGGGAGGGAGCGGCGGTCATACCTGATTTTGGTGGCAGAGAGTAACTTCTTGGCGTCACCTTACTACCTCCTAAGCTACCCATGTGACCCAGGACCAGACCTTCAGTCCCTGACGGTCTGGGGAACAAATTCAAGACTTTTGAAGGCTGGGCTATCTGTGGGTGGGAGCCTCCAACTATATGGACAGGTGAAGCTAAAGAACAGATGTAAGTAAGATTAGTGTTGACCAAATGTTTATTATAGGGATGATAACTTAAGATTTTCTGTCTGAATGATAGCTGACCCTTGCTAGCCGATACTTAACAGCTAACCGACAAGCAGTCTACTACTGTATACCTTCAGCCTATCTAGAATACTGCAGCAAGGGTTCCTCCTGTAATCAGTTTGACACTCCCTGTACTGGTTTTACTTGTACTACAATGCTGTATTTTGGAATCCCTATAGCAGCTTTCATTGTTATTGTCATTATTAGGTCAGTGGTGCTTACTTTCAGGAGTGACCTCTGTAGACTTGGTGAAGTTGGGTGTGGTGCGTTTAAAGACCTTGGTCCGCTCTCCACCAACCACCACCTGAGCCCCCAACAAGGGCACCAACACCGCCAGACTCTGCAGCGTCATGGCAACCAGGGAATCATTGGTGTCTCTCATTCCTAACAAAACCTGCAGAAGACAAATAAATTATCTAACAGACAAGTGCATAAGGACATTTAGGTCAACCCTCAAGTGTTACACACGTTACATTCTTCTTGTTCAGGGCATTCTTATACATCATAATCCAATTTTAGATATTGAAGGAACCGGGTTTGGAGTGAAGCCAGGCTAGCTGTACCCCCTGCTTCCAGTCTTTATGCTAAGCTAAGCTTCTCCTGGCTCTAGCAACGTAAGTAATGCTTAAACATGAGGGATATTGCTCTCTAAGCGCATTCCCCAAAATGTCGAAACTATTCCTTTACACTTAGCTCAGTGTTTATCACTGATCTCAAAGTTAAGAACGCTGCTCCTGTGTCGGCACTCCACCTGAGGAAGGATCTGGTTTTTGAGTTCATCGTGGGAGAAGTACTCGGCGTAGATGTGGATGTGAGCCAGCAACACGATCCGGATGTGTTCCTCGTTGATCTTGAAGTGCTTGAGAAGCTGAGGAATCACGTGTTTACGGTAAAGGGACAAAGACAGCAGGCATTCTTCATCGTTACCGCCGCCACTGGAATCTGTCCGTTAAAGGTTAAAAAAAAAGGGAGCGTGAGCAACCACCACGTACAGTTTCACACAACAATTATGCCTGGCAGAATGCTTCTTTCTCTTTGGTAGGGAATTCAAATCGGAGTTATTATTAGCAGTAACAGTACGAGTTCAGAAAGAGTTCAATAAAATGCCATCCTACCCTTCTTTGGCCTTAGAAGATGAGGCAGGAAGCTTTTCACAGCCATGGGTTCTGCAAAAACAAGAGAGTTGAGGAGTTTGGGGACAAGGCGTGAAGCTATCAGCTCTTCAGGGAGACTCTGGACCCGGTCTAGAAGAAACCTACACCAACACACACACAATGAGCATGTTAAGGGGATCCTTGGGAACATGGGGTATATTATTAAAATAAAATGTTAAAATGATACATAATTTAAGTAAGGGAATGTATAAGAAACACTATTTTAACTTTCCAATCGTCTAGAGTGATATAACTAAAAGTCTATAACTTTTTTTTTTTTTTTTTTAAAAGACCATTTGTAAATCAAGACCATATTCTCACTTAAAGAATTCATTCTTTTCTTCTTCCGTCTTCATGGTCAGGCTCTTGAGAAAATTCCTCACTTCCAAAAAGTCGTTCCTATTAATACAAAAATATGCAGCGTTTCTAAAAACAAAATCCATTTTCAGTACGTACTGATAACAGCCGAAGCACACGTAACCACGCTTACCTGAAAAAGTCGTGAGTCAGCAGGGAGCTGAGTGGGGGTCGAGACGAGGGGTCAGAGTTCAGCAGGCCCGTCCGCAGAGTCTTCTGCAGACTGTTGTACAGCTCCTGTGACACTGGAGACAACGGAAGAAAGAGAAGGATGAGCCTTAGCCGGATGTACTGATAACATTAGACGACAAGATGCAACATTACGGTCGAGGTCATTAGTAAAACACGGCTGTGGGCATTACAAAGCCATCACTCTACTCACCGTAGCCGTTAAGGAGAGGCATGAGGGCCTCTACCATCATTCCAAAAGAGAAAGAGTCCCGAGAGTGAGCATTTTTATCCGGAAGCATTTTAAAGCCCTCAACCTGTCAAAAAAACAACAACAAAAAAAACATGTTTCGCGAGAACTTGTGAACAAAAAGCAGACTTTTAGAAGTTCTTCCAGTTTTCCTTCGCAACCTTTAATCCACTTACCTGCTCTTCTGTTGGAACGCAGCTGGCCTCTCTCACGTTCTGAATGCTTGCAAGAAACTGAGGATATCAAGGAAATTAAATATCAAAACATAAAACTGATATAGTTTACAAATATCCGACATAGGTACTTTTGCATTTTTGGAAGAACCAAAATGAATGACACACACACACACACACACAGAGGCAGTCTGTGTGTGCGGCTACATTCTACCTATTATTCAATCTCTTACCTCAGGCGTTGCTTCAGAGAACTTGCAGACAGTCTCCATCCCTCCCAGTTTCCAATGACCGTCTTCGCCGACAAATACAGATGAAATGCAGACGTTGTTGTGGCTCGATTTGCCCTGGTGGTTGAGGAAGACAAGTTAGGAATTCATGCACGACTGTTTAACACAGACAGACGCCAACCTACGACTACTGTAAAACATGACGCAGCGCCTCAGTAGTTACTTTTCATAATGACGCCTTCTGGCCAACTTGTTTTTCCTCTCTCTCTCTCTCTCTCTCTCTCTCTCATCATAGTCACATGCATTAAGATGCTTCTTTTTGCTCACCCTCTCGTGCAGAAACACAAGTGCCTGCAGGAGGTCGTAGATGCCTGCGCAGATTTCCTCTGGGGAGAGGCTGTCCAGCAGCAGTTCCAGAGGCTGTACACGCTCTGTCACCAAGTGGATGTCACCGTCCTGCACTGAGCAGGACAGGAAACGCAGCAGACATGGGTGCCTCAAGGTTTTCAGGTGCTGCAGGAAATGAAAATTTTTTTTATTTTTTTTATTTTTTTTATTTCCCATTAAAAAAAAAAGTACATGTCATGCAGCTGATGAGTAGGAACTGATTATGCAGCCTGAGTGCCAAAGCCACACAAAAAAGCTATTTAACTCAAGTACACATTGCTGACAATGGAAGGGCTGCAATACATAATTTGGTGAGGTTATCTCATGATGATGATGATGATGATGATGATGATGATGATGATGGCGAATTTGGTGGTAGGTCTACTGAGCGAGCACAAATACGTTTGCTTTTGCAACAGCCAGTGTGATATGGTATCAGGATGAGGCTTCGGTACCTTGGCAGCTTTGTTGACTTTATCCTCGTTGCCCCGCTTGTGAACAAACACGGAAGCAGGCTTTCCATCCTGGAGCTTCGCCGAGTACATGGTGAGTCCGGAGGGCAGGGTGAGAAGCGGCTCCTCCAGGATGAAGCTCCGCAACGCGCTGCTCTCTGCACCCATGGCCGCGCTTGTTCCTGGATCTGGGAAACAGAGGGACATAACACATGCAAGCCAAACGTGATATGTGGCAATTCGAGGTTGTCAGTCGTTAAGCATACACATAATAATGGCGTAGTACAGAGTAAAGTTGACACACAGATACCTGTTTCACTTGATGTACCGCTGCTGTGTGAGAAGTTAGCTAGTGTTAGTTGTCTAACGTTAGCTGACTAACCTCGGCGCTACGTTAGCCAGCTCGTCATTGCTATGCCTGTCGGTTGCCCTTCCGCCTCCAAACAACCATGCTAAAGGCGGCGTGGCGTAAAAATTAAATACGTAATTTTACAAAATGATCAAACTGTAAACAACATAAATTCCTATTCACTTCTTGACGAATCAACGATGCTAACGTGGAGCGAAAGCTGCGCTGTAAACACGGACTCTTCCGGTAAAAGACGGAACCATATAGCAGGGGACAGCGTTACTTTAAAACATGTAAGAAATTAGTCACTGAGGCTTATTTGCTTAACGTTATGGTTATTTGACTAACGTTAAGGTTTTGGAAAATAGTTTTTATAACTTAGCAGACACTCAGGAATTAAATATTACATTACTCCGTTTAATTCTAAGTTTTAAAATCATACAAAACCACCAACAAAAAAAGCGAATGGTTGCATCCAAGGTGGTGTGAGATATCGCAGGTGTGTGCGCGGAAAGGCGACTAAAATGTGACAAAACTGAAAATGGAAACGATCTAAAATCGATCTTAAAAATGCCCTTGGTCTTGGGAGATTATCAACTAGCCTACGTTGCAGATGATAATTCTACCGCAGGGTCGTGAACTGCATGTGGTGATAAAAGGACACAATAGGCATACTATGACTTTTTTATCACTTTTTTTTTTTTTTTTTACATGTATAAGCCTCTTTCCGACCAAGTAGGCCTAGTTATAGGAACAGTCCACTTCTAAACAGTTCTACTAACTCTCCCCCAAAACAGTTTTTTCCATTTGCATGGACCTTTTTCACAGCAGACATTTTACTTGTCATAGTAGGAAAAGCACAGCTGAAATTGATAACCTTAACGATGGCTCAATTCCATCAAGTGTCCCAGTGAGCTATTTCAGTTTGTCAGCATGCACAATACCAGGGCCTCTCCTAAGTGGAGTGCAGCCATATTGAAAGCTGCTAAACTGTGTTTCTTTGTTGAAAACTTATCTATGTTGAGAAAAGTGATAAAAAGTCATAGCATAGCATGTAGAAAAAGGTTATAGAATAGTATGTTGATTGTGATAAAGTCATAGTATAATAGGCCCTATGTTGAAAAAAGTGATAAAAAAAGTAATATTATTTTGAAAAAACTCAGTTTAGCATGTCAAAAAGTCATAGTATAGCAAGTCGAAAACAAGTTATAAAAAAGTCACAGTATATTATGTTTAAAAAAAGTGACAAAAAGGCATAGTATAGTATGTCGAAAAAAGTGATAAAAAGTCACAGTATAGTACTTTAGTTGGTACAGACTAACACTAAGATTCTACTTCTATTTTTATTTGATATTTTTTAATTCTATTCTACTTAAACTTGTCTTAAAAATGCAATTTTTTGCCTTATGTAAGCACTTTGAATTGCCACTGTGTGTGAAAATATACATATAAACACCTTGCCTCACAAATACTTACAGTAATCTGTCATATTCATGCATTTACATATTAAATACATAAAAGCCCAATAACATAATAATATGATTGTGTCAGACTCAAGCACACTTAACAACTCAGCACAAAAGTCAGTTATCTCAGTTTCAGAAATTATTTTTGGTTTCCTCTTTGCAAGGAAACAGCAACATCTTTTATGGGTCATGCTTTAGCAACAACGAAAAACAAATCTTTGTCAGAGGAAGTGATGTGTTAAACTAGATTGGACTGGTTACCTTGGTAAAAACCCACACATTCATTCTCAAGTAGTGAGAGCAGAAGACAACATGGATGAGCTTGGTAAGACAACTGTCATGTTTTATCCTCAAATTGATCAGTGGACAGATTGTTAGATATGAAATGATTATTGCTATTTTAAAACATTCAGTGGAAGGTGCTATGATCTACAATTGATGTAGAAAATATAAGTGAAAAGAAGAATTAATCGTAGAATGACAGTGCTGTACAGTACTGTGACTCACAGTACAGTAGAGTACAGTATACAAGTAAACTGTTCTTTTAAATGGAGTTTAGCGTGTAGCTAATTATTTAAATCATTTATTTGTGTTATTTATGTGTCTTGGTTTTATTTTTCATTGTAATTTCAATCGTGCTGTTTATTGTTTATAAACTATGCTGCCATTTTTAGCCAGGACTCTCTAAAATAAGAGTATCATGGTAAAATACAGTAAATAAAAATCAAATCAAAGAAAAGATTGGGCTTCACTGGTCACCATAACATACAACATATGTATGAATGCAAAAAACAACAATTTGATTTAATTTTATAAAGGATTCAGATTGTTCTGAGATGTGAAGACATGGTAAGACAGAGACTGATCAGCTGTAAAAGACAATAGTACAAGCTGAACATGAACTTTTCTTTTTAACAGCCGTGTTGTCCACATCCCCACAAAGACTTCATAACAATATCTGTTCATTTTCTTAGATATGTGGGTTTACACCATGCGAATGAGATTTAAATGTGAGGTAATAATTGTCAACAGGGTCTTGCAACATAACTACAAGTTTCACTTCTGCAACATGCAGCCATCACTTCCTGAGGAAGCTGACTTGCATGAAGCAACCTCAAGCTAATCTGCCAACACCTTTATTTGTACATCGAGGTGCTATCTATCTCACTTCACAAATATTTCACACCAAACAAATTATACACATCCTCTGGTTTAACAGGTAACGATCAATGTGTTTTAGTGGCTGTGTTGTGTGAAAACTAAATATGTATGTATATGCCTGCATATGTACATGTTTATACTGTATGTGTGTTTAGAAGATGTATGGCCTGTTTCCTGCCACAGACTTGCTGTTGGAGGAGCTGGCCTTGAATCCAGGGGGTTCAGAGAGTGTCAATAAGAACAGGAGCAATGATCCAGCTGCTGGAGAGGTGAAGACAAAGCCCCAAAAATAGTCAGTTGTCATCAAACCTGAAATGTCTTCTCAACCAACCAGTTGACAAGTTAAGATTTGCATTTAGGGACTTCATATGATCGATTAACTTGTAATCTCTGTACTTCAATCAAAGAAAAACACATATATTTTGGTTGTGTGACCACAGGTGCCAAGTGCAGTTTGTTCTGGACTTACCAAAAAAGGAAAAGGCCCAGTCTGCTCACATGTGTACAGGTGAAGCACAAGCTCTTGTTGACCCAATTAACATTATAATTGTGTAAACTGAGGAAACATGAAATTACAAAAGTCATTGCATTAAACATATAGTGCAATGTATTTTATAAGTATAAGGTCTTCCAATTATAAAGCATCTTAATGTACAAAACCATCTTACTGACTGAGTAACTGTCTAATTTAAACTTCATTTTTATGCCAACAATATTTTCTCACAGACTTCTCACCCAAGAAATATTGCAAATGACATCAGACCATAAGTTTCTCACAATTTCAGTATGGCTTCTGTGTAGATTTGTATTATTAATACTGTCTTTTGGGTTTTACAGTTCATAACTCTACATTACGTATAATATCACCCTCAGATTGTGCTCAGAGACACAGTTTTCCCTCAATAGGAATTTGTACAGTCACTGGGTAGGTACTGTTATAATATGCTTTCTCATTTGCTCCTCTCTGGGTTTTAGTGATCTGCCAGCTCCTGTGGCAGCTTCCCTGACCCCCAACTCACCCACTAAGGAGCTGGACGCTATCTTGCAGGATATGTTGGGTCTGGGACAAGGGATCAGTACAGCATCTGTAAGTGCATGTTTCAGAATGATTGCAAAAATTTTGACTTGTTAAAGAATAATTCACAGCAATGTTTTTCTTTCTAGTCCACATAAACAAGTGATCAATGTGGTAAGAGTACAGAGTGCATGTACAGTAATAAACTTTCCAAACATCAGTGAAATTAACCAGGTTTAACAACAGAGGGCAGCATTGTACTAATGTCAACACTGCACAGCCCCAAGTAGTAGAATTTCAGTATAGGAGCATTTCTAAGCAGGGACTTTAAAGCAATTACATTTATCATATACATAGCTAAAAACAAAAGTGTTTGCTTATTTGTATCATCATTTAGGATCCAGTGTCTTCAACGACCCCACCACCTCTTACACAAAAACAGACTGTGAAAAAGAAAATAGAAGGTGGGCAACAGGAGAACAAGGAGAGCAGCAGCAGCAGAGCAGGTTCAGATGCAAACGCCTCAACCACGAGCAAGAAAACAGATACTATAGATGACCTGCTCGGAGGGCTGAGCTCTGACTTGGAGAAGATTGGCGTACGCACCACGACCAAGGGCCACTGTGCTTCCTGCAACAAAAGCATCGTGGGAAAGGTACAATAAGTCACATAAATAAATGGGAAAGCTTAGAAATGAATGTATTGTAGATTTAGAAATCTTCATGACAAAAAAAAAAGATGCAAAGTCAGCTTTATACATGTGAAAAAAGTAGTAAGAATTCAAATAGAGTTATGTGAAAAGAATTAGGAAACCCATGCTAAAGTTGACTAAAAAGAGGAATAAAAAAAATCATCTTTTGGAAATTGATCTTAATGCCTTAATCAAAAAAATGAAGAAAAATCCAACCTTTAAGGACACACATTGTGTTTGTGAATGTTCATCCTTAAAATACAGGGGGCATTTTGGGGGCTTTGGAATTAAAATAGCCCCACATCATCACATACCCTTCACCATACCTAGAGATTGGTGGGGCTATTTTAATTCCAAAGGCCAAGGGAACTTTATCAGGATGCATAGTATCCTGGATCCATGAAATAACTGGCCTTTCAAAATAAAAATCTGCCTGCCTCTATGGGAATTTAACATAGGGGTGTACTTACTTATGCCCCCTGTATTTTAATAAGGAAGAACATTTATTTATTTACGATATATTATTCATTCACAAAGAAAATTGGTGTCCTTAAAGATTGTCTTTTCCCTCATTTTTTTTAATTAAGGCATTAAGATCAATTTGCAAAAGATGATTTTTTTTTTTTTATTCCTCTTTTTAGTCAACTTTAGCATGGGTGTCCTAATCTTTTCACATGACTGTAAGTTGAATCAGATAAAAAAACCTGCTCTAGTTCTTGCACTTATTTCTTTTTTTCTTCTTCTACTGTAGATGATCACAGCGCTGGGTCAAGTGTGGCACCCTGAGCACTTTGTGTGTGTGGCGTGCAAGACGGAGCTGAGCACCACAGGCTTCTTTGAGAGAGATGGCCAGCCGTACTGCGACAAAGACTACCATCAGCTCTTCTCTCCTCGTTGTGCCTACTGCAAGGGGCCCATTGTGCAGGTGAGGAAACGAATGAAGACAAACCTCTTCTTTCTGGTTGATGACGTAAAAATAGATACTTTTTCAAAACAAAAGGAACTGTCATACACTGAAATGCCACACTTGCCTTTGTTTTCTGATTCTAATACGTTCTGTCATATATTACATCCATTTATTTAAACAATAATCTTTTGAAAATTGGATGTTGACATACAGTAGCAGGTAGTTCATTTTTGTAGATGTATCCCACATGTCATCTTAATAAATAAAACACAAAATCATATTGGGATTCTGCAGTCTGGGCTTATGCTGCAGACCAAAGTCATTAATCAAAAAACGAATGCAACTTCTCCAACGATTCACTTCATGTGGTTCATAATCCACATTTTGGTGCTTCCTCACATCTGAACATATGAGATGAGACAAACCTTACAAATCCTTAAAGGACATATGAGCATGCTGTAATATGTCTATATCTGGCTGGTTTACCAGAACATCCTGACAGCTCTGGACCAGACCTGGCACCCCGACCACTTCTTCTGCACACACTGTGGAGACCTGTTTGGACCTGACGGTGAGAGGCTTGTGCATTTATTTCTTTTCACCGGAAACCACAACTTCAGCAAACAGTTAGAAATCACTTTATGCATTTAATCTGATGTATTTCATACCTGTCCCAGGGTTCCTAGAAAAGGATGGGAAGCCATATTGTAGCAAGGACTTCTACCTTCTCTTTGCTCCCAAGTGCACAGGCTGTGGGGAGTCCGTGAGGGAGAACTACCTGACTGCAGCCAATGGCACCTGGCATCCAGAGTGCTTCGTCTGCGCAGTGAGCCTCTTGCTTCAGACCACACACACGGCTTTGGCTCACATACAAGTCTGGGAATAAATGAGAAAGATACCCACACATTTGCTTTATTTGCAACAATTTGACCACAAGGTTGATGAAAACCTTATGTCTGATGACTACGTTGCGGTTGAAATGGTGCAAATAAATCAAGGAAACCATATTCCACAGTGTGGGTATCTTTTACACTCTCTTCAACCCTACTTCTGCATGCAGCATCTGGATCAGCATCAGCTTTAATTCTGCTTTACTTAGCTATATGAGCAATCGTTACACGTAAAATGCTCTCAGTAGAGATGCTCTGGCATTAGGGTAGCAACTTTTCATATTTTATGGCCCTTATAGATAATCATTCATTGACTGGAAATACAATGTTCATAAACCTGAACATGAAATCCATAAAATAAATTGCTCTTTAAACATTCTGCTCAAAATTACATAAATACAATTTAGATTAACAACATCACATAAAACATAGAATACATCCAACTATGACTACCTAAACCAGTCGTTACTGCAGTTTTATCCTCACCATCACAACCAGCATCTCACTATCAGCAGAGAACCTAAAAAATGATCTAAAAATCATTATTGTCAGCAAGGTCAGGATTTTACCTGGCACTTTGTAATATACATCTAACCCCAGAGGTGAGGAGGTCACACACTTCATTAAGAGGATGAAGTGGACACTCATCCGTGACTGAGCCTTTTTAATCAAAAAACTTAACACCTTTAATCTTTCTGGCCACTCTCACTATGCTGTGCTACAGCCTGGTCTTGTCAATAGATATTTCCATACAGTGAAAAATAAATTGCAACAAAATGTTCTAAAATCATGACAAATATATATAGTTAAGATACATAACCTTTTAAGAAACAGTTGTCTTCCACAATGACCTTTCATACAGTGGACATGTTAACTTGTTAACCCAAGGTGTTAATACATTGTTTCATTGAGGTGTTCCTGTGCCAATGCTCTGGTGTTGTGCATGCTGGCTCATATAAATGGAACAGAGCCATTGCTAATGTTAAGAGTTACACCTGTGCTTTTAGTGCTAAGACAAGTCTAAATGTCTGCCAAAAGAGCTTCCCTCCTGTACAGACCCATTTCGTTAATATTGTAAGCAAGAGCAAATACCTGACAAGTTGTACCTTCCATGGCTGTAATGGGTGACACAAAGGCTACAAACCACACACCAAATATACAGTTACATATACACACACACAGTTACATATACACACACAACACATGTGTGTATATATATATATAAATATATATATATATATATATATATATATATATATATATATATATATATATATATATATATATATATAGTCATGTACAGTAAGAGGCACGGCTCCAGCATGATATACTCATGACATTCCCATCAGCCTCAGCTGCACTGAGTTTAATGCAACATTTCCATATTGTAATAATCTAACTTAGATAAACAATGTTCATTGATTACCTATCCCAAAAGTAAAATTTCCATGCAGTACCAAAGCAATGGCATGCTTTGTATAATGCATGCTGTTAGTATTCATGGGGCTCAATCATGGTTCTTTAAAAGCAAACACTCTTATTCAGATTTTACACAATTATCCTTCTTCTTCCATGTTCTCATCTTTTAATCTTCTCTTCCACCTTTCCACCCTGTGTTTCCCGTCTGTTCTTTTATCCAGGACTGTCTGAAGCCCTTCACTGACGGCTGTTTCATGGAGTTGAATGGTCGCCCCCTCTGCTCACAGCACTTCCACTCCCGGCAGGGCACTCTGTGCGGTGGCTGCGGTGAACCCATCACGGGCCGCTGCATCTCTGCTCTCGATCGCAAGTTTCACCCCGAGCACTTTGTGTGTGCCTTCTGTCTGCGGCAGCTTAGCCAAGGCATCTTCAAGGAGGAGAAAGGGAAGCCATACTGCTCGGCTTGCTTTAACAAACTCTTTGTGTGAGACATACAGTACGCAATGTACAAACAATGCATCATTGTTGAAATTATAATTTCCATATCATATGAGTGATAAGGTAAATGAGGCAACTATACTATTATATATAACAAGATATGTATTACAAGAGGGTATTTGGTACAGATGAGCAATAAAAGTTTCACTTTTTCAGTCCTTCATTGCCAACTGAGGTACCCAACATATTAATTTATTACAAATAAGGAGTGTGTAACATGAACATGTGATGTAAAGTAATAAAAGATTATGTTAATATCAAGGGAGAAACACTCACACTTTTAACACACAATTAATGACACGGTTGTAAAACACAAGAAAAATACCTATTTCCCATGATAAAAACATTGAAGAAACGTTTTACACACGTGAACTTTGGATGCTTCTGAAAGGGGTGTTGCTGATACTTGGGCTAAATTATATGGAATTTCATACATCATGATCGCATAAAATGTATAAATGGTGTAAGAAAAACACAGAAGTGCAGTTTTAATCAGTGGTTTCCATTATGCTATCCTCAGTTTGCCATAAGACTTGGCAGTCTGGAGATACTCTCTGACAGTATGGAGCAGTTTGTCGAGGGGCTTGTCTATGTGGTATGATAGCTTGTATTGGCAGTGACAGGCACGTAATCGGTGTGCCAACCTGAGTTTCCTCTTACTCCGACTTACCATCTGGCCCCTGGCATGCATTGGATTCAAACGCCCTCTTCATTCTCCACACAGGCTGCTTTATACATGCCTGTGGAAGATTGATGAAGGTGGTGAGATGAACAAAGGTAGTTTCAGAAGAAGCTCCTTCACACCACTGCATCTCTTCAGCAACTCACTTTGACTGTTGAGAGATGAATCAGCCACAAAGTGTTTTAGAGGACATTTATTTTTGGTGATGCACTTTGGATGTCTGGGCCCATTTATTTTTTGTTCACTCCCTCTGACAACTAATAGTTTGGATGGAATGTCAAGATGAGATATTTGCAGCACAGTTCGGATTTAGTAGGAAATGTTTGTCCTATTTTAATGTGAGATTATCAGTTCTGCAGAATCACAGCATAAAAAAAGTGTACATGTTTTGCACTAATACAACCGGCATTTTTCAAAATGCACTAATTGCAAAAAGCTTGTGGATTCAATGAGTTATCAGCCCTGCCCAGCAGTGGCAGTGGAAATTATTTTACCGTCAAATGTAGTAAATCTTTAACTGAAGCAGAGGCACATTAACCTCTTCATGACGTAAATGCTTCCTTTTTGCTTCTTCTTATATGTGATTTTACAGCAACATACCTTGTTAGTTGCCAGCTTTTAAATGTCTGTATGTCCTCGAACACACCATCAACTACTTCAATAGTTTAAAACCTCAGCAACTGATTTTGATACAGTATAAAAAAAATGGAAAATTGGAATATTAAATTAAGTAACAAGTAAATTAAGCTGATTGAGGGATAAAGGGCACATCAGAAAAGTAAATTAAACCACTTTATTAGTATATAGTGTAAAGCAGTTTTGTAAGGCACTGAACATCACCAAAATAACCTTTGAAAAAGTTAGCCAAACCTCCTGAGAATACTGATTTCTTGCCAATGTCAAACGGTATGTAATCAGACAGTGTCCTATCTTCAGATGAACACTGGCTACTTTTTTTTCGGCCCTGCAGGCAGTTCTCTTCAACTTTTCTTCAAGCCACTTTGGCTTGCTGTGTACAGTTAGTGTGCGAGTGGGAACGGAGGCGGGCATTAATCATGCTGTCATCACTGTCAGACCAGGCCTCTCTTAGCCTCCACAGAATACGTAGCTTGCATCATGGAAGAAGTGTGAACGTATCGTGTTCAGTCAAAATCCAAGATCGTAAGTGTTTAATGATCTAACAGTCTTGTTCCCAGATTCTACTGAACTCAAAGACACCCTGTTAAATGTTGAATATGTTTAAACACGCCTGAGACATTAGCATTTTGAGGAGGTACACTTCCCAGCATGAACCATACGTAACATAAACTTGCATGTGACACGTTTGTAAAATTTCACATTGTCACAACGGAGTGATTTGCAACTGAGCAAACTCCAGGCAATCTCTCTGCTCACCACGGGGCTTCTCAGGTGCTGCGGCAAATCACTCCGCCCAAGTAGCAGAAGTAGCAGTGCTTCGCCTTCTGAGAATATAGTTCCCGGTATGTATATGGTTAGAAGATGGCTGTGTCTCATGTGACCTTGTTATTTGTACACGCTGTGACTATACAAATCACAACATGTAAATAGGAAAATGTTGGTGTTATTTTGTCACTTATTCGGAGCAGTATAGGCTGGATGGAGCCTGTTACCTCCAGGATCTGTGCTAAACTAGGCTAGCAGTGAGTGCATCAGAGAGAGTTACGACATGCACGGAGATGAGAAGGTATGTATGGACTTATCTAACTCTGGGGGATACAGTGAATAAGCTAAAGTCTCAATAAGTCGGCGTGTTCCTTTAAGGGGGCGGTTATGTTCATCCGAGCATTATCTGCACCATTCACTGTCACAACTGCATGCTTTTATGAGTCAATGTACCAACACTGTTTAAGTTTCAAGACTTGTTTAAAGCTTGCTTTCCAACATTAAAAAGCTGTAAACTGTGGCTGGGTTGGATCAGTGGTAGAGCAGGCGCACGTTTACTGAGAGTTTTATGCCTCGACGCAGAGGTCAAGGGTTCGAATCCAACCTGTGACAATTTCCTGCATGTCTTCCCCCTCTCTCTCCCCTTTCTCACCTAGCTGTCCTGTCAAGTTAAAGGCAGAAAAGCCCCAAAAATAATCTTAAATAAAAAAACTGTAAACTAGCGGTTATCCTAAATTTAGATTAGCGGAAAACCTCCTACACACATTGAACCCTCGCTGTCGAGTGTATTTACTCAAATACAGACAACACCAACGCTTTGCAAAGTCTTGATATGATGCAGGGAAAGAAGTTCTGGCATTCACAGAAAAATTATGAGTGTTATCGTATGGCTGAGTGAAGAGGGAGGAAAGGGGTTCTCTGGCACGTAGTAAAAATGAGAAAACATGAAATGTGAGCGGGGGTCTTTTTAAAAGGGTGGCGAATAAAGGGCCGTCTGTGGAAAGCAGAGAGAGTGTAACTCAGGTGACATTTACAGCAGTGAAACAGAGTACGGACGGTCTGGGAGCGCACTTGGACATGAGATGGCAGCTAGAGCTCAATGGGGAAGGGAAAGGGAGTGAGGCATATATTGGGACATAATGGATACGGGTGATGAGGGAGGCTGGGTGAGGAGGGCAGTGGTTGACAAGTGTAGTTGCAAGAGTTACCCCTGCGTGACACCGAAACCCAACACTTACCTCCTCTCCTTTAAAATGGCCGTGTCCCCTTGGCCACCCCTGATGGGGACGGTGGAGCTGCCTGTCCAGACCTATTCAGCTCCACTGTGGGTCACGCCGGCTGGCGCTGCCCTACCCTGTAAACCCAGCAGTTCACATCAGATTTGAACCCATAACTGTCAGATAGGTCTGAGGTACAGACCCACTCATTAATCAGTACATTTGCTTGTAGATACACATCTATGGAAACGCCAGCTGGAGACAACTCCAGTTGCAAATTAGTCCTGACAAAGTGAAATCCCAGCTCCAGTAGGTGCAGTAAAACATGAATGGATCCGATTACTGTAACATCAATACTAGGAATGTCAATGTATGTGCTGATTAACTTTACAGGTCACTGCATCTATTAGGAACATACGTGAATGCAGATATATTACTCTGAACATGGTGCTCTAAAGGGAAACAAATGGCTGATTTAACACTATTTAGGTGAATGTGTCACAAACAAAAAAACGATGTACTCATCATGTTTTAGCCATGTGCACTTAGAAAATCCTATCAGGTCATTTAACAAAAACTTACCTGAGTTTTTGAAGAGATGCCCGTTATCTTCAAAGACTACTTTTTGCTGCCAGGTCAAAGATATTCCCAGTGTACAAGAAACGATTGATTCTATTCTTTTTCACAAGGCGCATTACAGTTCCTAGACCCAAACAAAGATGGCAACCGGATGAGTAATGCCATTCATGCATTGCCAACAAAACAGGAAAAGGTGTTCATGCATTTTACCAAGATGGTTCCCCCCACTGCTAGCCTTGTAGTCACATCATTTTAGTAGCTTGAATTAGCTGCTTTTGCAGAGTTGCATATTGGAGATGCTGCACAGCTCCTTTTAAATCACCGCCTACCAAGAGCCTGGGTCTGTCCGAGGTTTCTCCCTAAAAGGGAGTTTTTCCTCGCCACTGTCGCACTGAATGCTTGCTCTTGGGGAATCACTGGAATTGTTGGGTCTTTGTAAATTATAGAGTGTGGTCTAGACCTACTCTATCTGTAAAGTCCTGAGATAACTCTTGTTATGGTTTGTTACTATAAATAAAATGGAATTGAATTGACTATAGTGTTAATATTTGATTTTTATTTTATATTATTTTTTTTTATTTAGAAGTAACTGCCAGCAATGGTAGCTTTGAGAGTTGTCTATTTATTTCCCCCGAGTGAAAAATATTCTTGCTGTCAGTAATTTCCCAAATCTCAAAGTTGGATTTAGAACTAGAAGGCTGACGTAAACCGTGTTTCCCACTCGATTGCCCGTAATTATGATCTAGCGATAAGACGTGAACCCGGCATAAGCACCTGTCACTTCCGGTAGTCCTCTTTGTTTGTGTTGTAATTCTTTGAGAATAATGCACGTCTTGAAAAACATGGCGAGTTCAATATCATGTCTGCATTAAACAGCTGTTAGTGCTCTTAATGTAGACTGGAAAATATGTGGAAATGATCCATTCTGAATTTTTAAGTCACTTCATTACATTTGGCAGAAAAATTGGCATACCCTCTCATCATGAAGTTGAACAGCAGTCAGCTGGCAGAGGTGAGACAAGAAGGTTACTTCGATTCGGAACGACCAGAATAAGTACAGCCTGTGAAGCATCAAACATCATGTGAAGAACTAGGAAAGAGTTGGTGTGTCCATCGTTATTGGCCAAACAACGTGCACATTTTAGTGCTCAACAAATGTGAGCTGGTAAGCCTACATAACCTGTCCATAAAGCTAAGTCTTTAGTGAAATAAAGTGTGTCTGTGTAGGAGTTTAAATTATTTTTTTTAACAGCAAAGGAAAAGTGACAATTTCAACACCTCAGTAATTACTTCCACACAGAGTTAAACTGCAGCACAGCTCCACTTTTGGGTGTGTTTGTTTTGGCGTTCTGCTGATGCTAGACGCAGGTATCACACCTGATTCATGACTAGCTTCTCTGTCCAAGAGGAACTTCTTGTTGTCCTTGGCTCCTTGCTACGCACACGCACACACACACGCACACGCACACGCACACGCACACGCACACGCACACGCACACGCACACGCACACACACACACACACACACACACACACACACACACACACACACACACACACACACACACACACACATACACACACGCAAAGCCAAGAAAACTATGGTCTTCTTGGGTTTGGTTGACACAAAGCATATCTGTGCATGCCTCACTATCTTCTCTGTGTGCTCACTGATCCTTAACCAAGTGAACTTCAGGCTCCACTTTTATGGGTTAAATGGAGTCGGCTCCTGAGGGAGACGCTATAGGAGGTTCTCAAGACAACTTCAAAACACTTCATCTCCTATTCCTCTGCTGCATGTCTTTGTCTCATCTCCCTTACATCTCCTGCCAAGTCTCTCAGTTGGACCTCCGTGCTAAACACGGAAAAACAGAGACTAAGAGAGCATGGTGCATTATATCTGGATCCTTATAACGGCACAGGCCAGACTGGCTAGAGTAATGAGAAAGATTTATAAGACAGTAAGCTCCTTCTGTGTGCTAGCCTTTAGTGTCAAGAAGATAGATGGTTTTATTATGCTGCCTCATTGTGTCCATGTGTGGGTACAGTATGCCAGAGTCTGTAATATGTTCGGGGAAACCATTCTTGCGAATGGATGGCGCTCTCTGAGAAAAGTAAACCCTTCTTCTTGAATGGTGGGAAAGCCTGTGATTACTTGACCAATTTCCTTGAGATCACAGGACATTGGTTGAGAAAAACTGAGGTTCAGACCAGGTTTTAACAGGGGTTAAAACTGGGTTATGGATGAAAATTCCACACTGAAGTGGAGGTTGTTCAGACTCGGATCTCCATTGCTGCCCTGCATTGTTTGTACGGCAGCAGCTCTTGGCCCCGCTTATGTGGCAAGGCTGAGGCTTGGACCAGGGGTCAGAGAGTGAGCAGAGTGGCTCTGGGAAGGGGCCAATTGGGAATATGGCTCTGATCCAAATCCACCGCCTCTGTAGCAGCCACAGCATGGATCATTATAAGATTTGTTTTAAAGAGTGATGGTTAACCGCAATATGGCCCTGTTGTCTGAGGGCTGAATAGCCTCTTGGGTTTAGACAAGTTTGTGGAGGTTTGTAGAGGGCTGGGAAGCCCCACAAGGAGCAGGTCAGGGCTGGCTGGTTGATAAATCACAGACGCTGCAGGGGAAGCCCACAAGGCCGGGCCTTTAGTCAAACCTTCAACAGGCCAGCTATGGAAAACACTGGGAAACTTTGTGTAGAACCACACACCCACAGACAGTAACATACACACATACTGTATACGAAGGCCTATTATTGCATCGTAATGAGTTTAATGGCAAACACACACTTATGCACACACAAATGTCACCCTGGCCTGTAAAATTGGGTTTTGCAGTAATGTCATTAGCAAGTGTCCATTTTTCCCAGCACCTCAGCTCTGGCTTGTTTGACAGAACGTCCACTTAAATTGGACTGAGAGGATTCAGGTTTTCAGCACAGATGGATACATTAGCAGCTTGCTCCAAAACTTTTGAGTCAGAGGAGATATTTTTCTAATCATTAATTCCACGGTACTTTCTGTGACACCCTGTTCCCACTAAATCCATTAAGGTGCAATCATAAGCTCTTGTCTGAGCCCAGGACTCGTCCACAGCTATGTGATGATGGAGCTGGAGTTACTTCTTTGCATAAAAATGATTTAGTGTGCAGTAATTCAAAACCACCGCATTGCTTTCATCATAAAGATGACTTCTACATCTTTATAATTCTGCAACTTCAGTCACTCCTGTTCCATTGATCTGTAAAGGCAGCAGAGCCTTTTACAGAAAGTTCTCTCCGAGGATATACATCACTGCACTCAACACAAGTTCTCAGAATGTAATATTCAATCATTAAATCTGGCTTCCTTGAAATTGAGTTAACTGCCAATCGACTGAATCAATTGCATTTAATCCAAAGTCGACTAAATTACTTTTGAAAATGTCCTTTATTCAAATTAAATTACTTAAAACTTGGATACATTTTTTGAAACAAAGTACAGCTGCCCCCTTTAATTATGCATATTTTATTTGTTGAAATCATTCAAACAAATGCAGTGATGCAATGCACTCATAAATCCTTTATTTTTCGGGTAGTTTCAGTGGAGAATGTTTGGATTTAACTATCTTTATTAGATATAAAAGTATATTTTATATTCATGAAACATATTTTTTTTAAGTTGTTAAATAAGTTTTGGATACCCTTATCAACTGTTCTATGAAACAAATAATAAAACAAGTCACAAGATTGTGTTTGACAGACAATATAGGTTTGACACGACAGTACATGAGAAGATGCTCCAACTTATTTACTGTATCTAAAAATACAATATTTTTTAATAACCAACTATAGCAGATTCATGACAGGATACTTTCATCTTACATCAATTTTTTTCTGGTGCTACACAAACTCACGTAGACAGTCTCACTCACACTCTCCATCTATCTCACCATCTCTCTCTCTCTTCCTCTCCCTCTCACACACACACACACCATTGTCACATAGCAACCAACACAGCCAAGACAAACAGGAACTCTAGAATTATTCAGTCATTTTAATCAACATTTTCACTTTCCTTCACCAAATGATGTCTGGCTTCGGAAATGTTTCCACTAAACAGTTGAGTCTCCATCAGGGTTTACAGTGGGATTAGAGCTCAATTACTGACTCTGTGGCTCATTTACTTTCTGAATCCACAGTCCTCAAAACAAAAATTGCATGTGGACATGTCCAGAGATATGATAATAGCATGAAATGAGAAACACATTTCAAGAGAGACTCTTTCCAGCGCCGCGGAGAGGCTTTCATGTGTATCGTTTGATATTGCTACACATAGAGGATGTGAAAGGCAAAAGCCGAGACAAAAGTAAAGATCTTCTGTCCATTGGAAAGATCAAGAGAAGCAGTGGCCACAGTATTAGATACAGAAGGAATAACTTAACAATTTTTTGGAGAAAACTGGGTAGAATAGTTGGCAGCAGGGTAAAAAGTATAGTAGTAAGCCAACTGGTTGCCATAAGTTTCACCATTAGCATTTTGATGAGGCCGAGCTGAGAACAGAATAATAAAACAAATGTGAAAGAATATAATTTTGGACTCTAAAGTGATTAATGATAATGATTATAATTATTTATTTATTTTCCTATGAGTGACCTACTTATTATGAAGTAGTTGTACATTAATTTCCCCCGTTTAAACAGTCTTAAACATACAATATTATTTTCCTCCGTACAGTCATCTCTGATCCAGTCAAACTGTTCATTCATTTTTGTTTTGATAAGAAAAATAAGACAACGCTTTGGAACTGAATCAAACAATATTGACACACAATGGTCAGTGTAATTTTGCTGAAGTTACAATATCTGTTCAACCACAGCTTACACAACAGGAAGCGAACAGGACATTTTGGACAGTTGCAAAATATCTATTTTTGGATCACTCTGTTTGCAGTGTGAGTGGTTTGCTGAAGCCTGCACCGCCCATCTATTGCTATCTCCCTCTTCTGCCTGAAAAAAACACATTTAACAACGTGCCATGCAATTTACCATCTCCTGAGACATTATCACTGTATGCTGCCAGATAGCTGGCTGAGACACTGACGGCTGACTCCAGTTATGACCTTCAATCAAAAGATCACTCAGGAGATGAGGGTGAGCATCAAGATAGATTGTGCTGTTCAGGAGCAGTGTGATCCAGGACTTTTATACAGGCAGCTGAAAAGCATTGCATTCATTTGTTATAAAATTTTATTGGAAGAAATAATATAGAAACTTTAATGTAAGTAAGTGTAGAACTTACTGATTACGTGGATACAATTCTACCAGTTTCAGCAATACTGTAGTGTGAGCCATGCTAGCAGCTCTGTGAGGCTGTACTTATGCTGTGTTCATGTCATATGGTATAATAGTACAAAATGAAAAGAAACATGCTAATGACTTGCAAGCGTTTACATCATCAAGACATTTGTTGTATAATAACAGAGTTGATTGAGTAAGCATGACAATACTGTGCGTTGACAATATTAAACCATATCCATAAATGTGGGTTAAATCACACTGAACAACAGTCAGGTCAGGTCATGGTTTGTAAGGCATCCATGTTTGTTTGATTTTCAGGCACTTCTGTATTATTAAGTACCGAGATGGACATAATGGAGCTTCCCTGTCATAATTGCGACTTGGAAAATAACGTCTTTTTTTTCTTTTTTTTTTTAGCCGACATGTTCATAATGGCAATGATTATATATTTACCACGTTCACCATCTTAGTTTAGCATGTAAGCATGCTAACATTTGCGATTAGCACAAAGCAAGGCAAGCTGAGGCTGATGTGATTGTCATTAGTTGTACATGTATTAAATCATAAAACAATGTTTTGGACAAAATAAAAATTTGACCTGATGGATGGTGCTAGAGGAAAAGTCAGGGGGCCACAAAGTGATTGAATTCATCCTGAGGGGAACATGACTGTCTGAACCAAATCGTATTGGAATCCATCCAATAGTTGTTGAGACATTTCACTCCAAACTACAAATGTTAACCTCGTGGTGGCAGTAGAAAAGAGCCAAAGGATCACCAAAGTCGGTGGGTTTTATACTGTGGTGGCCATGAAAGCCAAACGTTAATGACACACTGTAAACCCAGATTTAGTTGTAATTGAATTTTTTAGTGGTCACTACTTATTCTTTCATGTTTTGTTAAAAAAACCACATTCATTACTAAATCACATTAGTTGTTTGTAATAATCAGCTTAAGTATGCAGTGCGCAGGTCGTATTAAGCAGAGATAACTAAGGATGTTAAGTTTCAGTATGGGAGGGGCGGGGTCATTGGAACTGTTCTGGCTGAAGCGATGCAAAGGCTCATGGGAAAAAATATATGTTCTACACAGTTTCTGTCCTAGTTAAAGTGTTTTTTAATAATTTTCTGTTAAAGTTTTGGATGTGCATTTATGTTATGTGGGTTTTAGTTTTGTATGGTTGATTTAGTGTTCATGTTCATCTACATTTGTTGTTGCACCATGACCGAGACCCGGGGGGGGACTGATGGGGTCTGGGCAGTGAGGTGGAGTACATTTAATCATGTTTATGCAGAGTACATTGGAAAATATAATCTATGAGTTGTTCTCCTTTCTGTTTTAATGGATTCATGTATAGAATACATTATTCTTCAGACTATTTTGTAACAAAGAAAAAAATATTTATGAGGAGGATATATTTCTACAGTTTTGTTAAGTACAGTGTGATATTTGAACTGAAGTAAGTTTCCTAATGATTTTTAGTAATGACTACTAATGCAAATACTAATGTAAGTACTAATGATGTGTCTACGGCATCAATTTACCAATCTGTGATGATACAACTTGACCTGTTAAGTTTCACCTTGTGTAAAAACTTGAACGGTTTAAGGCAACAGCAGTTTCCATGCAAATTTCTAGTAAAGTCAATTAATTTGGGTTAACAGTGAATCCATCCAATTGTTTTGGGATGGTAGAGACAGTGAATGGAACACCGTACTTATGAGCAAACTAACCAAGATTTGTCAGCAGACAAGGCTGAATTGGGTTGAAGCGCTAGTTTCTCAGTCTGACCAACATAGTGGCCAACTGACAGAACAACTGACAGATCGCTATTGCCACTAAGTTTCTGACTGTGTCATCTGATTTTGAATTTGTGTTAAAAAAAAAAAAACAGTATATTCAGTATATCTAATTGCATGAATGCAGGGAGAGGATAGTGTGTAAGTGAGGGGAGAGGAGGGCAAAGATAAAATCGCAGCAAATAGGAGGAGGGGAGGGAAAGAGAAACTTACGAGGGACAAAAATTGAACACCACACGAACAGTAGAATCTGTATCCTGTGTGCTCAAATTACTTTGTAAATGCTACTCTGTCAACTTAATTTGAGACCCTATGATATCGAAACAGAACACAGTTATCTCTGGGCGTGTGCCCCGTGTAGTGAGTGAGTGGCCGGTACATTGGCTTGGATGTGACTTTCAATCATGGTGGCGTGCCTCGACCCAGTAGACTGCGCTAGGCTCAGCACCGGCTCATAAATCAACCGACTGTCTCGCTGAGTCGGCTGCAGAGTTCTGAACTCCCCAGAGTGAACTGCATAATTTAACCCTCTGCAGTCAGACCAGGCTGCTCTCACCGGGCCTCTGTATAGCCACAGTGGTCAGCAGGGTCACCGCTAGAATCTCCCTTTGTAATAGTACCTCATGTACATTATGTGCTGTACATGATTGGTGTTTGGCTAGAAAAGCTTGGAACACAGCAAAAGTGCAGAGGTTTGACTGTAAGCTGTGCTATTCTGTTTTCACAAATGATAGTTCTGAAAAAGTATTTTAATTATGTTTTGCAAAAGATAAAAAAAAGTTTAGTAGGAATCTCTTAACTTTTAATATAGCACCGTCATTCGGGCAAAATTTTAATTAGCCACATTCACATCATTTAATAGCAAAATGTTGCATACCGATATGTTAGCATGCTAATACGCTAAACCAAGTTTGTGAACATAGCAAACGGCATATTGGCATTGTCATTTTGAGTGTGTTAGCATGCTGACGTTAGCATTTACCTAAGTACAGTCTCAAAGACAATAGCTGTCAACTTTTAGTCTTATTGAAAATAGAGTAACTAAATGTAACCAGCGTTTCTTGAAGCGTCACTGAATCACGTCCAATTTCTTTGTTCATCACTTTATTCTATCAAAAATGTTTAGGTACTTTATGTATAGAATAAGTGCAAATTCTTGCAGGTTCCAGTATATAAATATGTACACTTATAGAACACAAGAATACAGTTTGCATCGGTATTGCTCCGACTGTATTATTGGCCTCCCTGGTGGGACATTAGGGCTCTCAGTATGCCCTCCACTGGGAGCTGAGCATCAGAGCTCAGTCAGATTCAGGCTGTAATTCATCTTCTATGAGGCCAGGTGGAGACTGGTGGCTGTCATCGTGATGTTATTGATGGGTTGCACTCGAGACACACAGAACTGAGCTATGCTCAAATAAAGTTTACCCTGGGGAAATCTTGACTATAAGATGATAATGTTTCGGGAAACAATCTAAGACCAAGTTTAATTATTATCTGCCTGAAGTAGTAAGTACTAAGGTAAGTCATAGTAAGTGGTTAATGATATCATCATACTGTACACACACACGCACGCACACACACACACACACACACACGCACATGGCAGCCTAAACAGAGCTCCAAGCAAGACCATAAATAAATCTAGAAATGAAAGGAAAGAAGTCTGTGTATTTTCTTGTCTCAGTCTCTTACAGTAGATTACAGTGTAAACCTTGACACATGTTCAGGGTCAGCTGAAGAAGCAGAAAATTACCTCTCTAGACCTTTCATGGGCAGACTGTTTGTGTATTTGTCTCTGCGTGTGTGTTTGTGTATTCAGTCATAAGGGTCATGCTGTTTAATGTGTTTCTGTTCTTGGTGTGTGTCACAGCTCAGTCAATTCAGTCGTACAAGCCATGCTGTTTAATGTGTGTCTCTCGACCTGCTATGCATGTGTGTTTGTGTGTATTTTGTCATAGAAGCCATGCTGTTTGACATGTTTCAACTGTGTATGCATGTATGAATCTGTGTTTATATCAGTGTGTGTGTGTGTGTGTGTGTGTGTGTGTGTGTGTGTGTGTGTGTGTGTGTGTGTGAGCGTGCGTGCGTGCGCGTGTGCGTGCGTGCGCGTGTGCGTGCGTGTGCGTGTGTGTGTGTGTAGCAGTGTAGCAGTGTAGCGTGGTGGCGTCTTGACAGGCTCCGGGCCTGTTGACAGCTCCTCTGCTCCCTGTCAAGCACCAGAACAGCTCTATGTGTGAGTGAAGAGTAGCTGTAGGAACGATGCCCAGAGAGCAGAAAGAAGTCTGGAGTGTGTGTGTGTGTGTGTGTGTGTGTGTGTGTGTGTGTGTGTGTGTGTGTGTGTGTGTGTGTGTGTGTGTGTATACCTTTGTCGCTGTCTGTGTGTGTCTGTGTTTATCTGACTCCACAGCCAGGTTGTTATTACGGAGACAGATCATTCTCCAACCGCCTCCTCCTCTGCCCTCTTTCTACAAACCATTAATTCCAGACACTTGAAATCTGCCCTTTAAAGCAATAAATTATGTCTGCGTTGTATCCATACAAGGTCATCAATCAGACCTAATCATTTTCCTCTCTGGCATTCCTGCATCTCTTCACATCAATTGCTTTCCATCACCCCCTTTTTCCTTTTGTGTTTCTTTTCCTTTCAGTTCCCTCTTCTCCCTATCTCTCATCTCTTCATGTCTCATATTTAGATGACTGTATATCCACACTGACACATGAACTTAAGTCTTTGGGTTTGAGGGAGCAGACCAGCCAAGTGTTACAGAACCGCGCATTGATCTTGAAAATAAACAGAGCTGAAAACCAATGGAGATGTGGGGGTGAAAAGACAGAAAAAGAGACTTTGAAAAGAACAGATGATGGAGAGGAAGCATGAAATGTCATATTCTGTTACCAAAACAACATTACACACACATTGGAAGAAAAAGGGGGCTTTCACATTATTCAGCCCCTCTCTCCCATGGCCTTACACTGGTTCTGACATCACCGCTGAAGTCCAGCATTAATAATCACAGAGCTTGTGAAGGCATCATATGGTTCTCTTTGACAGGGCAGCTGATTTAAGATGTTTGCCCTCCTTTGCCCGTTTCTGTGAGTTTTAAGCACAGGAGTCCTCACTGGCCCAAAGGATGCCAATATACAGGTCAGGCAGAATTTCTATACTTCCACACACATGTTCAAGTCCAGCCACTAATGTAAATCAAGAGACAGTGGCCATTTTGTACTGCGTACACACGTGTGGTATTCTGGACACCTGGCTTCACAGATGTGGGTAAACAAAAGCCTATGACTAAGACTACCCCCTCAAACACAATCACATCCAACACGGGCCACAGCGGCCGCGGTACAATACCATCACAGACAGATATGTGCTAGACATACATCAAATAAACCTTGGATAAATGCAGGATAAACACGGTTTCACTGCCAGCAAACTGAACTCTCTACATCCGAGCAGACGGACGCTGCACTGACTCAGACGCAGGGCCAGGCTTTGCACCATGTATGAAAACAACATGGCCAGACAGTGGTTCAAGCAATGCTTTCCCATCTCTAATGATCTTTGAGCATGATATATTTCTTTAAAGAGGCAAGCTTTGATGCCATGCATGTACTATACGTGTAGCATAAAAGCTCCTCGGACAATAAGATAATCTTCAAAGAACCTCATTAGAGCAGATGACCGTCAAAGAAGGTCAAGCCCAAATCCAGATTCTCCTCGACTTAAAGAAGAGCTCATTTGATCCTTCAGACTGGAATTCATGTGTAGTGCAGACCAGAGGCTTTGATGTAATGGTATCATAACACATGCTGTTTATACTCTGTTCCCCAGTCACAGCAAAAAGGCCTTATTTGGCACTGGCAGCCTCTCTTGAACCCCTGCTTGGATAAACCACAAACAGGACATTGACAGTGAACACCAAAAGTATTAACATTGGCTATATATATATATTGTATTTCCATAATATTATGATATGAATACATCTATTGTCCAGTGCTGAGATTTGCAGCAGCATCAACAGTGGTTGTTGAAATGACAAGAGGGAAAACATTATTATTCCTCCATATCTTATTCTTTCACCATTTGAGTAGCCAAAAGGTAGATCTGCCTAACAGCAGGAGGGGGCTTTCACCCGTCCACCTCGCCTGCTTCGGCTCTCAGGGGTAAATGGGGCAGAATGAGAGAGAAGATAGCAGGGGGGTTCCCCAATATGGATGATACAATGACTCGCAATGTCAATGATTAGTGGGAGAGAACATAATGCATTATGGGGTGACTTTGCCAGCCCAGCCTTTGATGTGATAGCATTATAAGCTCTAGCAAACACATATAAGATATGGCCAGTTAGTAAGTATGTGTGAATTTGTGCAAAAATAAACACTATGATCAAAACTGATGCTTGACTAAAATCTCAGACAATGCCTGCATAGTAGTATGTTTGTGACTAATAAGTCAGACCTCCTTTACCTTAAAATGGAGAGTCATCTACAGGTGGCTGACATATTAAAGGATGGATACCACTCGCATGTCTCTTTATGAAATAAAAAGCTAGAGCCAGCATCCTCATAGCTCAGATTAGCACAAAGACAGGAAGCAGGGGGAAACAGCTAGGCTGGCTCTGTCTACAGTTTTTTTTTTTAAAAAGATCCACCTACCAGAACCTCTAAAGTCCCATTTGTAGGAACACTGTTGAATTACAGACATGCATTCACATGAAATTATAATTTTCACACTTACTGATGCTTGCATTATTGTCTGTGTTGCCATTTTAAATACTTTAAATGTCACATTCTAAAATGATAAAGTGCCATATCATCCCATCTGTATATAAAACTGCCTCTGATCTAAACTGAATTACTTTCATCACTCACTGTAAATAATTACCAACGCAACTCTGATTTATTTTCCCCTTTCCTTACATCACCCCAAAACAATGACAGTAAAAAAAACCTAAAAAAAAACAACCATTGAGACATTGTTTCCAGAAAAACAGCCCTGAACATGACCCCTGTCACTTTATCTCTTCCTCTCATCTCTCCCCCCCACCCCTGCTTTTGCTTATTCTGGATGATGAAGATAAACAGATAGCCATCCACTGCATGTGTTGACACGCTACAGGGAACGTCACTGCAGACACTGTGGAAAAAACAACTTATTGCAGACCTGTTGTCACTTAACACCATCTAAACCAGTGTGTGCTTCTTCCACAAACACTGAGTGAAAGCCTCAGACACAAACCAAGCATGTACCGATTCAGACTTACTCCCACTATCTCTACTTGTCTTATGTGTGCCTGGACTTAAACAGATTCCTTTTTGAGCCCCTTCTGACATTCTTTGACATATTCCACCTCCTAACGTTACCCTCCACCTTCTCTCCTACTCCCCCCACCCCCAACGTCCGGAAAGGGAAAACCACAATAACATTTCACCAGAGACTCAGTCAATATTATTCCTTGACATCTTCAAAGCGGGACAGAGGATATTGGAGCCCGAGCAAGAGACGAGTGGAGATAGTGAAGGTGTGTGTGTGTGTCCAGCTGAAAGTGGAGACAACAGACTGAGACAGAGAGGGTTCAGTGTGGCCTTCACAGTCAGTCTGACAGTCAGTCTCTGAAGTATGGCTGCCTAAAGCTATGAGCCACTCCTTCATATCCATCATACTCACATTTTCTTTGAAGCGCTATCTTTCTGCCCTCGGGATAACCATCTCTCCTGTGTCCATACCTTTGTTCACACTGTGCATGATCTTAATTCCTCCTCACACCACTAGGGGTCCCTGTGTACATGATAAATAGAACCGTTTGCACAGACCTCCAGCCTCAGATACCGCTATCTCTGCAGTAGTTCACATTTTGTCTTCATGTGGTGTGGTAGTACTTGTAATAGAAGTAGCACCTCTATCATTAGACAAGTAATGATGCTGAGGCAGAGGCGGCGAGGTAATGTTGGGGTTTTGTGGCAGGACTTCTGCACAACATCAGAGAGACAGGCAGCCGCAGAGCCACAAGGACAAGTAGACACAGGATCCTTAGAGCTGCAGGGCCATAAACAGTAACAAGGTCTCTTCACTCTCTTTTTCTTCTCCCTATACCTCCGATCTGTCCATACGGGGTACAAACTGTAGACTATGTAATGGAGACAGTGAGGAAAAATATGCAAAGTCAACGAAAGTGTTGCAAAGCATCATTATTTGGAGGGATCAGTTGCATATACTTGTACATTTTTAAAAATACCTTTAGATCAGAATGGGTTCCTCTCTCTCAACCTGCCTCTCTATAATGTCCCCAGATGTGCGTTCTGTAAGTGAGCGTTTCTGTGGTCTGCAAACAGAACATTAACTTTAAAGTCTTCTTTCGTCCCCTGCTATATGTGCACTATGCTGTAAGCGCTGGCCCCGGTCCAGGAATCTCCTGCAGCCAGCCGCTCATAAGCCCTCTTCTAACCGGCCAAGAATGTGGAAAAGCTCCTTCAAAGAGAAGCCCACTGCAAGGTGTGGTTAAAGCAAGTACCTGAGTCCACAGGTGGCCATATTAGAGCAGATTAAACTGCTAACTGAAATCCCACACCTGATTAAGAGCAAGGAGAAGAAACAGAGTAGTGTGGATAAAAAGATTTGATTAGATCAACGTGGCTCATCTTATACGCTGCCTTTATGCATCTAAAAACATTTGAGGCTGCATTCAAGCGGGCCATTGTGCAGATGTGTAACACAAAGAAATATTGACTCTTCAGCCTGTCCGATTTTTAGAACTTGATGAATGGTGCCCAATAAAACAAGTCAAAGGGTCAAAGGGCACAAGTGTAACAGTTTTACAATGTGAAACTGTGTTAAAAGACAAGCTGATCAAAGACACTCAGCAGAAACGCCCAATCTGCCTCATCTGAATGGAAAATACAATGAGCGTACAGGGACGGTCGGCTGCGAACAAAGCTGCCCAGTAACAGAAGTGAGAGTGGTGAGAAGAGGAGTGGAGAACATGGCCGAGGACAAAGAGCTGCTTGTCCGAGGTCTGTCTGCCATCGGCCTGCAGGGAGGGGCCCGGTGCCACTTGTTTGAGGGGTCTCCATGATAAATTTCCCACTACTTGACTCTGTCACACTGTCTGCCACTTGGAGAATAACTGAGGTCATAGCAGAGTAGTGGAGCGTTGACATCGCGGCCTACACAGAAAGGGGCCACCTTCTCTCATCACGAGATCAGATCTGCACGTTCCACATAATGACTAATACATGTTAAGAAGAGCGCCGGACTGAAAATAAATAAAACACTTCTCACAGTTGTCTTTACTTTGACCTGTTTATTTGTGACCATTAATCATGCATATAAGGTCTGAAGCCCTCTGCTGCAACAAGACGCTCACACAAATGTATTGCCGCAGGGTTGTCAAGCAGAGATTAATTTAATACTTCTGGAGAGGAAGCACATGCAACATGTGAAATATAATGTTGCTCATTTACATCTTTGGAATGACTCTGTTGAAAACAAAACAAAACAAAACGGTGGGCTGTCAGCCCCCCCCCCCCCAATGAACATGAACAAAGACTAGAGATCAGGCCTTGTATCTGCAGAGGAAGACTGTGAGATGAGGCTGAAACCCTAGGGGAAAAAAAACAGTAGGTGGACTTGAGTAAGGTTTTTTAGTCTAATAAAGACTAACACCTTGGAGCCGGGAGTTTAACAAATAAAACACAGAAAAGCATGCCGTAAGATAGGCTGTAGCCTAATAATAAAAACAATTACAATTATAATGATTAATTCCACCAAGCTAAACAATTCCAGTATACATTAATTAATTGCTTCATTGGCTTTACTTTAAACAATTATAATAATAAGCAACCAAGCTTCCTACTAGCATGACAGAGATTATAGCATATGAGCTTATAGTGATACCATAGGAAAACTGAATACAATGTCCAATTCATGTCCAAATACAATACAATGCCCAAATAATTCACTCACCACTCTGCACTCTTTTCGGTTCTTTCTTGTGGGTCTTTACTCAAACCTGTCATCCCTCTCTGAACCTGCGCCAGAAGCAGGGGTGTGTGTGTGTGTGTGTGTGTGTTGGGATGGGGTAAGGGGGGGTACTCAAGTCGTCCCACCTCCCTCTCTCGCAGTCAAGACGCTCCAAACTTGCGGAGCGCACCGCGGAAACTCTCCAAAGAGTTTTCAGCTCCTGCTTCAGGACTGCACCGAGTTAAAGGAGCCAGAAAAAAAGTTTCAGACAGACTCAAACTCAGCCGCGGAGAGCGTCGGGAATGGCGAAGGGGCGGAATGGTCCTCCAGCCGCGCGGCACATGTGAGCCAAGAGGCCACCGGTAACGTTTCTTTTTTTATTTCAAAGAAGACGGGGAAAGGAGCCGTGAGAAGCGAGCGTGTAGGAGAGACATCTGAGAGCTGACCGTCAGGAGTGTGTGCTGTCACCCCAACACGATGGTTTGTCTGCCGAGATTCAGCTGGGTCTTCCTGAGCGCTCTCCTGCACACTGTGGCACCCTGGGGCGCACACCGACCGGACAGACCGAGGGAGTGCGACACACCAAAGTCGGTGAGTGTTGGGGCACTTCATCAAGTCATTTCTTACGAGACAGAGTATATTCCAACCCAGTTGATATATTTTACCCTCTGTTATTCAGCCTGGCTGTCAACATTATCCTAACATGTTCTTTCTTTAGAACTTATAGTTGGAGAGATAATAGTAGTTTAGTTGGGGTATAAAAATAGTTTTTTTGTTAAAATATTTGGGGGGAACTTTATCACAATTGTGCTCTATAACGGGGCCAGAGGTTACGACCTTTTATATATTTGAATAGTTTTTATTATAAACTGATGAACTGATGTGCAATAAAATGAACAAATGATACAACGAAAACGTTGGGATGAAATTATCAATATATATATATATATATATATATATATATATATATATATATATATATATATATATATATATATATATATATATATATATATAATTATGTTTTCTGTATTCATATAAAGTTCAATGATTAGCCTTATTTTCAGACATGTGAAGTTCAGGTACAGTATTTCTGAACTGGCTCATAAAGTAACTTCCCAGAAGAGATGCGGGCCTTATAAAATGAGAGCAGTTGCCAAGAGAAATTGTTAAAGCTTGCCAACTTTGTGGCTGTTTATGTGACAAACGCAAGTGGGGAACACCCACGGGTGACTGGGCTTTATTTGGAAAAGTTTCAGCGCAACTCACGGCCTATTAAAACACTTATCGGGGCATTTAGGTAAAATGATGGATGTGACTTGAACTCTTAACCGTGAGGAAGTGCAGCAGTGCTGTCTGTGTGTCTGTCTGCCCGTGTATGCCGCCCACCGTGAATGCATCACGAAAAAACAAGTTCATTAAAATCATGACTGCAGACATCTCATCCAACACGTTTCCCTTCTGAAAAACAAAAAAAGACCTCAGCCACATCATGCAAACGTTTAAATTGTGCGCATGGGTGTGCGGATATCATTAGGGAGTCGTTGGGAGATCTCGGGCTTGTGTTTCATGAGTGCATTATACACGCGGATAATGGATATGTTGTCAGAGATCACTGAAGACTTCGTGCTCCTTGCTTCATGTGATTTGTAATGCGTCAGTACAGTGGTCTCTGTTTTCTGTTAAGAGTAATTACCCCATAAAAAGGAGCCCTGCGCGTCAAGGCTCTCCAGAAAAGTCCATGCAGCTTTAGCAGAGGGGATCATGCCTCTCCTCAGGACACGACCGCACTTTCCATGTCGAAAAGTCGTCGTTTATGGAGTAGGCCTAAGCGTACATGTGCATGTTAACGAATGAGAGACAAAAAAAGAAAAAAAAGCTCTGCTCTTTAAGTTCCCGTGTCTCAGAAATATGATGGAGAAAGCCTTCCCGTCAGTCTGCAGTGTCGGCTGCACCCTGCCAATGTGAAAATTTAATTAGAAACCTAGAAACAAACTGTTTAAACATGTCAGTGTATCCGCAGAGAAGAAACGCTGCTCTGAAATTAAATATAGCACTTTCGATTTATTTTGTCGAGAGAGAGAGTGCGCCAGAAATCACTGCACGTTCTTTGTAGCTAATTGTGATGATAACAGAACATCCCACAAGACGACTTCACTCGCTTTTGGCAGCAGTATGAAACGTTGTATTTGACAAAGGCAGCGTTGGCAGCTTGCAGTATATTTGGAACACAGCTGAAGGAAATCTTGATAAAATTTTAGAAGTAAACATTTTCTAAGAATAACTTTATTTTACAGTAATGGTCTTCATCCCTCAAATGCCTGATTACACTGTGTCTCAGAAGCCAGGAGTTTGATATTGTTTATATAAGTTAATTCATTTTTTCATATTTGAATAATGCCGAGATCAAAGTCATGAGCACATGCACGGCACATTTTGCAGAGCACTTAACAAGAAACATATTTTTAAATGCAATACGGCCTTATGCTCATTTGGAATGGCTGTGATTATTTCATTTCCATTGTGACATTGTTTTGTATAAAGATAACCGCACTAGACAAACACTTCCTGTAATATAAACCCCAGAGGAGAAAAACAGTGCCATACTTAGGGCTGTCAGCACCAGATCTCCCTGCCTGGTGTAAAAGATTTCACGAACAAAAGTATTACAGTGGGGTCAGAATAGAAAGCAGGTTTCTTTCAGCTTTTGGCTTATATGAGCTGCAGTATATTTGCACTGCAGCTTTCAAATTGCTTCCCAGGCCGAAAAAAGGCTTTGGCAATAGAGGTATGCACCTCAACAATACACATGGTCTGCTTACAGCCCAGAAGGCCCCAATATAAACCCTCTGCCCGCACCACAGCAGCAAGCCCCGAGCTGACTAGACTTCATACTTCCCCTGCCGTCATCTCAAAATGGTATTTCAATCTTTAACTTGTTGACCCGAGCCTATGAGCCAGTAAACCACAATAGAGGAAAAATGTGTCAGCTTTAGTTGAATTGGTCTAAAATGATGGTTTCTGGTATTTTTGTTTCCTTTAGCTCTCCAAAACGTTAACTCTCTTATTTTCTTTCCTTCCCTGCTTCCTCTGCCTCTTCCACAGCAAAGTGACATGAACTCTTTTCTGTGGAGAGTAAAGCGTGCACCTCCTCACCCACCTGCTTACTTATTTGGCACCATCCACGTGCCCTACACTCGAGTCTGGGACTTCATCCCAGATAGGTCCAAGCAGGCTTTCCACAACAGCCACAATGTGTTCTTTGAGCTGGACCTGACCGACCCTCTGACCATCTCCAAGCTGACCAGCTGCCAGCTGCTTCCCCACGGAGAGAACCTGCAGACCCTGCTACCTCGAGACTTGTACCGCCGCCTCAAACGCCACCTGGATTACGTCAAACACATGATGCCTTACTGGATGACCGCTGACCAGCGTGGGCGCGGCCTGTATGCTGACTACCTGTTCAATGCCATTGCGGGAAACTGGGAGAGGAAAAGGCCGGTGTGGGTGATGCTGATGGTCAACTCGCTGACGGAGTGGGACGTTCGGACCAGGGGGACGCCTGTGCTGGACCTGTTTTTGGCTCAAGAGGCTGAGAGGATGGGAAAGACGACCGGGGCGGTGGAGCGGGTGGAGGAGCAGTGTCACCCCCTCAATGGGCTCAACTTTTCTCAGGTAAGAGCAGGAATGAATGCTTGTTTATTTTCTCCTTTTTTTTTTGCATTTGATTCCCCATGTGGACACAGCTGGAATAGCTGAGCCATGCCAGGCGTAGAGGGCGCATGAGTAGATGTAAGATTCTGTATCATTCTGCTAAAGTCTGAAGACAAACAGGCAGAGCTCTATAATTCACAGTAAAAGTTTACGGATTTTGGGTGTTGCACCCTCTCTGAGAAAAACAGTCAGAGAAAGGGATTAAAACCTTTCTGCTGGAGACAGCTTTATGGTTATGGATGTCCATCCACCTCACTTAAACAAACACCCGTTAAACAGCTGAATCTGCAGAGAGGGTGTCAGGCTGAGCGATGCACATGCAGAACAGATTAGAGAAGGTGAGAAGAGCAGAGAGGTCTCTCAATAATTCAGACTGTCCGTCTGGCCCTCTGCGGCGTTGCGAGGCTTGCACTGTAATCAAGACTGGAAGATGAATAAATTAACCTAATTACTTGATTAACAAAACATGCGGAGTGTGTCCATCTTTAATATCTTGGCTGGTGATACAGACATGAGGGAACATGCATCTATTTAAATAGTTCAGTCAGTTGGGGGGTCACCTAAGATGGAGGCCATCTTTCAAACTGTGGGAGGTCCCGCAAAAAAATCTGTGATGAGCCTCGACGGCACACTGAGGATGCGCTGTTCTAATTTATGTTCTAATGCAACCTTTGATCTACATTACGGAGGGGAAAAAAATCTCAGCATGTGCATTCATGCAGCACTCACGCAACCGAACACATGTGCTGTGCATGCACCGCACACCACACACGAAGGCACACTGTACGCATGCAAATCTCCAAACATGCACATTGGCGGTGCCTAAGCCTCCTTGCGACAGGTCCGAGGGCTCCGGGGCTAATTTGAGAGGCAGTGGGCTCCCAGCCTCTCCTCTTTCATCAGCACCTTCTAACTACGCTGTCAAAGTCACACTGCATGCCCCGCACATGCCTGGGAGCTTTACTGCCCCTAGAAATAAGCTCAGTCAGGCACACGGTGCCTCTCAGTAATAAAGAGGGGACGTGCTTATGCTGTTAGGAGGGCGATCTGCAGTCTGTTATGTCCTGTAGACGTGTTGTTTTCTTGTTTTCTTAAAGGGATTGATGCCTACTGTCTGTTTCCTCAATAAAGTCATGATCTGCATTTAGTGTGGCACGGCATGACAGTTGCCCCTAAAAACAACACTGCTTTAAATTACATCCTTACAGGGTTTAGTAGCAGTACAGCGTCCAACTTTAGAAAGTTGTGTTTATGTTTCCTGAGAGCGTGTATTCGACTATAATAAGCATATTGATCTTCAGGGAAAAGAACATGCACTGAATTTACAAGAGATGGTAAAATTTTTACAAGACAGGTGTTCAAATTCAGATAAGAGTTTTATTGCCATGGAAATCCAGTCAAAATTGCATCATAGATAACTTGAATTTCACCCCACCAGAGCACAAGAGCTGAGCTTCCAACCCCATTTGTGTCCAGATATGTATGAGAACAATTCGGAGCTGAACTGAAGCCTTCATGGAAACCATTATTTTCAATTACAATAATTTGTGATTTAATCTGAACACTATGGTTGATTGATTCCCTCTACGCTTTACTGGAACAAGGATGAGGTCAGAAGGATGGATAGAGAAAGAGTCAAAGAGAAAATGAGTGGGTGGGAGTCAGAAGACAGAGAAGTGAGACACCGAGAGAGAAAGGCAGATATAGAAACTTACTGGGGAATAAGAAAAAGTGTAAAGGCAGCGCCGGGGTTGAAAATGCAGGGAGACTGATGTGCATCGTCTCACCGCTAACGCTAATCTGAAACATGAGCAATGCTTCAATGGAAGATCAGAGTAGGGAAAGGTTCCAAACCCTGACGGCCCACATATTATTTGTTCCCAATAAAACTAGTTGCTTACAATATCCTGTAACTGTGACCTCAACGAGAGGCTCACGCTGGTGATTCATCATATGTCACACTGTAGGTTTCTCATAGACACACGGGCCCAGTGGTGCCAGTGCTGTGAGGAAAGCACCTCCGGTAGACGGGTGGTCTTGAGGCACTGGTCCAGGTCTACAGGTTAGCTGTTGCTGGGGAACCTGTGACCTTATTCTCTCTGGAATAGGAGGTGGAGCGGGTGTTTTAATGCAGTGGTGTTCAGTTTGTAGTGGTTATGTTGGGGGTAGTGGTAGCGTGGGAGGGACGGAGAGACGGCAAGTGTGCCAGAGCCCTCTTTAGACCGTTGTGGTCTAACAAGAGCTCTGTCTGTCTGAGATCTCTCTATGCTCTCTTTAGATCACAGAGAAGTGTGGATGTCTCTGTGAGAGGCAGTTTAGAGCATGTGGAAACAAAGGCGGATCATGGTGCATGGTTCTTCTCCAGTTGTTTAGAGGCCAATGCAGGTCGACAGCTGGATGGGCCCGGCCAATACCAATTTCTCTGTGAATGCTTTTAGTGGGAACGGCTAGAGAAAGCTTAGTCGACTCAGAAGGTGCAGGCTGCGCAATCACAGCTCCAGGAGGTGACTCCTATACAGTGTCTTCACTCAATGGTGGATCAATGATACATCATGGCTTATTAGGTAGAAATATATAAATAATACATGATGTAAGGTGCATTTGCTTCTACTGAAACTGAGAAACAATGAAGGTCAACAGTCTCAGCATCCCAATGGTACAGTGTATTAAACAGTAAGAAAAACCGCAATGGCTTATTTTTACCCAGATACTGTATGTTATTGAAGTTAAGATTTGGAACAAAAACAGCTCTAGTGCAAAGCTGCTCCAGCCTGTGGGCCTCTCTCACTCCCACCAAATAAACACCCATATTTATTTTCCCTGGGTCGCATTGCAGCCGAGGCCACTGGCCCATGTCGGAGAGAAATTACATCAAGTCGGTGGCGCCTGTCTCCTCGGTAGGGGTCAAGGGTCACTGCGGGAGGTGGTAGTGGAGCCGCGGAGCAGCAGAGCGGTAAGGAGACTGCCAGTCTGCTGGGGTCAGTCTGGGCACTGCTGAGCAGGCAGGCAGCGCCCAATCTGATAGAGTACCTGGCCCAACCTCTGACCAGGCTGTGAGTTTCCATCAGCTCAAACTATTTTGTGCTATGACTTGTGCAACTGTGTGTGTGTGTGTGTGTGTGTGTGAGAGAGAGAGAGAGAGAGAGAGAGAGAGAGAGAGAGAGAGAGCGGACTGTTGGTACACCCCAGTGCTGTCACCTCAGAGCTGGAGAGGGGAGCGGGTAAAAGGTTTTAAGGGATGGGAGGGTGGTAGGTGACAGATTCTGGTTTCCCTCTCAGCAGGAGGGCGTCTTCCTCTGTTTACAGCTTCAGTGACAATCTGACATGTCTATTTCCATCAGTGAACCTCCTGAGCCGTCCCTCCGTTAGAGAAGACGTCAGACTGAGGTGTTCTGTTGTGCTGACACGGCAGCCTTACATATGCTGTGGTCACAGTGGGGCGCTTTCAGGTCTGGAGATGAGGCTAAAATATCACAACAGTGTATTTCTACATGGTAAATATAATATGAAATGTGATGACATTTAGTTTACCAATATATGTATGAAAATATATAATAAAAAAGTGCACGGCGCAAGGATAGCAACGACTGAATTTTAACACGTCATAAAGTGGAAACTTTTGTCTGTCTGTGCCAGAGACATTCCCTGTAGCTATGTTTAGACCCTATCTGTTTCCCATAAGTCACTATTACTTTATATGATATTCATTTTGATTTGTATGTTTTCCAAGTTAGATTAGACCTCGTAAAGTATATGGCCCTAGGATACAAATCAGTGATTAAAAAAAAACGATCCAGAGGCTCCTGGCTGTGTATGGCAGTTATTTGATGAGCATTTATGGTAAGCGGTGAATAAAATATCGTAAGCCCATAGGTAGTGAATGTCTCCTGGCCGGGCAAGGGTTGCTAAGAGTAACAGCAGTACTGAAATCAAAATAAGATTCTCATGCGTCGTATCAAGTCATGCAGAATACTTTGCGTTGTGTTCTTTGGACCGTGTTCACCTTAACAGAACATATTTAAAGGGAGGAATTAAGTAACATCCAACCTTACCCATATCCAAATATTTACATTCCGTGATGGGTGTACAAGTTTGAGTTTGAAGCAATGTGTTGGCCACAGACGCTGACTGATGGAAAAAGTGATTCTTTGTCTGCACTCTGCTCTTCTTTTCTCTGACCTCCTCACTCGTTTTGGATCCCTCTTCCCTCCTTCTCGCTCCCTATCTTTCTCTCTGACATGTCCTGAGGCTCTGGTTTTCCTACTGCTAGCCCATTGCTCATCTGCACACACACACACACACACACACACACACACACACACACACACACACACACACACACACACACACACACACACACACACACACACACACACACCAAGTGGAAAAAGAGGTGGAGGGGAAGAAGGGGAGGAGGAGATTACCTTTAAAGTGTGCTGGCGACATGTATCCCCTCTTTAAGCGTGACATCTGAGGGTGTTTCACATCTAAGCTATAATTACCTGGGCAAATATGTGGAAAACTGTGAGGCAACACGTATCGGGGCGATCATCTGGTCCTGTCGGCAGGCAGACGGCAGTCCCACTGTTGCACTAATGACTTAATAGGCCCCTTAATGACCAAATAGCCCGCTGCCATCCAGAAGCACTTAGACAATTATGTGCTGGCCAGAACACTGCAGGCTGACGGTGAAATTGAGGGAGGTAGAGAGGCTGGATATGGACGGTGAGAAAACAGGGGCGCTGTGCACTTGACAACTGAATGAATCACAGTTTCTTTTACTGGATTAATCTTTTGTGAGAATAAATAGAGAAAAAAATAAATAGTTAAAGCTAATGATTGAGTTTGAGAGCAGGCAGCAAACAAGAGCTGACAGGAACCGGGTACAGTTTGGCTACAAGAAATGTTCCACTTAAACAAAGTGCCACAATTTTAGCATTTCACTAACTGGAAAACTGTGAGTCAACACGGCTATCATGATAACTCTCTCCACTTACTTAACTGATGTTGAAAGAGTCAAGTTCAGTAGCTGCAGTAGAAGGGAAACATGCAGGGAAAGTGGGAACACCAAAAAAGGAGCGTCTTTATTCTGACGAATTCTTCTGTGAACTGTTAACTTCAGTATGATCTCAGTGCTCCTCTATAAACTCGCTGCTTTGTCTCCATTCAGTGAATCCAACAGAGGTCACATCCCTCCTCACAGAGTATTGTACCTGAGAGACCTGAAGTAATGACTCCACCACATTGTCACTGAGCTGAGTGAGTTAAGCGTGGCAGGTCAGAGTGCTCTTCCATACTTTAGTGTTCAATGTGCCAAATCCTTCCTTCGCCCACATTCTCCCTTTGGTGAAGAGAATGAACGTTCCTTTCTGCTTAACTGGCCTCACGTCACACTGTGGATCCATCTTCACTCTGCAGTCATCTTCCCTTCAAATGAGGACCGCCTACACACACACACACACACACACACACACACACACACACACACACACACACACACACACACACACACACACACACACACACACACACACACACACACACACACACACACACACACACACACTTAAACGGTACTGTTTCTGTATAATTATTTTGTCATCTTAACAGTGGAAATTGCAGTAAAGTGAAAGATGGTTGCTGTTTTCCTGCAGGCAGGTAGTCTCAAAGACATATACACACACACACACGCGTTATATTTTTACAATACATATTTTGCTCATCACAACAAGGGAAACTACAGTAAATTGTACTGAGCTGGAGGTTGTTTCCTATGGGATGGGCAGGTAGTTTCCAAAAAGGCTGAGGTTAATCTCAGGTTGTCTGGGCCAGGGGCTGATTGATCACAGACAGGAATGTGACTGATTTTCTGAGAGACCCACTTGACCCCTCTGGAATGCTGTTGTCTTTTAGGTCGTCGTTGCTTTATAACCTTGTTTAACCAGGTTAGCCCCGCTAAAACCAGCGATCATTGTATGCATCTGCGATGTGATGTGATGTGATGTGACGTGTGCGCCGCTTAAGTTTGCGCTTCCCTCCAGATGCTGTCACTCGTAATTACATTTTTCCCTGATATGTTATATCCAATTTTGACTTGAGATGAGGCTTAAATGCTGTAGGCCTAGTCTTTGTATCAGGTGTTCAGACAATGTTTTTTGAAGTTGGGAATGCTGCCTTTAACCTTTATCTCTCTATAATATATCTTTTATGAGATTATTTTGATCCAAGTCCTGTAATAAAATGACAAATATGTGTAACTGCCCTCCAGAAAGGCCTATATAAGCATTTTATTATCTGACACCCATATTGGCAGGACAACATAATTTGTCAGCACCTTCTAAAATCACTATAAGAAAATTAAAACCATTTTACAATGCTATGGTTAAGGTTTAGTTAGGCTTAGGCATATAAACGATTTGGTTGGGGAACAATAGTGGTCATGGTTAACAGAAATCAACGTTGTCTGTTGGTAGGGAATGGGAAGAGAACTCCTCTCCGAGTCCAAACCTTTGTAGATCCATCCAACTACCCTGACCTCCTGCCTCTGCACATTTTGTAGCTCTAGATTGCCACACTATGTCCTCCTTTGCTCCTGACAGAGGACAGCCATAATTCCTACATCCTCTTGTCACTTTTTGGCATTTGCTGAAAATTCTGATGCTGTCATTTTCCTTTGAAGGACAGCCTGAATAATCTGCTTCCCAACATGTACTGCTTTGGTGGCTGTGTAATCCTGAGTTCCTCTTCCTCAGGAGTGCAGTAGCAATAACTTTGCGCATAAACAGACATAGATAATTGGGGCTCAATTGGGAAAAAGTAGTAGAGTGTGAGTATACTATAGGGTTGCTATCAACACCATCTTTTAAATCACAGAGGAACTAAATCTAAAAGCAGCCAACAAAATATATATTATATTAGTGGTAACAAACATAAAAAGTGAAAGGGCAGCACCAGTAACCAGACAATGTGGTGTATCAGTATCACCCAGTATGGGCGAACATGGAAAAAGATTGCCAGTACACCATGACATGCAATTTTCCATGTCAGACGCTTGGTGGTCCGGGATGAACTCAGCGTCCCAGCTTGCCTGTGACATCAGCCACACATACTAGTACCACACCTCTCTCATACATACACACACACACACACACACACACACACACCGGCCAACGGTCATAAATAGGTGCCAGTAGAGAACAACTGTGTTTGTATGTGTTGGGGATTAGGAGCATTAGCAGAGCCCTCTCGCTGAACCCGGTTTTAATGTGACCCATGCGTCTTCTCTGCCCCCTCTGCCTCGTCCACATTATACACAACCCAGTGGAGCACTTCAGCACTGCTTACACCTCTCACCTTTCTATACACCCCCTCCAAAAACCTACACATTCACGCTCATTTTCACTTCCACACCATATACTTGCATTATCCTGCAAGTCAAATAAAAAAAAAAGAAAATTCAGTTCTGCTCCTAATGTTTATTTATCCAGTCAGGCTTGTGGGGAACATGTACGTCATTTTCTTTGGCTAAAACTGTGTGTTACACATTCACAGAGTCGTCCATATTCACACTTGGATCTGTCCTGTGTAAAAACACTTTGCTTCTACAATATTCTCATACAAAACGTGTTGATTTGGGTCAAATGTAGGTTATTCATGATTAAACAATCTGTCAAACTGAGTAGCACGACTTTATGTTGTGGCAAGATCCTTTCAATTTAATGAATAAATGTCAGATGACAGAGCTGAGAAGAGCAACAATAGTCATAGAAAGTTTTTTTAATGGCCATGGTCTGTAACACTATATTCCAAGCAATTATACAGTAAAGGCTTCATCCACTGACATAATTGCCCCAAAGTAAAATTTCAAAATCTCTCTGAAAGGCCCAAGAGCCTCAGTTACATTACATACTGTCAGGAAGCAGTTGATATTGCTGCTTGGCCTTGTAAACTAATGATTTAATGCGTGTTCAAAAATATAGCCAGTGGTGGAAGAAGTATTCAGATCTTTTACTTGAGTAAAGGTACCACAGTGCAGAAATACTGTCAAAGTTCTGCATTCCAAATTTCCAAGTAAAAAAGTATTAGCATCAAAATGTACTTAAAGTAAGAAAAGTACTCATTAAGAATGGCCCATTTCAGAATAATGTATATTTTTGTATTACACTTTTGATGTATTAATGTGTACATCACTTGAATGTTGCAGCTGGTAAAAGTTATTTTAATTACTTTATATACTGCTGCGTACGTTGTGAATTTACCCCTGACATTCAATACAGTCTTATCTTATCTTAACCTGACATAATACATCATAATTTATTTGTTGATTATACTTCATATCATCAATCATAATCTGCAAAATAACTAAAGGTAACTGAAGGTATCAAATAAATGTAGTGGAGTAAAAAGTAAAATATTTCCCTCAGAAATGTAGTGAAGTAGAAGTATGAAGTAGCAACTCCCCGACCAATGTAAAAACAGTTGGAGCTCTTGGAACAACATTCTCAGATGAAGGAGGCAGACAGACAAACCAGCAGGCAGCCAGAAAAGCAAGAAAAGACAGCAGGTAGAGAGACGGGGAGGCAGGAGACAGGCTCCAGTGCCATTAACAAGATTTCAGACACAGATGTTCTGGTACCAGCACAAACAGTTTTGCAGGGATAGATTACTGCACAGATAAGTGAAAGCACAAACACAGCACCTCACAGGTCAAACTGAGCTGAGTCACCAAGCTTAAAAAAATGTTACATACTTTCATCTTCCCGTTCTGTTCTCCAGCCGAGTTCACTCCCTTTGACTCTGCCTTCATCAAACTCTAGATGTGGATGCGCATTAGTGTTATGCATTAGCATGTCATTGGTTGCTTTTCAAATGCCATGCCAAGTTAGTGTGGATTAAAACGCCAAAGTGTTGGGCCCGCATTTACAGTAAAAGCTGATCCCAAAGCAGCAGCTGACCACCTGGATGGGCAGTAGGCCTCATGTTTCTGCAGCCTTCGGCCTTTAGCTCCTGGTCAATCCATTTCCCCCCCCAGTGTGCCCTCAGAAGCTCAGGGGATTTCAAGCACATCGGGCCTCTGTTTCACCTTTTAAATTAGGGCTCCCAGAACTTTCTCTGAGCCGGATTGACAGAGGGAGCCAGTTGCCCTCGTCCTTGCACTCTGAACGACCCCATCTCTTTGGCTGAAGCCCCAGTAGCCTCCCACCCCCCTTCCCCAACCCCCCCTCTGCACTGCTTTTGAACATGACTTTTTCAGTTCCTTGGAACGTCACAGGCCAGAGTCAATTAGTTTTTGAAAATTGGGTCTTAACAAGATAAGCGGTTTAGTGAATACGGATGAGAGGAGATTACTTCTTATTTCTTTTTTTTTTTGCACTGTAAGATGAGTTCTCTATATCAGGAAAGTGACGAAAAGCACACTGACGTAATATCCAAATACTTCACTGAACTCTTTGGCAGTCTTTCTATATTCCTGAAAAATCCGATCCATCTGCCATGTAAAGGGGATAAAAAAAATAATGCTAAAATTAGCTGCCCTGCTGTTGACATGTGACCTGGTCAATCCTTACCCACGAGAGAGAGAGGCCCAAAAGAGAAAAGAAAAGAAACATAAAAAGGGATTATGAGAAAGAGAAGTGGAGGAACAGGGAACAAGCAGGGAGTGGGGAGAAGCAGAATAACCCCCACGGTGCTCAGGCAAAACGGGAAAGAGAGGACAGGAAAATGGATTCAATTCAGTGGTTCAATTTTGGTGGTACTGGGAGAGAGCAAAAGCAACAATAACAGAGGAAACCTTTCACTTTCTTCACTCGACAGTTTCCTCTGTTCCAAAATAAAAAAGACAACAATAGAAAAAAATAAAGGATGCCGCTGTGAAGTTTCTCTCTCTTCTCCTCTTTTGGTTTTGAGTTTTTTCTCTCTCACATCACGGTCAATTTCACCTGTCATTCACCACCAGTGCAGTTTTTCCAACACGGTTCTTCAACCTTTCCCAACGCATACGCTCTCTTGGCATCCACTGGAACAGTTTAAATATAATATCCAACATATGGTAAAGTTTATGGAACGTAAATGAGATGAGAAATCAAATTTACTCAGAGAGTCGCAGCGGGACCGTGGTCTCTGAAGGGTGCCGTTGTTTAGGGAGAGCCTAAATGATGGGCAGCTGTAATTACAGCCACAAACTGAGTGGGAGAGCTGGAGATGGAGTGGATGGGATAAGTGAGAAAGCCAAGAGGAGAGGGAGAATGGGGGAGAAAAGAGGGGTGAGATGGGGAGAAGTTAAGAAAAGAGGGGCTCTCAGTGGGTGGCTCTTTTCTCATTTTTCTTCTTCGTTCCCTCTTGTGGGTGTGCATCATGTGACGATGTGTAATTGGCCTGTGGTCACACCAGAGTTGTGCAAACAGATTAGCAGGGAAACATGTCAGCCTGAAGGGCTGCTGAGGTGAATGTGTGTGTTGTGTGCATCACAGATGTGGGACTGTGTGGGAAATGGTTTGATGGAGTAAAACCTTTGTTAATGGTGAACAGGTGGGGCAGTTGACTTTGTCGCAGACAAATTTGTTGTCGTGGGCACGCAGGGAACGTCTAGACCTCAAGTCTTTATGCGCAGTTACACATGCATATTGAATACATTCATCCATACACATATTTTCTACGCTTCATTTGCATTTACTAAATTAAATTATGTTTGCACTCTACCCTACTCATGTATTCCAGAGGTTCTGTGTGGCTTTAGGGCACTTGAGAATACAAATCTTGGTTTCTGCCATAAAGCGCTAAGTTGCACTGCTGCAAACACTGAAGATCATTGTGTGATCGGCCTGGTATTTCTAAAACCTCTCACAGCACATTTTTGGCTCATACGTGCTATACACCAACTTACACCTTCTTATATCATGAGGGATTGACAGTTTTAAAGTAATAGTTTGACAGTTTGGGAAATACACTCATTCACTTTTAAAGCTTTGGTAAGGTTTTCTTTTTGTGTCACTGGGGAAGAAATCCATAATAAACTTTTAGTATATTGTTATTCAAAAAACTAGACTTCTGCACCTCTTGGATTTGTTTTCATGCTTTAAACATTTAGCCTGTGACGGGAGACTTTGGCCAATCACAAGTCATTTAAGAGAGAGAGTGTTCCTATTGGCTTTAAATGCAGATGTGCGTCCCTTTAGACCGTGTGGCAATGCTATTCCAGTATTAACCCAAGAAAGAAAGACAGACTTTTTTTAAAGAGTCTAAAAGAGAGTCTGACAATAAACGCTATAAAACACATGTCAATATCAGCAAAGTGTTTCAGAGATGGAGAGAAAATGCTGCCTTCTGCTAATTGAAGTTCTTGTTGATGTAGCTAGCTATCACAGTATGTCATCTCAAAGGGCTTTACAGGCACACAAGTTTGCAAAGAAAACAGGACCGTAATTCTCATAGAATTGCCATTATATAATAGCATAGTGATCTCAATCATGACTACTCGTAGCCTACTCGTACAGGTTACTCTATGAAGCATGTGCCTGTGCTCGTCTGGTGGGAGGGGCTTAGGACAGAGAGGGGAAAGCTGCAGTCGGGCTGTATTTTCAAATTTATGTGCCGGCCCAATATCCTGTCTGGGAGAAGTGACTTCCTGGAATCTTGCCATCACTGTGAGGTTGCCAGGCAACCAGTGGAGAAAAAAAACGAGATGTAACGTGTTAATTAATGAGCCTAAGAGAGATTCCCATGAGGATTTTTCGAGGTATTCAGAGAATAAAAAAGGAAAGAAACTGTCCATTAGTGTTCTCAGCTAAAGTTGACTCTGACAGATATGTGAGTTTAACTTGGCTGAAGAAAGACTGTGTGAGCAGACACAGTTATTGGTTTCTGATGCCCCTGTCAGCTCTGTGCCAGACCACCTGCCTTCGGGTAGTAACAGCACCCCATAAAAACAACCCAATGTGTGGATGGCAACCATATTTTGCCCTGAAATACTTATTTATGTCTGTATTCCCAGGTCTTTCACTGTTAAAAAGACTCTTTCATTTTCAGCAGGTGTCTAGTTTGGGTTTGTGTTACTTTCGACTGTGTTACTTTCTTGTGTTACTTTACTTTTCTAACACAGGATATACATTTTTACTTTTTCCAAAAGTATTTTTTTTGGTTTTCTGGTACCACTTTCTAATAACTTTAAAATATGCCTGGATCGGCCTGGATGTCGATCCTTATTGATCCTCCAACTCATATTTTTAGATTCAGTGTGACTTACACTTTCAGAGGATAACATTATCTAAATCTGCTTAGAAATCGGAACTCGCCTGAGAATCATTACGTTTTTAAGTTTCCTTCAGAATCAAAGTAATCCAGTAATAGATGTGTTTACATCTGGAGCAACATTGCAAACAGGAACTGCTTTTTGCTAATTCTGCATACTTTTAATGGTGCCAATTTGTCGATTTATACAGGTTTAAAAAAGACTCAAAAAAAGGAGCTAACTAACTGACTCCATTATACAGTACATTATACAGGGCACACTGAGGGAGGGCCCACGGTGTCTGAAAACTCCTGGTATACAGTATCTCTGTAAGAAATGATCAAACTGTTAAAGACAATGTTTTTATTTTTTAAATCAAATGTGTGGTCCCGAATTAAGTAGAGTTTGTAGAGGAGTAGAGGACACTTTTCCACTGGTTTTGTCTGGCAGCATCCTTATAGTTCACAGTGGAATTTGGTTTTGCCATGCATTGGCATCCGTCCCTGTTGTTCCAGACTTGTGTCCACCAGTGGTGAAGACCTCCACAGAGATGTTTCCTTGCCACTGGCCTCTAACGGATGTGCCCCTCAGTGTCTTTTGTCACGCTGCAACTTTACAGCATGTGATAATATGAAAAATATGGGCTGGGTGCAGTGTGAGCCAAGCAATGTTCTGGATCGACATGAACAAATCCCATGTTTTTGATAGATTTTTCTGCTGTTGATTCACTCAGGTAGTAGTGTCAACGCCTCGGGCGGCCGACAGGAGCCTGACAGACAGACAGTGCAGGCGTGCGTGCCATTGTTGACAGCCAAAAGCTAGATCTTTGTGAAAAGCTCAGAGAGAGCGAGTGAGTATTGGAATGGAAACTCAAGTCTATTTTATCAGCTTGCCAAAATGCGAGGGGGAGAGTGCATGAGAGATGCAGAGAAAGAGAGACGGAAAGAGAGAGGCCAGGCCCCCTCAAAGCCTCTGTAGTCAGCTCTGGTGACGGCCAACCCAAGCACATGAGAGCAGTGTGAATGGTTTTTTAATGCCTGCTAACAGCCAAAGTATTTAATGGGATGGAGGGATGGATGAAGGGATACGACAAAGGATGGGAGGGATGGAGAAAGGATGAGAGTGACGACAGTGTTTGGACATGAGGTCCCAGGTGATCACCACTGCAACGCCGCTGCCTTCGCTATATGCTTTACTGCTGCCGGACCCCAGTGCAGTCTGGGTTTCATGCTGTTAGTGATCACAGTTCTTAAATCTGTGGTCTTTTCTCTGACTCCAACCTCATTTATCTTGGTCGTGTCTCAGTGTTTTTCTTGAGGTCTTGTTATTTTGCCTGAGACTGACACAAATTAAGTTTCAATTATGTGGAAATCACAGACGTAATTGCCTTTATTGCTCTGCTGTCTATAGATGAATGTCCAGCTGGCTACTGATTATACACTCACTCAAATTTGATTTATATTCTGTTGAGAAATGCTGTCCAATACAAGTATAATACAAAGTCCAATATACTATCAATAATAATCATGACAAATTTGCAACCTATTGTGGCAACAGTCAGAAGGAAGGCATTGGCTTGTCTTTGACTCAAGTTGGACTTGGCTTTTGTTTAGTCTTGGCCTGTTGATCGCGACTGCAGTGCTGATTTACATTTTCCTATAGCTCTGCCTGAAACCTAAAACGCCTGTATGTGTCTGTATGTTAAAGGAAGGCGTAGGAGTGAAATTATCAGAAAATTACTTTCATTATTTTGTCTTTTGACCAATTTCTGGAGAATTCAGGACACATGATATGACTGTATATAACATCAGTGATTTAAAAGACAAATGGCAATACTGTGTGTGTGTGTGTGTGTGTGTGTGTGTGTGTGTGTGTGTGTGTGTGTGTGTGTGTGTGCGTGCGTGCGTGCGTGCGTGTGTGTGTGTGTGTGTGCATGTGTGTGTGTGTGTGTGTGTGTGTATGTGTGTGTGTGTGTGTGTGTGTGTGTCCATTTCAATACAGTAGGCTATCTGTGCTTCTAAGTATACAAATGTTGAGTCTCCCTGCAGGAAACTTTTATAGTATTTATAAAAAGCCATGACCTTTGGCCCTCACTGACAGGTTTTCATGATAAAAATGGCTTGCTAGCTCTACAAATAGTAAAGTACATCATCAATGTGACTCGCTGCATGTAATGGATTGGTTTTGCGCTGCATTGCCAAGGAAGCAAGTTAAGCCAAATAAAGTGAGCCAATTGCTGCTGTTGAAGAAAGCAAACGTGTCAAAAAGGTTTCAATAAATGAGACTTATGCTTTGACTGAACTACAAAATATTTTGTAAATCACTTCATTGGCCTTGGTGTCATAAAACTCAGCATATGTAATGAATCGCTATGTGTTTTATCAGTCCAAAAGTAAAAATCTACACAAGAAAAACCCGCAGAGAGGCCAGAATCCATTTATATTATCTTTATCAGAAGAGGAACACTGATGTAAGAAACCGGTCAGGTCATATAAACCACATACACTTCACTATCTTACCTCAACCCGGCTGCTGTTTACACAGAACGGCCCCTGACTCAAACAAAAGCTGGAAGGCTCCATGGAAACTATTGGAAGAGAAGATGAGAATAATGAGGAGGGAAAAGAGAACGAAAGAAATTATAAGAGGTGGTGAAGGAGGAGAAAGAAAACAGAGAAATTAAAAAGTGCTTTTTCATTTTAAGTATGTATTTTTCAAAGAGAATAAAACAAAGAGTCTCAGAGCTTCTTTTCTCTCCCTACTGACTTTTTCCAATCTATAGGATTGGACAGTGTCTGCTAAATTCGCTTGTGTAATTATTTCAACGTTTTTTTTATTTTATCTGTTACTTGTGTATGGTAGGAAGTACTATCTGGCATTTACTAAAGCAGTCACTCTGAGCACTGATATGAACCAACCTCAAGCGTGGCAATAAAATGATCAATAATATATGAAATGTAAGACTACATCCCATCAGGTAATTCATTAGTTTGTAGAATTCTGCATTGACAAGTAGCTTAACACTTACGATTAACTGGAAAAGCAGAACTTGTATTCAAGTAAAACTGTTCTCATTCCTTCCCTTCAAACCTGGAGTGGTCTGGCATTTAAGCTGCTCCTCTTCACACCTCACCTACACCCACATCCCAACCACAGACAGAATATTTGTCAAAACCATCACCAGGTTCTCTGAAGGACAAAAAATAATTCAGAAAGTGTGAAATCTGGTTTAAGTCTGCAATGGTCTAGGAATGTCATCCGTCTTCACTTGGGCTAACCTTGCATGGTGTAGACAGGAGTTTTTGGGTTGAGATGACACCACGTTTTGGAGAAATTTTCGGTCATGTCTGTTGAAATGGTGGAAGTTCCCCTTCACTTATGCTTTCAAAAAAAAACGCTTGGATTGGTTGCAGTCGTCAGTGCAGCAGTGATTGTGGATGAAATCATTTTGAAGGATGTCTGGTTTGGGTTCAGCTTTTCTGGGGTAGCGGTGCCCACCCAGGAGGACCTGCTGATCTGGCTCTTATAAAAGAAAAATCAACTCTATTCCACTTTCTCTCCCAGAGAAACACAAATAAATTCCTTTTAATCAGCCATGGGTTCTTTGGGGGCTCATTTGGAAGGAATGTAATTGAAACTTAAAGTACAGTTATTCATAAGGTAAATGTGCTTTGGTAAGCTTGATTTCTCTCTCCCACAGCTGGCCTTTGATATACCCGAGGGTGATCTCGCTGCAGTTTAGATGAAGACACAATTATTAGAGGCGGCGTGGTGGTGGGCTTTGAAACGGTTACACTCCATGAGAATTGGAAAACTCACGCATCACGGGAGATATTTCAACAAATGATTAAATACAAACTCTCCGATATCATGAGAGATCCTTGGCTCTCACTTCCTGTCTGTCTTCTTTCCTTCTTGTTCGCTGCTCTCCGGAATGCTGAGGGGGAAAAGGTCCTGAGTTCAGCTCCTCTGAAAGGGGATCCAAACCGCGTGCTAACGAGAATGCCAAGCCTAACAGGGACTGACAGCTCATCGCACTGAGAACTGCTGTGTGTAAATGTGTGTGTGAGGGTTGGGGGTTGGTGTCAGAGTGTGCCAAATATCTGTGTGCATTTATTATGAGAAGGCAAACATCCCTGGTGAAGCTTAATAACTCACTTATTTTTTCACACACATGCATGCAGGAATGCACCCGCATAAACACACGTGACGATGAGTTTTAAATTGCACCCAATCACACAGCCGCGCTGTCTACATGCATCAATCAGTCAGCAATAATAATCTAAAAGGATGTGTCTTGCCCATCCCCACCTAACTCCATCGTGGCCATAACCACCAGCTTTCCCCGCTCCGTCTATCTGGGCTCAGATGAAAAGCAGATGGGTCAGACGGTAGTGAAAGACAGACAGGAAGAAAGACATAAAGAGGAATAAAAAAGGGTGTAAAGTCAGATGAAGGCTAAGGGGTCAGTTAGACAGGAGAGACGAGAAAGCCCTTAAGAGAAATTGTCCAGGGAGAAAGCGAGGGAGAAAGCAAAGAGGTCAGGAAGAGAAAGTGAGAGAGCAAAAGAGAAAGTGAGAGACTGACAGAGAGGGAGATAAAGGCAGCTGAGGGGTCAGGCTGGGAGCGAGGGAACAGTCAGCCATTTTCACATGAAAGGAATCCAAACAATCCCCTCAATGATAAACATGTGTCTGTGTCACCCATCCCAGGTCTCTGCTCTATTTATGTGTGTGTGTGTGTGTGTGTGTGTGTGTGTGTGTGTGTGTGTGTGTGTGTGTGTGTGTGTGTGTGTGTGTGTGTGTGTGTGTTGTTCACCGTTACAGACACTTGTATGATGATACCCACTCTCACACACACCGACATCTCATCCCACCATTGTAGCAACAGCAGGCGAAACGTACCGCATAAGTGTGAACTGACACAAGCCATCACACCCTCGACACAAGATTAGAGCCAGCCAGCAAAGCATAGCATCTCCTCTCCTGTCTACTTTCCTACAGTCCTGTCCTCACCTGCCTTCTAACATGCTGCTCGCTTACACCCTCAGGGAGTAGATAGAATAACTTGAACACCCCATGAAATAGGAGCCAAAAGTAATTAAATCAAAATTGCAAACACAGAAATGGGTGGCACGGGAAGTTTGGTCACACAGTGACAACTTGCAGGACACTGCTTATATGATAACGTCCTTCCATTTTGGACTTTACACAGATGAGATGGTTGGCACTTGGTCAATGGCGCAAATTTGCCATGTGTCACAGTGGTTTATACCACGTAACTGCAACATGGCCTTTGTTGCATGCCGTGCACCTTTCTCTCCCCTTATTTCCTGTCTATCCCTTTACTGTACTTTATTGTACATTTCAAAACAACACAAATCTTTAAAAAAGGTGCATGTGTGTTAAAGTTGACCTTTACACAAAAGCACTTTTATGCACAAATGTACTTTGCTGCGAGTGAATCCTCTGATCACAGTGATTCAGTTGAAATGAATTGACTTTGGTCCACAATTCCTGCATCATAAACACTGTTATGCCTAAACCCTAGTATAACTTTATGTCTCTCTGTTTGTTTGGCATATTTAGTAATTTTTTTAGACTAGTTCTCTACTTAGCTTATTAAATAAAGTTGCACCTGCATAGATGATTTGAGTCAAAATGAGCCAACAACACAGCAACATAACAGTCTGGATTTCCAGACGTCTTTTATAGCACAAATGCTACTGGCATTCAACCTAATATGACTCACATCTGTAGCAGTGTTTGCTGTTGAGATGACTGTTTTTTTTTCTTAAGTGTTGACATTATCTTCTAGAGGTTCCCTCCCATTTCCTTTCCTCTTGTCTCCTCTCCTCACCAGTCCCCTTCATCTCCTCCTCTCCTCCTATAATTCAGTCATTCAGGGATCTTTGCAGTAAAAGCTGAGGTACCCTTGCTGTACCCTCACCCCCAGAGACGGAGGTTGAGAGAAGGGCCTCTGTGGCTCTCTGTTGACTCAACCACCTTCTTGGAGTGTTGCCATGGCCACTGCCAGCCTGGCCTGAAATGAACCAGGTGGGGGTGGGGATGTGGACAGAAAGAGCAGCGGGTCAGTCAGGGAAAGGAAATGAGGTGGAGAGAAAAAGGGATGGTGACCTGAGGAAAAGGGAAGAAAGAAGAGAAACTGGGAGAGGGAGAGTTTTCTCTTTCTTGAGCCTGTTCCTGTTGTTCAAAAGGTAATGTCACTGTGTGTCTGTGTGTTTTTTTTAATTATCTTTAAGGTCCATCATGTGTTTATATGTGTATGCAATACCAGTGTGTGTTTAGTTGTGTGTTACTTCCTTTATGGTATTTTCACAACAATGGCTGTGGTGTACAGGGTATTCATTTGTGGGAGCTACAGAGTACAATCATTCTTTTCCATTCTTCTGTTGTAATCCTGAACTGTGTAAGGCGTCTGTGTGTGTGTGCGTGCATGCGTGCGTGCGTGCGTGGATGTGTTTGTGTGTGGAGCCATTGAAACCATGGCTACTCACCCGTAACCACACACTGCCGATTGGGTCACTGGCACACACTCATGCATGCAGAAGAACACAAACACTCACAGAGGCACACACACACATACACACACACACTCAGGCTGTGGCACTGCTTGATGTGGCTTCATTTCTACTCAGCTGACTTTGACAGATATTGTTTTCAGTGACCCTCAAGTCGATAACATCATGTTGGTGTGTTAATGTGTGTGTGTGTAAGACACATCATATTCTCATTTTAAGTAGCACACTGGAGCCACAGCCTCGACTTCAGTGCTTAATTACTGTCACAGCCGATGTGAAGCTGGTACTAAACCAACAGTGGTCTAGTAAAATCCCGGTGTTAATTAAGGTAGGCTTTGGCCCAGGGGGGAGTGTGGTGAGATGGAAACTGAGAGCTTGGCGTGGAAAAAAAGCTCTCGTTTATTTAGAGAATACCACCAGTAATACACATATAGACAGAGGGCATAGTGAAGCAATTCTTGTTTTTTGGCCACGTCGATCCATAAAGATTAGTTTAGCTCAATACATATGAGAAATATCATCTCTTACAATAATAAAAAAAAAAAACTAAATAAACAGCTCTGGAAACTCACAGCAGCTTTGTTTCAAAAATTGTTTCCTCTGTGGTGAGACTTGGCCCATTACGCTGAGGTGTGTGTGTGTGTGTGTGTGTGTGTGTGTGTGTGTGTGTGTGTGTGTGTGTGTGTGTGTGTGTGTGTGTGTGTGTGTGTATGACTGTGAAAATGTGTTTGTTTGTGTGTCTGTCGCTCCAGAGTTGGCCTGAAGTCTCAGGCAGTGGTCAAGAGAGGGATAACACTAAAGTTAGGCCAGGGTCACAAAGAAGTAGTGTGTGTGTGTGTGTGTGTGTGTGTGTGTGTGTGTGTGTGTGTGTGTGCGCGTGCTTGTGTGTGTGTGTGTGTGTGTGTGTGAGAGAGAATGTATGACTGTGAAAATGTGTTTGTTTGTGTGTCTGTCGCTCCAGAGTTGGCCTGAAGTCTCAGGCAGTGATCGAGAGAGGGATAACATTAAGGTTAGGCCATGGTCACAAAGTAGTAGTGTGTGTGTGTGTATGTGTGTGTGTGTGTGTGTGTGTGCGTGTGTGTGTGTGTGCGCATGCATATGGGCCTCATATACTGTCCTCATAGCACATGTTCGGTCAATTCCATCCATTCTGTGTCTGTGCACCATCAAATTGGCTCCTGAAAGGAACTGCACCTCCAGTTCTTAATCTGTGTTTTTTCTACAACACAATACAAGCTTCAGTTTTCCAACTCAGATTTGGAACTTGTACACATGTATAGTAAACTTTGAATTGCTGCAATTAGTTGATTCACTCACGAAGCATAGTAAATCCACAAAATACAAAAAAAAGAGTATAAACTGTTCCACAAAAGAGAAACTGTTTACAAACAGTTATTAACAATAGCCAATGGTACAAATACTTTTTTTAAAATAAATTGTGTGAACTTATCCCGTTAGCGACCAAGCTAATCAATTAGATAATGAGTTTGTCAAAAATCTCAAAAAGCTATTGTGACAGACTAGCACTAGCCTGACTTGCTAGAGCGTTAGCAGTTAGCTTGATACAGCAGTTCACAAACTATGCTCCTACTAGCTGTTTCTTCCAAAGGTTTTATTCTTTGCCTTCCAGTGAAGACAAACTGCATAAGTTGTAATTTTGTTTATCCAGCACTCCTCCCGTCTGCTTCAGCATTCCTCTCCATCCGTGTGGCCTGTTTGATGATTTGTGGCCCATTTAAAGCCACAATCCTGTGATCTGGTGGTCGGCGTGACCACAAACCCTCAGCATGGCCTACCAAGTCTGCCCTTGAGCCGCTGTGGGCCGCACCAACACACAAGCACAGAATTCAAGCACTCACATTCATATACAGATGTATGTACCCACATAGGTACAACTCACACCTACAGAACTGTGCACACACACACAGAATTATGGGTCTTTCCCACAGGCTGATCTCCTCTGTCAGAATCCTGTGCTGAGCTGTGGTCCAAACCCAATGTTTTCCTTAATAGAAGGTATTGGTGCTAAAACTATTAGAGGCAGCAATCATAGTCTTAATCATATTGGATTTCTTCATACCAAGCACTTTCCCTGGGAGGCTGCAGGGTTGGTGAGAGCTCCGGGTGGTTGGAGGTTGGATGAATATGGAAGTGTGTGTGCCTGGCATGCAAGCCAGCAAGAAAGAAAGAAAGAAAGAAAGAAAGAAAGAAAGAAAGTGTAGTTACACTTCTGCAGTATACATCTGTGTTCATGTATGGTTTTGAGTATAGTAGTTGGTGCCGTTTAGCAAACTGTGGTTCAGTATTGGGGTTCCAGACATAAAGACTTAAAGCATGCAGTAACAGCAGATACCTGATAACAAAGACACTACAGATATCAAGGAAGAGCCAAGAATGTGACAGAGCAAAAATAAAACTGGTAGCAGATATGTGTCACTGATTCATCAAGGAATATGTATTCATGCATGCACCAGACATGGTGAAATTCAATTCCCTGCTGGCGCTATGCTAGAATTATTACATTAGCTCCCATTGGATGGTGCATGCAGACACAGACACACACAGACACACAACAACTACTAGGATCTATCTTCATCAGCTCCCATTCTCTGACTTTCTCAACCCCTATCTCTCTCACACCCTTCCACACACACATACGTGCATACACACGCAAAAATGAATCAAGGTTGTAAATAAATTGAGGAGATTGTAAAAACATTCTCTAAGCCTTGGCGTGTGCTCAAATCAACAGAGCTGAGAGCCTAAAGTGCAGATTTATGAAATAATGAGAGTCTTTTGAGGGCAGTTAAATGCCTCTGATGTGATAGCCAGCACTGCTGCTAGTCAAGGCCAGCTAGAGGAAGAGCTACTAATCTATGGTCGGCCCCTCCCTCCACTACATGCCGTTGAGACGCTATACCTTCCACCTCTAAACCCCTCGCAGCATATGAGTTATTTCCCATATCAGTGGGCTCTCTCTCCGCCTTCACCGCCTCCCACTCAGGGCTTCTGTGAGTCTGTTTGTTTGTCTGTTTTGCTCTGTCTCTATGTTGGCTTCCCTCAGCTGCCTCTTTCTCTGGCCTCCTTCCTAACACACACACAGACACACAAATACTGTCTCTATTTTCTCTGTCTCTCCCACACAAACACAAGCAAACACACTTCCTTGTTGTCTCCAAATCTCCTTCCTCCAACGTTGATTAGCTGCTCCGATGATGCAGGCCGAATCATTTATGGGCTGCTCGTGAAAATGATTTATTCTTCCTCAGTTCAGTTTCGGGCAGAGGCCTGATGTGGGCTTTAGCTGTCAGCATGAACAGGTTCTGTTAATTAATTGCAGCATGTTGAGGCCAAAACTGCTGAACCACAGTAATTAAGAGAAGCACTTTGGAAACCTCCTGGCTGACGTTCATGAATCTCATTATTTTGTTCACAAAGTTGTCCTTTTCGTGGCACCCATGTTTGGGTTTTTTTGTCCCCTTTTTTCATTTTTCAAACAATACAGCTCTTGAAGACAATTGATATGTACACGGTGGGTAAGTAAAACACCATTTCTTTATACCTCATTTTCAGTTTTACACACTCACATTCCTCCCTTGCATCTTTTTTCCTCAGCTGTGCTGCTTGGTCTCCATCCCCAGCTGAACTTTCACTCCTCTGTGAAGGTTGTTGTCTCTGAGGATGGTTGAGTTTTGTGTAAGTGTGTGATATCGCTCGTTATGATCAGTCCATGTACTCTGGAAGTGGATTAAGAAGTGATCAAGTGTACCAAGATTTCTCCAGTCAATCCAGCACATGAAACCTTGT